>JAQHUG010000081.1:3421592-3568443 GCA_028555095.1 Dicrostonyx torquatus
AGATGGAGGGGGGAGGGCCTTGGGCTTCCCATAGGGCAGGGTATCCTGCCCCATCTTAAAGAAGCAGGGGGAGGGTGGTGGGGTAGTGGGGGAGTGGGAAGGCCGGGAACAAGGGGAGTAAATGTAAATTCTTCTTTTAACAATAATAATAAAAAAAGAAGACTGTAGGGTAATAAAATGCTTATTTTATGGGCCATGTATGAATGAAAATAATGTTTTTGTAATTTAATATATCTAAAAACTGTCATAAAAGTTTGAAAAATGTGATATAGTGACAAAAGATCAACAACAAAATGACTGGGGTAGTGGGGGATTTCCTGGGTTTAAAAAGATGCAAATAGTTCATAGCAACATTATTTATAGTACTCATAACTTGAAAACAATCTAGATGCCCTTCAACTGAAGAACGGATAAAGAAAATGTGGTACATTTACACAATGGAGTACTACACAGCAGAAAAAATAATGACATCTTGAAATTGCAGGCAAATAGATGAGTCTAGAAAAAAAAACATATTGAGTGAGGTAACCTAGACCCAGAAAGACAAACATAATATGTGCTAAAACTTTGTTTTAGACATGAAACAAAGAAAAACCAGCCTACAGTCCACAACCCCAGAGAGCCTAGACAACGAAGCGGACCCTAAGAGAGTCATACATTATCTACATAGGAAGAAGAAAAAGACAAGATCTCTTGAGTAAATTGGGAGTATGGGAGTCACGAAAGAAGGGAGAAGGGAGAAAGGGAGGGGAGCAGAGAAAAACGTATGGTTTAATTTTTCAAAAGAGAGAGAGAAAGATGCAAATAACATGGAATTCCAACTCTAGATGTCTATGGCTCACAGCCCTAGACAGGGTAGGGGCCCAAGGCAGCACGCAAACCACTTCTACATAACCGAGTCATGTCAGAGCAGAGCAAACATCAGTCAAATTGTGAAGGAGGCAGAAAGGGAGTTTAGAAGACAGTCAGTGAAATGGGAAGTACCCTGAAAGCCAGAGACACCCCAGTTAGGCTAAGCAGGAAATGGTTGGGTTGTGATAATCATGGAAACCATTGTTCAATGCCAAACTGAATCGGAGGAGTAGGGAGAGTTCTCCCTACGTCTAAGTTATTGTCTAAGCTCTTTCCATAAGCAGATAAGTGGGCTTGCCCTCTTCAACCCCAGTCTCTTCATCTGTAAAACCAGGTAACCAACCCGATGGTAAGGGTGACTGAAGAATGAAAAGCTTTCATTAACACATGTACCTAGACCAGTCCCCAACGTGTAGTAAGTGCTTCCTGAGAATTAGCTACCCATCACAGACACTAAATTTATTCGATTAAGCAGTTGATAAGACTTTGGTGAAACACAATTCACAATGAAGAGCTACTCAGGAGCCATCATAGAGCTGGTGCTGAGCACAGCTCTATCTTTGTCCGGGGTCTTCAAGCTGCACTCCTGATCCTCATTAGCTAGGGAAGCTCCTAGTATGAGGACAGTGAACCCAGGAAAGCGTTGGAGTATCTTGGCCATACCCTTGAATTTTAGTCTTTATTATAGCGGGCACAAAAAGGGGCCACAGAGACCCATCTTCATTCTGTCCTCAGAGTATCCATGGAGCAGTATGAAGCCGTCCCTGTTTTGCTCACCACTGTTAACCTCAGTGCTTCACCTGATACCCAGTCAGCCTACTAGTAAGTACTCATTGAAACAGGACGGAGTACCAACCAAATCATACCTCCAAACCTCAATGAGGGGGGTTTATGTGAGCACGTATGCCTACGTAGGCTGCATTTCTTGGTTTCAGTCACACACCAGCTGGGTCCCTAACACCTCAATTTTTTTTCTGCTTAGAAAAATGTTAGAAGGCGTCCCTTCCCCTCCCTAGGCTCCCCATTCTGACTTACGCTGGATAAGCAACTTCAGATTGCTGAACAGCAACACACAACACAGCTGGGTGAAAATTCCTGTGTCCTGAAATCCCTGGAAACCTATGCTGCAGAGCAAGCATTTGGAACATGGGCACAGCCCTGACCCCCAGCCTCAGAGAGTCAGACATGGGAGGAGGGAAGCAAGCAGGCAGCCTGAATTCCGCCTCTACTTCCTTAAGAAGCATTTTGCTTCCTATCCAAGCACCCCACCCCTGGGCAGAGATAAAGCAACCACAAGTGTATTAATTACCAGCACTTATACTGCTAGCTGAGCTGGGCCTTCCAACATCCCTAGGAAGGGGAAGCCTCTTGATCTTTTTAGCCCACAGGGACCACAGAAAGTAGAGGAATCCCACTTCTAGTTTCTGGAGAAGGTGTAAAACATTGAGCGGATACCCTCAAGAGTAGGTACCTGACTCTAGAAAAAAAAATTCTGAACAAGGCATGCTGTATTTGGTTTTAAAACCACGAGTTTCAAATCAGATCTCAAATTTGCAATTTACTTCATTTTTCTGGCGTGTTTCTTTCAGGTCTCTGGGTCTTTGACTTGCATGAAGTCCTGGTGCTCTAAGAAACAGAAATTCTATCATGTAGAAAGCTTCAAACACCCCCAGATTGGCTACCTTTCTAGGAGAACTGAGATCCCATTTGTAGGCATGTTTTCAAACAGACAGATCTCACTTCATTGAAGAGAAAAACTAACAAGAATAGTCTTTGAAGCAAATTATGCCAATTTCCAGTCAGTTTATTACATTCAAGGGCAATTTCAACTGTGTTGAAAATATGGGATTCTTTCATATATTCACCAGCAAAGAATTTTAGAGAACTTTCCTTTGTCCATTATTTCCCTCTGTATGTCTCTAGTCATCGACTGGAGTCTGTCTTAGAGATTCCTTGTTCTCCGCAGTGTTGGATAGGAAGGTTCCCAAGGGTCTGAATTTAGGCTTCTTCCCCAACAACCATGCTCCTTCCCTGAGCTAACTTTCTCATGCCCAAGCTTTTCCTTTTCCCTTGCACCATCCCTGACCTCTATACCAAAACCTATCCCACCTCTAGTGCTAATCACTGCTTCTGCCTACATCTATAGGCATCCCACATCCCACAGTCTCTGAAGAGGAGGGACACAGTGAAATTAAAATGTGTTATCTCACCCTCACCTCAAGCCTGATGTCAGCTTCCTTGTGCCATATACAAGCAAACAGAAAAACATGTCAGCAGAATTCTGCCTTTTTATTTTTAATAATAATAATAACAATGAAGTAGAAGGAGATGAAGAAGAAGAGGAAGAGAAAGAGAAGGAAGAGGAGGAGAAGGAGGAGGAGAGGAAGAGGAGGAGGAAGAGGAGGAGGAGGAAGAAGAGGAAGAAGAATAATTGAGAATAGCAATACCCAATAATCATTTGATGCATTCTCTATGCCAGGTATTATTCTAGGCAGTCCTAGGATCAAACCCAGGGTCTGGTATATGCTGGGTAAATACCCCATCACTGAGCCACAACCCCAGTCACTCTTTTAAATCTCAGACAGTCCTAAATGATAGGCACTATTATCATCCCATGTCTCAGGTGAAATGCAGACAAATAAAGTCCTTTGCCCAAGTTTCCACAACTAGCATGTAGCAGAGCCATACAATCACAGTCCAAACCAAAATGTCAATCCTTGCCCAACTATTGAGTGCTTCTCCTTGACATCTTTGTAGTTGGCCCTTCTCCCATCACTCCTCATCCAGTATGTGTTCTTGGGTCACAGACCCCCTCAATGGCTTCCCCCTGGCCTTGCCGAAGCTTGTAGCCTTCCAATCACTAATACCTCAGGCACACTGCCTAAACTTCAACTCTGCCTCTCACTTAGCCCACTGAAAGGCCTCCAGAGTTTTTCATCTACGAGAACTGGTCAGCATCCTTATAAAGCACTGAAGGTCTCCCCACCTAACTGTTCTTCTCATACTTTCCCATTGTCCTGGGATCATGACATACAGGGACACTGAGTCCTGCAAACAGCACCAAGATCCAATTGATTCCAAGGGCTGCCCCAGTGTTCATTATAATGAATAGACATCAAAGTCTGTGTTCCTTCCTCCTAGACTGCCAACCAAAACTTGCAAGTCCTTCCCCAGAATTCCTCCTGTGAGGTTTCTACCTACTTCAAACTCCCTTTCTTGACTCTGGCAGAAAGCAGTTCTGATATATGTATGCATCTCTGCTTGATGGGCTTCCAAAATAGACTATAAGGTCCTTCATGGTAGAGACCATACTGGTAGATAACAGTCATTCACTTTGTGAAAATTCAATAAATGAACCTATTCCAGTAAACAAAAGGCATAGTCCACCATAATAATGAATAGACATCAAAGTCTGCTGCGCAAAGGACTCTTTCTTATGGAGCCTAGACTTGCCCCCAGCAAGTGACGCTTCAGCTGAAAACAGCTCTGGGTAATATTAACAACTGTGAGGCCTCCAACGGATAAGGTGTAACTGAGTACCTTCAGGAGACCCCTGGCCAGATCAACATGGCTACAACACACAGAATGCCAAAGACCATCAAGAATACCCAAGCTGGCATCAGGGATATTTTAGAATCAAGCTCTACAGCACAGGCAAGATGCTGTTCAGTGGTTACTGCAGAAGATATAGATTTGAGTTCTACTCTGATGGGTGGCCACCAATTTCTGAACAAAATCCCTCGTTAGCAAAGAACATCTTTACAAATAGTCTCCCCGTAGCAGGATGTTTATGTACAAATAACCTGTGTATGTGATCATTGTGCTTGGTTATTTCTTCCTGCTATCATTGTTTAAAAGCTGCTGATCTAGTGACTTATCTCCCACACACCTTTGAAAGACAGGTATACATAATAAAAGAGGATGGAGGGTCTGGCTACAGAGAGTCCCAGAGCCAAGGAGTCCTTGAGTTGAAGGACTCACTCCTCCCAGGTCCACTCCAGGACCCTCTGCACCCCACAAAGCATGTGATCTGTGGGCCAGCAGTTCTAACTATCATGTAATTCTTCCTTTGTACTTCTCATTTCTTCGACTCTTCGGCCTAGGTATCCGCTTCCTCCTCTATATGACAGCTTTTCCTTTATCAAGGACAATTATCCTGTCCCCAGTGAGGCTCATCTTCTCCAGGGAGTCTACAGGAACTAATGGGTCCTCTCCATCTTTAGTGACAATATGCATGTCTCAAACAGCTATTTCACAAGCATTTACATGATCCCAGGCTGGCGACTGCCTATAATTGTTACAGAAAACCATTAGTTTGTAAACAAAAACACTACCCAAAAATAAACAGTCTTTGGAGTACATTCTCAAGCAGATTAAACCAAAGAGAATGTGTATATGCTTAGCATAGATTCAGTAAGAGCTGTTCCACATAACAATACTTTCCCCACTGAAAGAGAGATGGTGTTTCTGGTGGTAGCCATTATGGTCCAGGTGATAGATGGCTTCAGTGATTCCTTTACTCACTAGATACTGTTAGACTCATATGGACAGAAACCTGAATCTACCCACACATTAGTGAGCCCTTATATACCAATATGCAAACTCAGAAACATAGGTATACACTTGAATCATCTCTCTCTCTCTCTCTCTCTCTCTCACACACACACACACACACATACACACACACACACACACACACACACCACACACACTATGCTTCATTAAAGTATTAAGGTGACAAACTCTTATTGAGTGTTTTCTTTGTATCAGACATGATACATACAATTCTGCATGTATGTATATGTGTATATATATATATACATTACAAAGGAATAATCCCCCTTGCTTAGCTTCATGCTTTATAGTTCCCAAGGAGAGTCTATCCTCACATACACCGCTGCAACAAAAATGGGAAAACCCAGCCAAGCAATCACAATGCACATTAAGGGTAGAAAAATCAAAGAGAGCCAACAGACACATTAAAACGTAGCCATTGGTTATGTACATGGGGGAAAAATAGCCCCGCTCTGCTTGACTCAATGCTGAAAATTGGAATGAGTACATTATAACTTTTCATAGCACTAAAATCCACCGATCCTAAACACACATCATCTCATACACATTGTCATTATTGAGACAGCCACACCCACTTCCCAACAGATGCGTGTAGTTCATGAAGCCTGGGCAATTCAAATTCACTTCTTGAATTCAAAATAATGTTCTAAGCTTCTTTTAAAAGTAACGGTTTGGGATGAGAAGATAGCTCAGTGATTGAGAGCACTTGATGCCCTTGCAGAAGATTTACATTTGGTTCCCAGCACCTACACAGTGGCTCACAACCACCCATAACTCTAGTTCCACAAGATCCAAAGCCTTCTTCTGCCAGTACCGGGCATACATGTGGTACACAAACATCCAGGCTGGAGAAACACTCATACCTATAAACTAAAATCTTAATGTAAACCATTTTAAATCATAAAATTTATGAGATTTTGTTTCTTTTTTTTTTTTGCTATCCTGTCAGCTGATATAGATTTAGCCACGAGCCAAGACTAGCCTTGCTTCTTTGAGGTTCAGGGGAGAATGTGTGTACTGGGTTCCAGTCTACACCCACATGGGAACAACTTCAAACACAGTCTAAGTCATTCCCTGGGATATTTCTGCCCACCAGTGCCAAGAACATGGGATAGCCAGGCAACCTGTCAGATTAGGAAGCATTCCTGAATAGAGCATATGGTTCCAAGGCCAGTCCCCAGGACCCACTACTATACTTTATCTCATGGTCTTATCTTTTAAAAATGACCAAACAAAACAGCAGCAACAAAGAAAACTAAAACATCCTACTAGGTTTTATAGAAAAAATCCTCATACTTTTGATACATAAGACCCAAACTATGAGATTGAACTTAGAAAAAAAAAATCCAACCAAGTTCCCTCTCCTTCTACTTCATGGCATTCCAAAACTTCTCATCGCCTTGTAGACCAACAATTCAGGATTTCTAGGAGACTGGAAATAGAGACGCTAAAGCCTGGGTGAGAATAGAGGAAGACAGCACATCCTGGAGAGATGGAATAAGACAGACAACAGAGCCTGGGGAAGGCTGACCGTGACTCTTACTCAGTGCAGACTCCCTGGAAACAAAATGACTGGAGTGTAAATCACCTGCTTACCACAGAGCAACACAGAAGAGAAAGCTACTGAACTGCAACACCGACTGTAGCTGGATTAGGGCTGAAAGCACGGTATGGGGCTGCATCCGTCGTTCCCACATTATTTAAGATCAATCACAAACGGGCTGTGGGGATGGATGGCTTAGGAAGTAAAGCAGGACAAGCTTGTGAGTTCCATTTCCTAGCACCCATGTAGAAAGCCAGACATGGTGCTCCACGTTTGCACTCCTAGTACTGGGAATGATCCCAGAGGCTTGCTGGCGAGGTAGTCTGGCAAAGTCAGTGAACTCCAGGCTCAGCAGGAGACCTCGTCTCAAAAAATAAGGTGGAGAGCAGTAGTAGAAAACACCAATGCTGACCTCCGCCTTTCATGAACAAGTGAGCACAAACACACGTATATACACCCGGCATACACACAGAGATGTACATACACACAGGTGCATACACACAAGGAAAAATCATCTAGAAAGGTCAAGACTCAGCCACCCTCACGTTCATCCTTCTTCCCCACATGGCTCACAAAAGTCGCTTTAAATGGAACAGGACAGTGACCATGTGACTTGGAAGCACAGGGGGCCCTAATGACAGGAATCTCTGATACTCTGAGCTAATCACAGATACATTAAACTAACCTGAAAAAGCACCAAGCCCTCACCATTATGGGGGACTACAAGGGACTAGCCTGTTAGAAATAAATCGGTAAACCTAACCAGCCTTAAAGTTGCCTTAAACTCATCACCCCAGCATCGTTGCAAATGAACTTTGGACTTCTGTGGACAGATCCCAGCTAGAAGCCATAGAAACACATTAGAATCCACCCCCAAAGGTCACACCGCTAGCCTCCTAGATTTCTCCTGCAGTACAAGAGCCCCCTCAGATTTCGGCATATCCCCCTAAAAGAAGGCAGGCTCCCAGCACCTTCCTAGTACATATCACCTCTGTTCAAGCTGCAGCCTTGTCTTCTCTGACCAGATGGAGAAAACATGCTGCAGGAGGATTAGTCTTTCTGGGAGGCCTCGGATCAGAGGCTCATCAGTCTCCAAGTCCACTCTTCCCCATTCCTTCAGCCCCTCAGAACTACACACGCAAGAAACAGGGCCCTATCTGGAGTGACAAGAAGCTTCAGAAAATGACATGGAAGGAAGAAACCTTGAGCATTCACTGACCTCCCGGGCTGGCTGGCCCCTTTCTTGCTGCTTGGATCACAAGCAAGAGATTTCAGCTCTGCTATCCAGCTTATCTTTCGTCTTGCAAGTGGTGTCCTCATTTTTACTTGAAAGCAACTTATTAAGTCAATAAGCCATGTGCCCTCTCAGTGCACTTTCTCTGTGTTCCAGAGCTGCAGGCAGCATCCTTCCCATCACGCCCACAGGACTGTTTGGGGTTGCCTGGACTGCCCTGTCTCCTAGGGCGGAGACTCCAGCCCCAGTGCACCCAGCAGTCACAGGATTGTGAAGAGCCTTTCTTCGGTAGATGTCACCCTGTCACACAGACAACTTCAGGAAGACCAAACTGGCAGATGGGACGCAAAATGACAAGAAAGTGATGAATAGTGTCTCACCAAGAAACGTAAAGGAAAATCTCCCCTGTCATTTTATTAGCTACAAAGACACTGTACTTGGAGGAGGTAGCTCAATTGGCAAAGTGCTTGCCCTGCAAACATGAGGACCTGAGTTTGCTTTCCAGAACCCTTATTTGAAAAAGTAAATGTGGGGTGCACTGAGGACATGAAAACAAGTGACTCTTGACGGCTCACTAGCTGGCCACCCTTGCCTACTTAGTAAGAGAGACCTGACCTTTAAAAATAAAGGGAGTGGGTAGACAGTGCTGGGAAAATAGAATAGTAACTGAGGTTTTCCTCTGGCTTCCACACATGTGTACACACATGTATATGCATGTGTTCATGCATATACGCACACACATGATTGCACTGGCACGCATGTGAATGCTCACACACACTGTATTTAAATAAAGCTCCTAAATGTGTTTCACAACTGGAAAACCTGTACACCAGGGGCTGGATGGTCCTGCAGTTCTTGCCCTGCCTTCTGTCATCAATGGCACTTTCCAAGCCTGTGTTTTCCTTGGGATAGGGCCATCTCCCACAAAAGCTGAAAACATTCATCATTTCTAGAACTGGATGCAAAGCAAGGTTTATCACTGAACAGATGTAGAAACTTCAGTTGGATGACTATGAGGTCAATTTGTTTTTAAAGGGATTGGTTCCTGGGATTATAAGACACACACACACACACACACACACACAGAGAGAGAGAGAGAGAGAGAGAGAGAGAGAGAGAGAGAGAGAGAGAGAGAGAGAGAGAGAGAGAGATGGAAAAAAAAGTACCAGTCAGGAACCTCATAGACAGAAGTCAAGGCCTGAAAGCAGGCACAAACAATGACACATTTAAAGGGGGCTCCATGTCACTTTTAAATAGGTCACCCAAAGACACCAATTCCTGGAGAGCAGTAGCATTAATGACAACCCACGGGTAGTGTCGCTTTCCAACTAGATCACAAAGACAGGCCTGGGGAATCATACCTTGTCCTTCTCCTCTACCAGCCACTGCCTGTCACCTGCAACACAGTCCCCAGAGAGCTAACCAAATCAAAGAGCCCCAGTTCAGCTAGAAGAGCCCAGGGGAATTATCCTTCCTTTAAAATGCTAGCTTGTTCCTCTGATGCAGCAAATACTTGCAAACGATTTCTCCCTTTACCCCTGGATATTCTCGAAGCTCCCTCTTCCTCCCCTCTACAACGGGTGGGTATTCCTCTACACCTTCCCTCCTCCCACCCTCCCCAGCCATGGCTCTTCCAACTCTGTTGGTTACAGATGGGCACACATGTCTGTGATGAAGTGTAGGCACACTGGTTGGAGGGAATCACACACACACACACACACGCAGAGTGGCATTGCTATCACTGGACAGCAACGAGTCTTCTCCACCAGGGCCGGTGCACAGAGGTGGTACCTGAAGCCCATGATATTTGGGGGTCCTTAAGAAAAGAAAAACATTTGCAAATATAAAACTAGGTCTGGGGCCTTGTAAGAGGCTCGGGCAAGTTAAGATTTAGCGAGGGATTAATTTCAACATCATAATCCCACCTCTGTCATCCTGCCCCTCCCCCTACACACACGCAAAAGAGAAGAAAAGAAACATGGAAAGGGAGCTTGGTTGTGTCGTGTGTGAAGGAAAACAGGAGGCAGTAGGAAATCAGGAGTCTGACAAAAGAACCCGGGAACCTCCATTAATCACCAGCCCTGAGCGGGTGGTGGGCATCTCCTGGTACCTAGGAAGCCAATGGTAAACCTAAAGAGGCTGTCCCCCTCCAGCGATGCTCCTCCAGCTGTTGTCATTGTGCTCCGACTGCCGAGAGACCCCTGGGTCCAGTCTCCAGTTACTTCGCTGCAAATCAGGGTCTTGAGGGTGGGAACCAAAGGCCATTTTTCATCTGTTTTCACTTTCTGTCATATTGACCCTTGCTCTCCCTTGGCTGGGAACAGCAAGGCTCCTGGGACTGGCCCAGCTGATAACCTCCTGCATGGGAGTTTGACATTTTGCTTATCTTAGACACCCAGGGAGGCAATGCTCCATTGCACAATGGGGACACAGGCCATTTGTGTTAATGAGAGGAGCTTTAGTGGGAGTAAAATGTCATGTTGAGGGGTCTGGGCGCTCCATTTTGAGAGAAGGCAGCAGCCACCTTTAGGACTGAGATATAGGAAAATGATGAAGGTGGGCAAAGCTCACGCGAATGCCTCAAAACTTCTATGAGGCCTCACAGATGGACACTGTTCTTACACAGGCCAGGTGTCCCAAAGTCTAGGCAGATAGCTTTTTATACTTCGTCTCATTCAAAGTACCCAAAAACTCTGATATCTGGTTTCATATGACCATAACAGAACCCAGTGAAGAGGGTGGGCTCTGAAGCTAAGGGAGTCTAGGTACCAACCCCAGGTTTGTCTTTTACCTGCAAATCATAGACATATTATTTAACCCCCTGCCTCTCACTTTCCCTACCTACAAGCTAGAACTATAGCTGTGTATCAAGATCAGTTTTGAGGGCATCTGCATGCAAGCAGTTATAACCATATGGGCATCAGGCAAATGCTCAGTGGTTATTAGGAGTGGCTGTTGTTATTGGTTATTGTCAATGAAGATATTGAATCTTCACAAATTTTATCCAACGACACACAGTCTATAAATGGACAGGACAAGATTTTGGGCCAGATTATTTTTGTCCCCGGGATCACACTCTTAGCCATGATACTAAATTTTGCTGGAGTTCCAAATTTCTCTGCCCTTCTTTCTTCATCTGCAAAACAGATGTTCAACCACATCAGCCGTGCAGGATTGTGGGGAGTAGGTGAGCCAATAACTACAAATGCAGCAGAATGTCACGTATATAGTGATATTCTACAATGGCAATGACAATAATAACTCCATTATTACTTTGTCCACAAAAGGCAACTGACTTTGGGCAGAGACACACCCCATGGCTTCTCACTTCAGTCACACCCTGGGTTCTCATTGCTGTGGACCACACTGTAGAACCAGTGAATATAGGGGCAATCCAGTGACCGGAGGGCATATGTGCATTCTCATCCCATCCCCCGAGCACAGCCTGCACCCCACCCCTCCTCCTTGTAAAGGAAGGGGGGACTCAGCTGATGGGCAGCTGCCCCAGGAGCTAGAAAGCATCATTCCCAGGGAAGCCTGCAAAGGGAGATAGGGGTCTTGAAAATAATTAGCCCCCATTTCTGGGGCCTGTGGCATCTCATTACCAAATGCAAATTCAAGTTCACGTGCCACTCCAAGGCTCCTGGCACAATGCCTGCCTGACCCTCAACCTCGCTGAATGTGGATCAAATCGTTCCCCACTGCCCACCCCCCTTTCAGCTTGCAGCTGGTGTTCGGTCTCTGCAAAGGAAAAAGACTGCTCTCAGCCTACTGACAGGAGAACAAGGAAAGAGGGTCTTACTTCTTTAGGGGAGGAGGCAGGGATGTTATGGGAGGGGGGAGATTAGAAAAATTGTTCTTCCCTCAGCAGTTAAAAGAGAGATAATTGGAGCAAGTGGCAGGCGGCTGTTCTGCCATTTAGCATACAGCATACCCAGGAAATCTCACTTGGTAATCAGGAGGAAAGGAGGGAAAAGGAGCAATCAGACCCCTATTCAAGCTCGGTTTAGCGACAGCCCCTGCTGGCTGGCTGGCTGGCTGACTGGCTGGCTGGGCTGGGGAGAGCAGGGGCTGATCCCACAAGCCTGAATACTAGGTGGGAAGTCAGGGCTCCAAGCACAGGCCCTCCTCTGTGTCCATTGTAAGATCTTTCTGCTTTTCTCCCTTCTCCATACCACAGAGAAATGTCTTTCCTCTGATTGCTCACCATGTCCATCCTTGTTCCTAGGCTCCCAAGGCCTTAAGAGTTGACAGAGATTGTCACATTACAATTGTAACATGGATTACACTCGGGAAAAGGAAGGAGATAGCCATGTTTTACTCCAACAGGAGTTCCAACTGAGACATCTCTAGTACCTTAACAATGGGCTGAGACCCTCAGTGTAAACTTAAGGGTATGCAGTCTCCTCTGGATGGATGCCATTCTCTGGTTTTGAAAAGAAAAGTCAATGAAATTTGCTTTCTGGAAGGCATACAAAGACCCCAGGGCAGTGATCAGACACCAGTCAAACCAACTACCAGTCAACCAAATGGTATGTGACATAGGTAAGCGCCATGTCATGAGAGTCCTTCAAGGGAATAGGTGAGCCCAAACCTTCTCCATTGTTCCTCCCATCCTCCCTGCAGCAGGCTGACTTCATGTTAAATGAAGTCTTCAGGGAAACTGGGAGTAAGCTTTATGTGCCTTGGCAGTGAATCGAAGCTTCACAACTATGAAGCTGCTGAGAAATGCAGAGCGTGTACTTTCATAACTAAGAATACTTCAAAAATAATCATCTCAACTGATTTTAAGGTAATGACAGATTTTCTTCCATAGCCTATGAAAAAATTTGTCCTTAGAGGAAGCTGGGGACACCGAGGAACTTCTGGCCACTAAGCTTCAAGGCTCGTGTCAGAGGACTGAACTAGCCAAGGGAACCGGTGAGAGCATTGGACCGTGCCCCAGTCATCGTTTTAAAACTGGTATGTCTTATCTGCCCTTCTTCTGTCCTCATGCCCACTTACTTACTGGTTGAGAACCAAAGCATTTTGTTTAGAAACATACTACCTCTAGGAGTAAGAGCCTGAAACCTCTTCTCAACACATTCATTGAGTGCCATGATGCTCGGTGTGACTACCAATGAGGACATGAGTTGCAGTTTGACTGTTCCTGAGGTCAGAGGTCTGTTTGCAGCCAGAGCTTACAATCCTTCACCCAAAAATGAAGACAGTGTGCCCACTACCCCTTTTCCTCAGGCCCAGGTCCCCCACATCACCGATCTCTGTTGTCTTCTCCTCTTCTCAGATGGAATTAGAATTTTCCAAAACGTACAAAGAGATGGGTGCAACTGTGTGTTCTTTCTGGGATGGACACATTCTGGAGACATTGAGGCATGTAGAGCCAGAGAGGTCATGGTACAAATGGAGGGACTAAAAGGACATCTCCAACAGGGCCCAAATAAGCCACAGGAAGCTGCAGGAACCCACCCAGCAGCCGCTGCTTTCAGAACTGGTAAAGTACAAAACAGACCCTCATATGATCAAATGACAGGATCCATCAGCAAACTGGGGCAATTGGGTGTATGATACAAAGGCCCCAGTATTGTGGGAAAGCACCCTGATTTCTCTTCTGTGGTGTGTGTGATCTGATGAGGAAAGAGGTGTGGTTACACATCCCTGCCCACTTCACACAATCCCTAGGGAAATGGTAGGCTTTTGTTTCGGCTATTTACCAAAACATGTATACATGTCTTCTCAACACTTAGAAACTGCTCTGACTTTTCCCCCTCCATATTTTACAAGTGAGTGTTTATGCTTACTACCCCAAATTTCACAGTGTGTGGAGGCAGCGTGAGTTGGGGACCATCTGCAATGTGATTTTGTGACTGAGCAGACATGGTGACAATTACTGGGATCAGCAAGCTTCGAGCCATCCACGGTAAATCCCGTTACCTCCCCAATATCTGTTTTCACCAAAACATTTGGGTCAGTCTGTTTTCAGGCTAGCTAGATGTGAGTTATCACTGAGTCTATTTGATCTGCCCCTTACTGTACAGAAGAGGAAATCTGAACCTTGCAGAAGGGACAATTATTAAAATATACATATTGCATGTAAGCATTAAAAAATCAACTGCATTCAAAAATATATTCTGAAGAAATTCCACTGAGGACTGAATAACATACATACAAAAATGAAGAAAGAAAGGAAAATTTATATACATACATATATATATATATACATATACAAATAAACACACACACACACACATACAGTGTTGATTCTTCCTGCTGAAAGTGCTGATCCAAACCTGCCTGGAGGAAATGAGCTTTTTTGAAACACACACACACACACAAATGCAATTATAGAGAATCAGCAAGTTAACACACTTGCAGACACCCTGGTCCCTCAAAAGGAAGAATGCTAGCTTTCAATATAAGTTCTGAGAGCAGAACAGATCCTCTGGGCAAATGAGAAAACAAGTGATCATGTCAGCATCTTCCGGAAGAACGTTCTCCAATGCCAAGAAGCTTTGGAGCATCAGTCAGTTCCGGAAGGCACCTGCTTGTAAGAAGTCTTTTAATATTCCAACAGCATGGTTTTATGTGCTGAAGTCAACGCTGGTCCTCTTCTCCACCAAGTTTCTCTCCTATGAGTTCAATGAGGAAAAATCGAAGCCTACAAGGGTGCCCCACCCTTTAACACTACAACATGACATTATCATCTACAGATGTGCTGAAACCTTTTCATAACTATCTTGTGAGGCAAGTGGTCCGGGGACCTCAGGTGGGATATGTGTATGAGCCTAAAAGGATAATGTGTATATCCAGCATCTTCTTTTCCTAAGGTCCAGTCACAAGAAGGGAAATGTGAATGCTAGCCTGGCAGAGGACAGAAGCAAAATAGTGGGGAATTGCACAGGAGCCCATGTACAACCTGCAACGAGGCCTCCTACCCACTTCCCAACATGTTAGTCTCCAACATGCTCCACCTGTAAAATAAACTTGGTTTTAACTTTTAAAAAATGTTTTAACATAGCTCCTAGTATGTAGAATTTACATCAAACATAACCTGCTTCATATGGTATGGACAATTCCCATAATGTTTTAGGAAACACCCACAAATACAGTGTCAAAAACAAATCCCTTACCTGAACAAAGGGAAGAACATGATACTTACCTGGGACCACTCTCTTGCAACAGCCTATTAAGGGAAAACTGTTCCCTCCTGGTCAAGAGAATGAAGTCTCTGGCCTGGATTGAGGCCTGCTATTCCGGTTGGGCAAGTCAATGATATGACCAAGAGCCCACCCTTCAGAGAGGCGGGATCACCCCTGAAAGGCAGGCTCACTGTAAACTGAAACAATCATTTCTTTCATGAGACGAGCTTCCTCCCTAGAGGAGTCCTGCGAGCAGTCCCCAGAAGCCACTATGAGGTCGGCTGGGTCTGGGAACCTTTCAGAGGACTTCAGACACACATGTCTCTCCCTTCTCTTCTGCCTTTCTATTTCAGATCCCAGTCCTAGCCTAAGTATGCTTCTGCTTCCTCTGGCACTTTGCATTTCCTCTGTACCATGTGGCTGCCTGTTCACCCTGTGGTTGACCTCTCTGCCAGATGATCCCGAAGGGCAAGGTTTATTTCCTCCCCTCTGCCACTGGGAAGCTGCTGAGATTCACAGCTCAGCTGCCATTGGTTTGTTTGTTTTTACTCTAATAAAATTCTCCTCAAGTTTCCACTTGAACCCATTCTTAAATTCTTTTCTTAATGAGACCAACAACCCAAAGAGAGACCCTGATTTCCAGCATCACTCTGACCTCTCTGATCCTGGGCCAGGGGATTCTTCCCCTTGACTGTAGGTAGGGATCATATGAGAAGCCTTAAAAACAGGGTTACTGGGATCCCTCCCCACCCCCATCAGAGATGCTGGTCTAATAAGCCTGTGTATGACTTGAAAGTTTCTCAGTTCCCCCAAGGGGATCTCAATGTTCAGATGGGGTTGAGAACCACTGATCTTCCTTAAAGAATGCCACCACCACGAAGGGGCCCAATGAATGGGTTGACAACACAAAGCATCTCAAGAATGAGGGTGTAACCCATTGTGTGTCCTCCACGTTTTACTCTCTCAGCATACACACTTGTCTTACTAATTCTCATATGCTTGATCACCTCAGCGATCTAAGCCTGTAGTGACTGCAGCAGGCCAGGGTTTATATTTTATCTGTGCTTGTCATATTCAAATACCAAACGGAAGTCTCTCTCTCTCTCTCTCTCTTTCTCTCTCTCTCCTTCACGCTCTTCTCTTCTTCCCTTCTTCTCTCCATTCCTTCTTCTCTCCATCCCTTACTCTCTGTCTTAAGTTGCAGTTATACATAGGCAGTTTTCTAGTGTAGTTTGAAGGATCCCACTGGACAGGGCCCCAGTGCAGCCCCATGGCTCTTCACACATACCTCAGTATATGGAGCACTCAGGAAAAGAAACCATTTCTAGAGAGGAGCCTCCTGAAATAACCTCATTGCTAGAGCAAGGACAGAGGCTCTCAAATGATGCCCCGACTGCCTTCGAGGTGCCTTTCATGGGCTAAGGGATGGCATAACAAGACTGAATTGTAACAGGGCCCTGCACAGACCCTACAGCCCACCTGTCTCCATTCTCTGCACAGGCACTGCTTACGCTAACTAATGAGGAAGATGTGATAAGGGCTTTCCCCATCCCCCCACGGGAGTTCAAGTCTCCAAGAGTCAGGAGCCGTGGAGACAGCCACCTTGGCAACCACTGTCTTCTTTCTCATTCTGCTCTAATCTCACTGAGCTATATACAGACTCTGCAGTCAACTCCACCAAGCCCTTTGAGTTGAGTCAGGACACGGTTGAGTAGCCTGCTTTCCCTTCCTGCTGAGATCTTGTGTTTTCCCCACTGAGAGCAAGGAGATGAGTTTCTACCACCTCCTTGGAGAAGGAGGCCCAATTATATAGCATACAGCTGGAAGTGCACTTGCACATAGAGCTGGTTTCTAGCCAGCCCTCCTGCCATCACCCTAACCACTTAATAGGAAGATCTACAGTGGGAGAGGAAGTTGGGGTTGCGGGAAGGTCTTACCTTCTGAGCAGAGTGTGCCGCCATAGCCAGTGGTGGAACAGTCACAGGTGGGATGGCCATCCAGGAGGAAGCAGATCCCACCATTTTCACAGGGACGCTCACCACAGGGTCCCTCTGCTTCTAACTGGACACCCTGGCTCCCCAGAAGCCGAGGCTCTGAGTTGCCGTACTTGAGATCCAGCATTAATCCCTTAAAGCCAGGCATGTTCTGTACTCCATCGAGGGTCAGGGCAGAAGGTCGGATGTCAGCAGGGACGCCACCGAGGAACAAGTCGCTGACCACATCCATGTAGGGCCTCTGAGGTTGCAGCTCCCCAGACTGGCCCTCGCCATCAATCACCAGCCCAGTGCGCAGGCGGTCACGACTCACCATGAGGAAGTGCCAGCTGCTGTCATTCACCTGCTTGTTGGACAACACGGCTGTCTCAGCGCAATCCATGCTAAAGCGGAGCTGAACCCGGCCATCCACCAGAGAGAGGCAGAGGAAGTCACAGACACCACCATCATCCAGATACAGGAGCAGCCCAGTGGAAACATTGGTCTTGAACTGGAAGCTCAGGTCACTGCGTGTGCTTGCATCCCAGCGCAGGTAGCGGGCCCACTGGTTGGGGAGACCCATGAACTCCAGACCCAGGCAGAGCCCAACCAGGGAGCCAAGAAAGATGCTCACCTTTAGGGTGAAGAAAACCGAGTGGAGGGTAAAGCTCATTGTGGCTGCTGGGCCAGAGCACAGAGGAATAGACGGGCGCCAGGGAACAGTCCTGGGGGTGGGAGGCAGGGGGTAGGTTTTGGTGATAGAAAGACAAGTTGGTGAACAGAGAACACACAAGAAGAGTACACTCAGGAGTGTTAGGAGGGTGAAGAAGGAGAAAAAAAGCAATAACACAGCCCTAGACAGGCACACAGGCAAGAAATCCAACAAAGAGGTGGAAGAAACAGAAAGGGGATGTTGGGTAGGGCAAACCAGGGGCAGGCTAAGGAAGAAGTATCCTTCTCCAAGAAAAGATCTCAGCTATCCAGGTGGATCCGGAGGCCTTGATTCAAGGAGGAGCAGGAGCTCAGGGTAGGAACAAGCCTTCAGCGATGTGTTCCTCCTGGCAAATGTCCTAGCCAGGGAGACCAAGATCAGGGCTAGAGCCCCAGGCAGTTGCGGAGGAGGAAGAAACAGTGAAGTGAGCCAGGTGTAAGGTAGGCCCAAGTGAAGGACCAGTGTTAAGGTTCTATTGTCTAGCAGAAGCAGGCTCTGGGAAAGGGAACCACAAGCAACTGAGTACTCAGGCAGAGTGGGGCCCAGAGCAGAGCAGAAGCAGAGTCAGGCTTCATGGTGCTGATCAGAGGCAACGTTGCCCATAACACAGCTCCCAGGACTCCAGAGAAAAGACCTGTTGTGGAAGGGAGAGAAGATAGTAAGATTAGGGCTAAATACCATCATCCCAAGGCACCAGAATCCCAAGGTACCAACAACTTAAGGCACCATCATCCCAAGGCACCAACAACCCAAAGCACCATCATCCCAAGGCATCAACATCCCAAGTACCAATAACCCAAGGCACCATAATCCCAAGGCACCATCATCCCAAGGTACCAATAACCCAAGGTACAAAGACTGATGGAGTACGGATGCTAACCAGACAATTCTAGATACTCCTTCAATGCTAGGTTCTTCACACAAAACAAGGACCCAGTTCTCCTGTAGCCAAGGCAAGACCCTGAGCCCAGCTCCTAATGACACACTTATTTTTTTCCAGTTGTAAAATGCAAACATCATGCAAAATCCCTGCAAAACAGCCTACTTCTCTAAACAAATATTAGGGGATCCTTCTTTAAAGAACAAACTTTAAAATAAAACAAATCGAAAGGCCGAGTTTGGATTCTAATTCTTGTAAATGTAATATGAAACAATATTCCTAGTCTATTTTCATTTCTACTTAATAATTTGAAAAGTAAACAAAATGATAGCCCCTTTCCAAGATGGAGAGAAAACTTCTTGAGGTTTGTGTGGTGTGGTCCCAGCATAAACTTTGTACATAGTAAGTGGTCAATATATATTGGTGGTTTCTTTCTTATTTCCAAAATGAGAAGGAATGAGTAGATGAGGTTTGTGTGTGTTGTGTGTGTGTGTGTGTGAGAGAGAGAGAGAGAGAGAGGGAGAGAGAGGGAGAGAGGGGTGTGTGCGTGTGTGCGTGTGTGTGTGTGTGTGAGAGAGAGAGAGAGAGAGAGAGAGGAGAGCAATGTATACATGTATGATATTGAGAAAAAATAAGACTAGCTAAGAAGTGCCATAGACAGAGTGAATTATTGATTATGACTGGAAAGCCAGCAATATCCATGGAGCTTGGGACCTGGTTCCTGAAAGAAGCTGCTGATCTACCTAACCAAGCTGGTGTAATTTCCAAGGACTGTGCAAGTACTGGCTTACTCCTTGTTGCATTTGATAATTCACGGTGGCTCTCTGTGACAGTATTGCAGTTAATTCTATTTAACTAATAACAGCAGCAAAGCTAGATAGTTTCCTTCTTTGAAGAGGAAGATGCCATCCATTTAAGCAGGGACAATCCGTATCCATCAGTAGAAAATTCTTGATCCTATGAAAGGGTTTTATCCAAGTAGTATTTCCTAGAGTGTGGCATGGGTATCCCCATAGGCTTGAGGAAGAGCCAATTAGAATATGGACATAGGAATATATTGATGCTGACTTGAAGAGGTGTTTGCCAACCACCAAGAATTCAGGATTTCTTTGTGTGTGTGAAGATTAAGGTCACTTTGGTAACACAAAGTCAACTATACTAACGTCACAGCTATATGTCAATATCATAAACATCTTGTCTGAGCCAAGATGAAATTTAGCCATGCAACTACTCAGGGAGAACATTCCAGAATAATAATCACTGCACATTCCAGAATAATAATATTGAGTCTAGCACAGGCTGGGACTGTTGGAGTGGAGAGGGTGGGAGGTATGAGGCCAAAGGTGGGAAACAGGAAGTAAAAGCGGGAGACTTGACAGTCTCTAAGAATGTGACCAATGTGTTGAATGAGACATGCCAACCCAGTGAAAAGGCAGCATTCTCCATGAGAGAAGGAACTCCAGTCTACCTAAATCTAGCTCGTTCCAGGCACCACTGGGTCAGAGTAGCATAAGATACTCTTCCACACACAAAGGCATCAGAACTATAAAAGACAAGTGTACTTTGGAGACAGTAAATCATACTAGAACCAGATTATTTGTGAGGTAACACCCTGGGGACTGGGGAAAGAACAGATTGACCACAGGACATAATTAGAACAGGAGCGGTGAAACATCTATGCGAAGAATAAGCCATAAAACAGAATTCAAGAGCCGCTCTAAGGTCCTTTGACTTCTGTTCCATGCAGAGGCTTCAGCATGGCCCCGCTGTATACAAGGACAACACTCCTGAGTACTCCCCCAACTTTTCAAGATGCCAACCACAAGTGGTTCTGGAGGATAAAACAATACCTGTCTAATTATCTGTGGAAACCCATGAATGAATGAAGAACTAAAATGTCCAGACGCACACAACTATGAAAGAGAATTGTGGGAACTTACCCATCCTACTTTGTGGTGACCGTACTAATCTATATAGATGAGCCTCTACCTTCAGACTCTTATCCTTCCCACAGATTAGCATTGGAGACACCAACATCCATCAAGACTTGACACACTATTGACTGTCCACATTCTCTCCTAAAGCTCTAATGTTTCTTTCTTGAACTGGGGACATTACCATACATGGCCTTTGGGAATTTTGCCAAATGTCCAGAAGCTATCTATGCCCTTGTATTAGGTATTCAAAGCCTCTAGCCAGCTGCTGCCAACAATTACCCTTTAGCTTTCTTCAGCCATCTAGCAGAACATGCCTCTGAAGAAATTCCGTTCCCTTAAGAAATGGGACAAAGGAAAGCGGAACCTTCTTCACCCAATCAGTCAATGGCCACCCACCCCGAGCCACAGGTCAGCACAGGCAGCTGGGGACCAGGTGGTTGGCTCCCAAGCCCACATGGAAGGTTGAGGGTGATACTGAAGCTCCAAACACTTATCTGCTGTGTGGGAACCAAGCAAGAGAGGGAAAGTGAGTGACATTATCTAATTGCCAGCTAATTTACATAATTATCGAACAGCACAGTTTTTATGTTGGGTGAACATCTTTGCAAATGTCTCATATTTCGGCTGCTTAGGATGCAAGGGAGACCTCACACAACTCTGACATGTGGGCTATTCGCCACAAGGATGGTTTAGAAGATTTGGCTGCCATTTGCCCTCCCCACCCACTCCTTCCCTTCTCCAGTGGCCGTGGGGGTTTAGCTGAGCTTGAAACAGACTCAAGAGCTATGGCAGGGTCTAGAACTAGAATGGTTGGGATGGCATGATGATGCCCATCCTCTACCTAGCCCTACAATGCCTGGGTATTTCAATCTTTCTTTTAGAGTCTAGAACCTTCTTAACTGCTTCTCAGACCCTTTACTAGGACTGCAGAAGCTATCTAGGGACTTTATGTTGGCTTTGATCCTCAGTCACTACAGCTTTGATTCCACAGGTGAAAGAAATCCCGGTTTATGTCATTCCAATGATATTCGTTTTAATCTCAGCTCACACAATCCAGGCTAGCCCACTAGAGCATTCCAGTCTCTTGGTCACAGTAAATGGTTTGGAGATAAGTCCGCCATCGAAACTGAGTCAAATTAGTGTTAATGGGGGAACTTTAATTGAAATTATTGGGGACATGACCTTCTTAGTCTTTCTACCATATAATTAAACTCTCAAAGTCAATATATAGTGCCAAATACCATTTTTACTATTAAAGATAACCTTGTCTATGAATGAAAACAGCAAAGAAAAGTAAGAACTTAAAGAGGCATAAAGGCAGATTTCTAACATCATTGTTTGAAAATACAGCTCTAATGAGGCCTAAAGAGGAGTGGGTCCTAGCGCTTTCTTTACATAAACCAAACTTATTTTTTAGTTAAACAGCTTTGAGATGAGGCAAGACCAAGAGTCCTAGCAAATACTATTCCGTTAATACTGTGCTATCAAAAGTTCTGTCTTTGGCAAGTTGGCAAAAGTTTCCATTCACACTGCCCCATCTGTAGCTGAAGAAACTTTCTGTGATTTGAGACTCACATCCTGCCCTCTGGATCCCCATCACCCATGATCTTGGACAAAGGCATAGGACTCAGTAGGCTGCTTCTCTCACTTTGAAGGAGGATGGAGGTTTATTCATTCTCCATAGTCCCAGAAATGAACTCCTTCAACTAAACCACACCACCACCGCCCCTGACACTATGCATACTTCAGGACGTAAGCAAGGCCTCGCTGCAGGCAATGAGGGTCAAGGCACAAATTCGGTCTAAGATCTGAAAGCAATATAGAGAGTAATGAAGAACGTGGACTTCTGAGTCAGGCAGAGCTGTACCTTCATCCAGATTCACATGATTATAGGCACCTAACACTGGGCAACTCCTCTAAGTCTTTGTATATCCAAAAGAGGGAAGGGGTTGATAGTATTTACCCAATAACTTAATTTTGTACCAATTGTAAAGTTGTATATATATGCACAGCTTTGAAAAACTGACGATTTGTGTAATAAAGCTGAACATTTTAAAATCCTCCTACCTTCATGTCCCTACTAAGTAGATAACCAACAGAAATGCTTAATATCTTCAAAGACATCTGAGAAAGCTTGTGGCCTTATTCTCCACAGGAGAAGACCGCCACACTTCCATCTGTAGCAGAGAGTACATATACATTTTAATTTAAACAGGCAAAGTGCTACCCAAATTTGGAGGCAACTAGTCTTCATTTCTAGATGGATGGATGAATGAATGGATGAATCTTATATGCATAGAAGTACAAGGCCCGTATTTAGTTTATACAAACTAGAAAAGAAGCAAAAATGTTTATTCTATGCTATCGAATATCAGATCAGTGGTTACTGATGAGAAAAGAGGAGAAAAGGTGACAGAATTCATTTCAGGATCTAAGAGATGCTGCAGTGTGCCTAGTGTGTGCCAACTCAGACAGAGCACTGCCCTCTGAGGCATGTGCCTTTCTACCTGCGTATGTCAAGAAAATACATGCACTATACTGCCTCCAACATACTATATGCTAATCTAGCCACTTTCCTACGTCACCTAAAGAAGAGGTTTGCTTTTGTCTCTTTTGTTTTGGGGGATTAGTTTTGTTTATGTTTTGTGGAGTCTACTTGTGTGCATGCACACCCACCCACATGCGTGCATAGCCATGTGCATGTGTGTGTGTGATATTCATGTGTGTAATGTTCGTGTGTGGGGGATGAGAGGGTTTTAAAGAAAGTTATTGCTGCTTTCTATTTGGAGGCAGGGACTCCTTACACTTCCCAGGATAAAGCCAATCTCAGATCCAGGAAAGTATGAACCAATATTTATCCACAGGGCTCCGCAACTGCCCCGTCTCGCTGTCTCTCTCGGTCCATTCACATGCTGGTCCTCCCTTCCCTAATTCATCATGTTTGAGAAAGTCTCTCAACCTTCTACTGTTACATGAAGTACTTCTAGACATGTGTGTGTGTGTGTATGTGTGTGTGCGCACATACACACACATCAAGTTACCCCATTTTAGGAGTGTCTCTGCTTCCCCTTCAGCTAAGGGAAGGGACCCTGAGGCTCTCAACTCTAATCTGTCAAATGGGCTTACAGTAAAGGCAAGTGTTAACACTGGAAAAGGTGACAGATATAG
Source organism: Dicrostonyx torquatus (assembly GCA_028555095.1). NCBI lineage: Eukaryota > Metazoa > Chordata > Mammalia > Rodentia > Cricetidae > Dicrostonyx > Dicrostonyx torquatus. The sequence continues at coordinate 3,445,603 of JAQHUG010000081.1, forward strand.
AAAGAGAAAAGAAACTTTTCCTTTAGCCTTGAACTTTAATATTATTATTATTATTATTATTATTTTATTATTATTTACTTTAAAAGTAATTCCCATAAAAAATAAGAAGTGGTGAATGGAGAGATGACTGAGTGGTTGGAGCCCTTCCTGCTCTTCCGTTAAAACCCAAGTTTGGTTCCCAGTACCCAATTTAGATGGTTCACAATGTTTGTAACTCCAGCGCCAGGGACTCTGACAGCCTCTCCTGGTCTCCTCAATCACCCACATACCCACACTCACACAGATACATACACATAAATAAAAATAATTAATGTTAGGATAACTTCCGTTCTGCCAGGAATCCTAATCTATCACAGAAGAGATACACCAGAGTAATATGCGAGTCAGAAGCCAATCTTCTGGACAAGTTTCTTTCAGTATGAGGGAGGTGAGGTTTACTAACTACGATGTGGCACTGGCTGAAGAGCAGAAAGCAAAGAAAGTGGAACCTGCCTGAGAAGCAGACTGAGGTAGGAGAGAGGATCATGTGCAGTCTGGTCGACGAGCCAGCACTGGGAGTACACGGACGAAGCTGTAAGGATCCCAAGGGATCATTGTAGGCTCACACTACAGACTACATCTAATCAAACAAATTCAAATGGAGGTAATGGAAGGGTATACAACTGGATCCTCCAATATAACAAGGGCAGAACATATGATTGCCAGCTACGTAGCAAACAAGAATTCAGGAGTGAAACTGACCCAATGTCTCATTCACATGTATGTGTATGCATGTGTGTATACATGTATGCATGTGTGTATGCGTGTGTGTGTGTATGTGTGTATGATATATACATCTGTTCAGTATTTTGTCACAGCCAAGAAAGGCAAATGTAATCTAAGACTACATGAACGAAGGGTAAAAGGGAAGATGGGTGTCTCAGACAGCCTGGTGCCTCTCACTGGTTTTATCTTAAACTTCACTCTTTGGGAGAGATGTGGGGAAGTGAAGGGGTAGCAAATGGAGAAAGATTTTTTTTTCTGTTTTTATCTTTCTTTTCGAAACATCGAAACACTCATGTTGCAGATGCAAGGATGAATTTTTTAAAAAGCAGTTCAAGCCCTGCAAGGCAGGTCCATGCTAATAAAGAAGAAAACCATAAATCTAAACAATTTAAGATGGAGAGCTAAAGGGACAAGGCAGGCTGTGTGCGTGAACTGGGCATAGCATGGGGCAGTCTCCAGGGTCCAATATAAAACATAGAGCCATATGGAGTAGCAGTTGCCGACATGGGCTCCACAGCCAGACAAATCCCAGATATGACGCTTGATGCCCGTGTGACCTTGTGCAAGATGCATGGCCTCTCAGTGTCTCACGCCTATATGAATCGTGGATATAACAGAGCACACACTTAGCTCGAGTCTACAGTGCTCAGCACAAATAGAAATCCAGCCGCTGTTTGATCCTTCTATTATGGTTAATGTTTGTTCTCAGCACTATTTCAGAATGGCTAATGTGGTTCCACCTGGCCGGCTCAGGGACAGCATTCGAGACACTGGGCTTCTTTTAAACTTATCCCAATGTCACAGGCCATGTAAAGAGTTGTTCCTGAAGGCTGAGAGAGAATCCAGTTGATAAAGTACTTACTACACAAGTATGATGGCCTGAGTTTGATTCCCAGATCCCACATAAAAATTATTGACTGTATGCTGCATGCCTGTAATCCCAACACTGAGCAGGAGGATCTTTAGGGTTCATCAACCAGCCAGCCTAGACTACCAGGTGATTTCCAGGGCAGTAAGAGACACTGTCTCAAAAAAAAAAAGATAAAAATGAATGTACCCAAAGAACATTACTCACGGTGCTAATACCTCTGACTTCTGCGTGCACACATATGTACACATGTGCATACACACATAGTCATTGTGGAGTCCTTGGGAGCCTTGGAGATGGCAGGATTGGGGGCTTACAGAGGGCAACCATCAGCTGCTCAGGCAGGTTCAAGTAGGAGACTGAAGCATCCCTTAAAGTGGAAAAAGGACCATGGTTCCCCATTGACCTTTGGGTGGAGGTCAGGCTAGTCAGTGGCAGTCTAAAAAGAGTTCTTATGTCTTGATCTTACATTGATCTCCATATGAACCAACTTTCCCTGACCTAGAAAGGGCTGGACACCTTTTGAGGGATACATTCAGTGCTAGGTGGGTGCGTGCATGGACTCTAATAGAGTCCAGACAGAGTCCAGAGACAGCCCTGGGCTGGTGGGGTCGGAAGAGGCTTCTGAGATGTTGAAAGACTTGCTTTCATAGAAATTTGAAGGATGAAAAAGCCAATGGGTAAGAAGTCCGAACCAGGTATAGTAAGGCACACTGGCGATCCCAGCATTTGGAAGTCTGAGGCAAGAGAATCACCATGAATTTGAAGCTATGCTAGTGACACATAGCTAGTCCTGGGCTAAGACTATAAAACATCTTGTCTCAAAAACAAACAAACAGCCGGGCAGTGATGGCGCACACCTTTAATCCCAGCACTCGGGAGGCAGAGGCAGGTGGATCTCTGTGAGTTCGAGACCAGCCTGGTCTACAAGAGCTAGTTCCAGGACAGGCTCCAAAGCCACAGGGAAACCCTGTCTCGAAAAACCAAAAAAAAAAAAAAACAAAAAAACGAAAGAAAAAAAAAAAGAGAGGAAGGGAGGAAGGAAGGGAGGGGGAGGGGAAAGAAGGGGAGGAGAGGAGAGGAAAGAAAAGGAGAGGAGGGATGGAAGGGAGGAAGAAAGACAAAAAGTTCTGGTTGGCGAGAGAGCACTGGACTGAATGTCAGAGTCAGTCTTTCTCAAACTCTGAAGCAAGTCACTATAGGAGAAGCTCCCGTGAAATGGGGAATGGGCGGGTCAACTGTCTAGGATGCTGTGGACATCAAAGACCGTACAAAGCAAAATAATAATCGTATCTTCCTACCAGGTCTTGGCAAGCTTCTAAGGTTTAGAAAGAAGCAAGTCATGGCATTAAGCTCGTCCCCACGGGCCACCACATTCCATCTCCAACCAGAGTCCTGAGCTGTCGGAAGAAACAGCAGCTAATTTTTCCTTGCAGATCACAGAACTTGAGCCTTATAAGGTGCTGATGGACTCCCCAGCACCCCCCAAGGCAGCCAGAAGCACCAAAAGCTGGGGTCATTCTCCAAGCACCCAACTCTCTTCTCCTGTCCCCTCTTCTGCTTGCCAATGGCCCTCCCCAGACTGGAGTTCCCAGCCATGAGTTGGAAAGCCATCTGGCTGCTAGGAGAGTTAATAATTTATAATGAAGATAATCACCCTTCAAGATCCTCGCCTCTTGGGACCATTAAAAAAGATTCAGTCGAGAGCCCGTGAGTTCTTTACACGAGGGGATGGGGAAGGGGAACAGGGAGGGCTAAAAGAGAAAGAGAGGAAAATGGGAGGGAAATAAGAAGGACAGATAAGCTCGCTGCTTAGCTGTTCCTTCCCCCTGCAAGAGGGTGGGGAGAGAGGGCAATTATTCAGTCCGAGAAGACTATCGTACCCAGCTTTCACAGCACCAGCCCAGCAAGAGTGCAATTTACGGGTCTTTTCTCCTGGCCAACTCTCTCTACACAAAGAGAGAAAAAAAATCAAACGAATGCAAGAGAAGGGGAGAAAGACACAGACAAGAGAAAATAAGCCTGCCTAGCAATTACGTCTGGGGCTGCTTGGAGGGCTCTCTCTGTTCTCTTTCCAGGACACAGTAAAGCTCCCACTGTGTTAATTATTCCCATTATTTGACAATTTCTCTATTAACAAAGCAAGAGGTGCCGCAGCTGGCAGGGGGAGAAGAGACGGACTGGCAGAGGTTCTGGACAGACTCAGGCTATGAACGCCCAGACAAGGCAGGACAGATCCCTGATTCACCCTGGGTGGGGATGTGGGGCCTGGCACAGCACCCCTGCAGCTGTGCCTCAGACAGGTAGGGTGTGGGACACAATGGCTGCAAGTTAGTGCATAGGGATAGGAGGACAGAGCAAAGGCAGGAAGTAAGGCAGGGACACACCCACAAGTACCGTTTCCAGAAAGTTACAACAGGGGTAAAGCTTGAACTTGGAGTCCAGGCATCTCCAGGCAGCTGCTAAGAAGGGAATGTTATGGGTAAGTATTCAAGACAAGGCTAATAGTAATTTGATCCTCTCATGATTTTGGAAATCCCTGGAAAGGCTGACACAGTCTTCTAGCATATACATTTTACAAGCACAAAAGCAATACATGTCTCACCCTATGTCAAGTATATTAATATTTGAAGTCACTTAGCCCTGGCCAATTAATGATCAGATTATAGACCTGCTTTGGCTAAGAAAGTCACCAACTAATAGCATGAGACAACCAGACGAGTCTACATTAGGAACTAGGATGATCCTTGTTTTAGAGATGAGCAAACGATGCTCCCAAACTATAATCAAAGCGAATACAGGACAGACCTCAGGGCCTCGCTTCCAAGACAGTGGTGCTGAGAAGGATACAGCCATGAGCACCTTATCCACTGCACACTGCACACCTGTAAACTTAAGAACGAGGCCATTAAGAAGTTCATCATTTAAATGCAGTAGAGGTCACAGCCATCGGGGACCTGCTGAAGAAAGTATCATTCTTGCCCATGTGTTTCTCACTCTGTGTAAAATACTGTGACCTGAGGGGTGCCATCCACAAGAAAACAATGAAGAATGGTCTTAATTATACCTGCAAGGACTAAGCCTTCTCCTGTTGGTTTAAAGCCAAGATGCTGCCCTAAGGTATCTGCTAAAGACCTCATAAAGAACTGAGTCTTTAAGCAGTACAAAATGTAAAGTGAAAACTTTACTATGAATTAATGAATGGATGAATGAACTAAATCTGCTCCAGGGTCCATGACAGACCCTCTTCTAATCTGACATCTCTAGTTTGCTGCCTCCAGACTCCCCAGTGCCACCTGATAATTCGATAGGATATTCTAAGTTTGGCCCTACAACCCAAGACCTTGCTGCACCCTAATCAATTCAAATACACCAGTATTTTTTTTTATTCCGAAATGAGGTACCAGGATTCTAATGGGGCTCCTTGAGTCATTCTTTGTCCCATACAGAGTCTCTACACAGCTATCAGGGTAATTGTTTGTTTGTTTGTTTGTTTGTTTACAAAGACAGCATGTTTTAATTCAGATTTCTCCAAAGACTTTTTTCAGCCTGCACAGACTGAAATCCAGAATCCTCCAAGCAGCTATGCTCAGTTTGGTCATTGCAATCACATCTACTATTTCTCTAACCCTCGCTCAGTGTCCCCCAAACATAACAACATCTAAGTATTTTTAAGACTCGCTAAACACAACCCAGAGCCTTTGAATTTACTGCTGCTGCTGTTTGGGATGTCCTCCCCAGACTTTCTCATCCCCACTCCTGTCTCCTCTATTAAAGATGCCTTTGCAGCACTGGTTAGCACACTCCACCCTTCCCTTCCTATCACTTTGTAGTAAAGCTATATCCTGCCACATCTCCACATCCTATTGCCTGCCTAGAATCTAAGAAGAGGTGATGCAGGTAACTGGACCATAGCCCCAGTTTTGCACAGAAAGTCACCATATAATAGAGTGAGGAAATCAGAGGAGAGGTATCTGAATCAGAGAGTCCTCTGATTGGTTAAACCCATAGCAAACCAATTTAGAAGTCGTTCTTGTCAGCAGCTAAAGAGGGCTGGGCGAGTCAATGACTGCTATGACTGCCATCACTACCATTCATTGTCGTCAGCAGCAGCAGCATCATAATCATCACCACCATCATCACTACTTCATCCCATTCACACTATGAATAATAATTTGAACAATTGCTCATCCTCTGCATATACCTTTTGCTGACTACCCTTTTCTAACCCAGCCTTTAGCTCTTGGGACTTGCTGTCTCTGGGTGGGACATTAGCAAAAATGATGTAAGCAAAGGCTTGAAAGGGACTGCATGCTCATCCTTGCTCCATCACCATGAGAACACACCCAAGCTTGCCTCCTAGATGGTGAAATACACAGGATAGAATTCAGTCACCCTAGTTACCTTGGCCAAGGCTTGAGCTCTGTTATATTCTGTATCTTCAGTCTGGGTAGCTGGAGAAAGAAGGATGAAGTCCTTAGCTCCAGGTTTACTATGAACACTTACAGTAGGTTAAGAGGAATGAAATTTCCAAGATCATGACCCTTTCAATGGGGTTCAACTTCAGTTTGGTACAGCTGTCTCCTCTGAAGGCCACCACCACACACAGCCACAAGGTAGGTCCCTAGACTTGATTGTGTGCCATGATCAACAGCCAGCACAGCTCGCGTGTGCTGTGAAAGGAAAGTCTACAGCAAGCAATGTTCATTGAAACCTTGATGGGTAGCAGGCAAGGAGATAATAGCTAAGAAGTAGGAAATACATACAGCAATGACCTCATAGGCCCCCTTAAAAATAGTACATGCTAATGTGTGCAGCTTAGGTCAGCATATACAAAACACTCTCTCGCCTATCCTTCATAAAGTGTTAATTTTTTCTCAACTCCTTTTACCAGTGGGGAAAAAAAACTGAAACTCAGAGACAGAACACCATTTGGTGAGGAAATAATATAATTAAATCTTAAATTCAAGCATTTGAACAATAAATAAGTCTCATGTTTCTATTTTTACATTGAACTGTTAAGAATTGTCTCAAGGATATTTTTGATAAAACTGATAAATATGTGAATGGCCTTTTCATTTGCCTACAGAACACTCCACTAATCTATCAGGGGCCTATGGAGCCTCAGGACCCTTCTCAAGCCAACACTGTAGCCCCTACCACAGACGTTCATTCCATGAATTAAAAATTGCAAGAAGCATATGAAATGCAACCCATGGGTTGATCCTTCAGCAGTTAAATGTACTTGGATGGTACACAGAGGACCCACCTATGCCAGACTCTTCTGGCAATGAGTGAGTTTGTGACAGCAAAGCCCCTAAGCCTGGGTCGTAATTCAGCACTAAAATAACTCAAATGCAATTTCCACTGCCTTCAGAAAACACAGAACTTCAACTCCATCTTTCTCTACAATGGATTTCTAATTTTTAAAATAGAAAATTAGTATCTTTTTAAAATCAAGGCTCAAAAAATGAATGATTCTATCTGCATGGCCTCACTTGGGAGCTCTAAGAATAATGCAGGATGTTTATGGTCCTTTGTTTATGATACATTATTATACAATCAAGACTAACACAACCTGTAATTTTGCATTAATTTTCCCACCTTACTTATTAGTATCTATTTATAGCTCAGCTTTAAAAATGTGCTATGCTTGAAAGATAACACAACTTCATCTGTTAAAAAAAAACCTGTAACTCCATCTTTCTGCCAAATCTGACTAGATATACATTATTCCAGAGTAGATAAAAATCTTCATACACTTCACACTGATACGAGTTTGTACTTACAACCCCCCCACACACACAGACATGTATGAGCACTAAAAAAGTGAGTACCTAAGAAAGGATAAAAGAGTCAACAGGTCACAATCTCCACCTTATTCAACAAAATTTGCATTTACTTATTGATTCAACAAACCTCTAATAAATTTGCCCACCAGCCTATAAGGTCCCATAGTCCAAAACACTCCAGACAGAGCTCAACCAGGTAATGGAAATAAGAGCAACAGTTGATATGGGAGTGGATGAATACTTAAAGAGTGGGTACTTTGACTTCACTAGGCCTCAGGGAAGATATCCTAGTTGAGGGAATGTCATGAATAGAGACAGGAAAACATCAGTGATCCTGGGGACTTCAGGAAGCTCTTCTGTCTGGCTAGGATGCAACGTAAGGGAAGAGGGGAGAATGAAGGAGCATGTGACACTGAAAAGGTCTGTTGGGAACAGAATTCTCAGGGCTCTGGGTTACAAACTAAAGAGTCTTGGAGAACCATTGAGAGGATTTTAAATCAATGAAATGATGAACACAGTATGTTCTAGATGGTTGAAGGGATGGGATCCTGTTTGGAAAGGGACACATGACGACACAGAGAGAACAAGGATGGGATTGTGGCTCGTATGGGGCAGATAGGAAAGAAGCCTGCACTTGACTTCCATTTCTCTTCCATGGTTGCTTTCCACACACCTCAGCACCCAGGCTGATCCCCAAAGTGAGGCTGTACTGAAGCTAGGGAGATAATCCAAGAGATGGGAAGCAGCCAACAGCCTCCTTCCAACCTTCCAACTCTGTCTTAAATCTGCCTGGTGTTGAGAACTACTACTGATCCTATCCTGTTCCAGCCATCCTAACCTATAGGATGAACACATCCCTATACAACTCAGTCTTCTCACACCCAAATTTTCCCGAGCAGATAGATTCCTGGATGCCTCAGATCCTTCCTAAGAGTGCAAGGTTCTCTGAAGATACTAAGTAAAACAAATGTTTAGCAGGTTCAAGCTAATCCTAAAACCTCAGCAGCCTCTAACATCATCAGGACAAAAGTGGAACCAGACATCTGAAGTCACTGAATGTGCTAAAAAGTAACCACAGCATCTTAAACACAGGAAAAAAAAACCTCTGAGATGTGATTACATTTGACACAAGTGAATCCAGGAAGGTGGGATGGGGAGGACCTTCAAAAAAATTCTATAAGGATTGAGTTACTAGAATCAATCTAAAACAGTGGTTCTCAACTAGTGGATCATGACCCCTTTGGGGTTGAACAACCCTTTCCCAAGGGCTGCATATCAGTATCCCGCATATCAGATATTTACATTATGATTCATAGCAGCAACATAATTACAGTTATTGAAGTAGCAACATATTTTTGGTTAGGGGGGTCACCACAACATGAGGAATTGTATTCAAGGGTCACAGCGTTAGGAAAGTTGAGAACCACTGGCCTAAACCTTGATTTCCCAAAATTTGGTCATTAGAAAACCAGTGCCACAAAATGCTCTAAAAAAGATGTTCAGCCCTAAAGGTATGCTCCTAAAAAGGTGCTCACCCAAAGCTCAGGGATCAAGACAGCAAGAATGTAAGAGCCATAGGCAGCGAATGACTCTAAGGGAGCACTGTCTTCTGCACACAGCAAGGTAGTGGCACAAATGAACTCACAGAGGCTGTAACCGCATATACAAAACCTGGACAAGCCTAAGCCATACCACATCCCAGCAGTGGAGAGCAGAGCTAGGTATACAATTCTACTCCTAGCCATAAAGCTGTTAGTAACTATTAGCTTCTCAGAGAAATAGAAACAGTTTTGTCTACGAGTGTAGCCCTGGCAAGTAACCATGCTCCGGTGGAAGACCACACATCCAAGAAGAATTAGTCTTGAAAGATTTTTTTTCAGACGGACACAAAGATGGAGGAGTAGATCAGGAGGTGAATCTGGGAAGAGCTGAGGGGGCGACAAGGTGAATATGATCAACATGCACTGTACAAAATTCTCAAAGAATCAATTTAAAATGTTTAAGAAAAGAAAGGGGAAAGAAATCTATTTGCCTGTTGTAAAGAACACAATAAACAATAGATGTGGAAAGTTCAAAAAAAGCCTGAAAGAAAAAAGTCTGAATGGTCCCAGTTACCCGCCCCCACTTCTGCAGGTGGACAAACTGAGGCTAGAGACAATCCTGGGTGGCTAGCTTCTTGTTAGTCACTGTTCCCAAAGCTGCAAGTGCAGCTAGGCGACCATCTGGTTAGGGCTATGTCTCATTGCAATGAAGGCCTAGTCATCCTGTTTAAAATTCAAGAGATCCCTAAATATTTGCTGAGTGACATTACCAAAGAAAATTTGGAGCTCTTTTTTTTTTAATGAAGATAGATTCACTAGCTTATGAATTTTCCATCATTCATTCATTCATTCATTCATCCACTCAAACAGACTCATTGATCACCCTTCCGCATGTTCTGTGTGAGGTGTGAGCCTGAGGAAAGAGCTGTAACTGAAACAAGCCAGGATCTCCTCCCCAGGAGCATAGGGCCTGGTGTAGGAGGAAAGAGCAATACACTGGAAGGGGGTGACAGGGTCTGAGAACAGACAAAGGTTTGAGGCGCCTCACCCCCATCTATCCTTCTTCTAGTCTCTCTTTCCAAGGATGATGCAGTTCTATTACTGTATCTCCACTTAAATAGTTTCCTTCCCACACCTACCCTCTCACTTCCTTATTCGTAGTGAAAAAAAAAACCACCAAAAAAAACAACACCCTGTCAAAGTAAAAGCAATTGTGAAATCCCAAGTATAGTGTGACCACCTCTCCCTGGAAACATCTGGAAAGGGGCATCTGACCTGCCCCATGAGTGCAAAAAGCTGGGTACTCAGGGCTCCATCCAAGACCATGAGAGGGCTGATCTTCACAACCCCTTCCAAAGCAGTAAGCTTGCCAAAGACTTGACTTTGGGTCCACTTGAGCTCTTCTAGAAGTTGTATGCATATGTGTACATACATGTACTCATGTATGTATCTGCCTATTGCCTGTCTGTGTGTCTGAAGGTATGTATTGGCTCATTTTATTTCCAATGCCAGAACTTATGTGGGGCTCTCTGACCCTCCATAACCAACTGCTTCCCCATATCTTTTCTGGACTCTTCTCTTTGACCCTCCTAGGATTCCTGATGTTCACATTTAACTTCATGTAATAAAAAATCTGGGATATTTTCTAATTAAGTGGTTTCTTTGCCAAACACTCTCTGTCAGGTCCCCTTAAATCTCAGTATGAGAGCTATGTAGACATCACCCTTTCTTTTACCTTTATTTGAACACCCTGTGATCATCCGAGAACCCAACGCTTCTACTCCTATTCCAGGCTCTGACCTACCACCTGTGGCTAACTGGTGGTAGTATTAGTGAAAAATATCACTCTCTATTCCTTCCCACTTGCAGAAAGTTGTACACTTCCTCACACTTGACTTTGGGCTTGGTCACATGATTTGCTTTGGTCAAAGAAATGTTATCAGGCTAGTGGGCATGATGTGGCAAAACGTTTGCAGCATTCTTGGCTCTGTTGCACTTCTGCCAGCATGACTGGGTTCGTCCCAAGAGGTGAATGACTAGAACTATGCCAGCCATAAAACTCAACCATGACCAAGCTAAAACAACCAAACCCCATCTAACCTACACAAGCTGGATCTACAGAATCACCTCACTGAACCTGATCTAGATTGGAAGGCCCCTTATCTGTAAGCCAATCAATGCTTAATATGGTGCACCAGCAAGACTTTTGCAGATAGGTTCTGATAATTGAAGGATGCACGATCCAAAATCACTCTTCCACATCCACAGAGATATTTAGTTGCTGTAACTTCCATTCTGTACCCTAACTCTTATCATTGTATTCAATGTCCATGTGTTCACTGCTCTAGTGCCATGGCTCCTGTCACCTATACTCTATAAACTACACCTTCATCTCACTCCTTAAACTCTCCTAGGACCATTTATCATCTAAATGTCTCTCACAAATATTTTTCCATCTTCCCTCTCCCTATAATCCCGCTCCGTAGCCTGCATACAGTCTTAATATCCCAATGCCTTCACTCCCATAGTATATCACGTTTTCATACCCTTCACTTCTTACTAAACAGAGCTTCATGGGTCTCTCACCCGCTGGTACTCCTCCTTGGATAAATCTAAATGTCAACATCCCTCTGCTTCACAGCAATGGGCCAGTATCAGCAACCATCAGCCCAACTACACCAGTGAATGCGAGGGTCACTTTGTTCCTCTCTCACCGCAGTTAGTCAGCAACCTGTAATATTCCCCCAGTCTCTGCCCTTTTTCAGATCTTCCAAACCCTTTGCACCTTTCTCACCCAGCGAATGCTGTCAGGGACCCTGTTTTTCTGGGAAGGCCTTCCCAGAACCCTCAACTTTTTTCCTTCCCTTCAGCTCTACACTTTCTCTGCACTCACCTAAAAATAAGAGAAAAAGAAGTGGTCCCTTCGAATCCAACTTCCCCAGCACTCTCCTCCCAAACCCTCCTACCTCCCCAGGCCCTCATCCTAGCAACAAACACTTCTCTGAACTCTCTGCCGGCTCCACTAACTGCTTTTCCACCTCACCCACTGCTCAGAAGCCTGCCAATAACCTGAAAAAGAAACAAGAATCTTCCCTCCTCCTCAGGATATTCTCTGCAATCTTTTCCTCTATCAAAATTCATAATCTCTGAGATTTCCTTTCTATCCCTGTCCTCTGTATGCTGGCATCCATACCCAGCATGTCCCCATCTCACACAGCTTTTCTCAAAGTTACCAGTGGCTTCTGAAGTACTCAAACCAGTGCAGATGTGTGTGTGTGTCCTGCTCACACCCATCCTTCCTGCTCCCTTCCCACTCTGGGTCCCTTCCTTCCACTTCTCTGTGCGGTCCTCCTTCCTCTCTAGTGTCCTTGAAAGGCACCCCCAGTTGCTCCTCTTCTCTTTCCACCTTTGGACAACAGAATTCCCCACAGTTCCTCAGGCAGATGCGTTCACCAGTCTCTCTCTCTCTCTCTCTCTCTCTCTCTCTCTCTCTCTCTCTCTCTCTCAAGTCTTGGTCCTGGATCTCCAAGTAACTCAGCTATAAGTGGACCAAAACCGAGCCATTATTTGCCTCCCCCATGTCCCTCTAACTATTGCTCTTAATTGCTCACTCCTTCAAATCTTCCTTCCTTCAACAGGCCTAGTAAGTCACCGAGATATGTTTCTTTCCTTTCTCTCCACTGTCTCTCTCATGCCCCACATCCATCTTTCTTATATTCTAGTACTATCTTGTACATGTTCTTTTCCTGTTCCCTCTTATCCTTTTCTACATCTCTCTGTCCTTCCTTCTTCCAACCCACCCACCTCTCAACTCCATCCAGACAGATCTCTCTAATAGCTGATCTTTGTGCTCCCAATGTCTCTCCACCACCACCTCTCCTTCTGCAGTGCCTCCAAGCCAGAATTAACTTCCCGAAACCCACATTTAAACAGATCTCTCCCAGGCTTCTAAGGCAGCTCCTTCCAACAAATAGGAAGGAGTCCAATCTCCTCATATTCAGATTCCAGAAACAAATAACATATTTGAAAATTCACCAGACACCAAGCACTTTTCTCATCCTATCCTTGCAGAAATAGACCAGCACACTTGGGACTTCCATTGTAGAGATGAGGAAGCTGATGCTTTAGGACTAAGGTCCTCAAAGTTACCCAGTAAAAAGCTGAGTCCAGAGTGAATTCAGACCTTCTTCTTCAGACAGAGGTGTTTTCTGCTGGGCCCATGACCAGTTTTGAAGTTAAAAAATTTCAACATTGACTATATGATCATCTATGGGTATCTAATGGAGTTACTCAAAAGCAGACCTTTGGGGTCTCCAAAAATCATTATCCTAATTTGGTTTCCTTTGGAACTTGGTTTTCTGATTCTGCTACCTTTAAAATTAATGTAAGGTTTGATACACTCTCGCTAAACATTGAGAAGACTCTAGCTATTGGATTTCACATATAGTGTACTGTGATCTCACCATCTCCTAGAAATATTTGGAAGGTTGCTTTGGGACTTCTTTGAATGAATCTCCCACAAGATTGTGATGTTGAAATCTAAACATCCAGGGCCTGGTGTGATTTCATTTGTTACGTATATTCTTTACAAAGGTAATTAATTGGCCAGGTGGTGCATGCCTTTAATTCCAGCACTTAGGAGACAGAGGCAGGCAGATCTCTGTGAGTTCAAGGCCAGTCTGGTCTACAGAAAGAGTTCTAGGACCAGCTCCAAAAGCTACAGAGACACCCTGTCTTGAACCCCCCTCCCCGCAAAAGGTAATTAATCAAAAATGATGTCATTAAAGTGGACTTCATCCAACCTGAATGTTGTCCATGTAGAAACATAGTATGTGTTCATGTCTAAAAACAAAAGTGATGACGGTATGCATGTTGTGGGGACACAACAGTCTATAAGACAAGGGCAAAGGCCTCAGAAGAAACCAGGCCAGTTGACAAATGAAACTTGGGTTTATGGTCAATAGTTTGTTTGGCACCAAGGCCCATTAATTGAGAGAAGAATCTCTTTCAGAAATCCCCAATCCAAAGTGGTCTAGAGCATTGGTCACTTCTAGTGACCAAAGGAAAGGGAAAAAAAAACTGATGCAACATAAAAAGATAAGGAAAGCCAAGAAGACTACAGATATAAGCAGTAATATGATTCCAGTGTAGGTCTAGATTCTAGAATGTTGAGCAAACATTCTAGAATTAAGTTCTTGGTGAGGATTACCATCCCTCAAATGGGGCTGCTTTCCAACTAGGCTTCTGGTCTTAGGTTTCCATACTAAGAGATATTACTAGAAAATAAAAGTTAATTACTCTACCCGCTCCTCCAAAAACAAGGTGTGCCTAATGAAATATGATCTAACCCTTTATCTTATCGAACAATCCCCTTCTGTAGCTAGAAGTCTCATTAAACCACCCAAGCTGACTTCAAACTCTTGGGCCCAAGTGATTCTTCTGTTTCTACCTCAGCCATGGTTCCCAGCTAAGGCACTAAAAAAAAGAAAAACAGCCTGAGAGACAGCTCAGCTGCTAAAGACTAAGCCAAAATTTCAAGAAAAACAAATCAATTTAAAGAAATTAATATGTAGATTATATATGTGCATATATATCAACATGGAGAGATGCATAAAAATTTAGAAAAAGCAAGATACAGAATATCTTATGATACTATTTATATAAATTTAAAGAAGACTCATACAGAACAACATAATACCATATGTTGTTTACTCAGGCTTGTAAATGTATATGAAAGCATGAAAAATATTTCTTGGGGGCCCTAGTCAATACATGAAAGTTCTCTCTAAAATGGGTCTTTTCACCCTAAGTACTGCTAATACTGGAGACTAGGTAATTCTTTGCTATGAGGCTGACCTATGCATTTAAGGATACTTAACAACATCTCTGGTCTCTGCTAGGTGACAGTTATATCACCCAAATATCCTTGGTTGAGATCTGCTACTCTGCAAAGAGACAGGACAACTCACTCAGAAGTTGACTAACTGCAATTGTTAAATCTGTATTTAACTTTTGTTCTTCAAATTAAATTACTGTAAACAAATATATGTTAACCGTTTATTTGAATGATAGAAATAAGAAGAGTTCTGTTTTCCTGAATTTTGTACATTTATTAACTAAAACGCTACCATTTGCAATAAGCAAACTGTGGCTTCTAAGAAGGCCTTTTGTTGCGCAGGGTAGCTTACACCTGTAATCTCAGCATTAGAGAGGCTGGAACAGGAGGGTGACCAGTGAGTTTGAATCCAGCCTAAGCTACAGAGTGAGATCTTGTCTCAAACGATAAATGTATCAAAAAAAAAAGGAAGGAAGGAAGGGAGAGAAAGAGAGAGAGAGCTGGAGGAATGGCTCATTCACTGGTTAAGAGTGCGTACTGGGAGAGTGTGTACTGTTCCTTCAGAGGTCTTTAGTTTGGTCCTCAGCACTCACATCAGGCGACTCACAACTACCTATAACTCCAGCCCCAGGGTATTCTGACATGACTAGCCTTGGCTAGCCTGTGCAAACTGTGCAGTCATATATGTGCAAACACATATATAAAACCACAAGCAAACATGCATGCACAATCAAAATTAGAGATAAAACCTTTAAAAAATAAAAGAATTGTAATCAAATAAAAAGGAATGGCAGGCCAAGATGAGATTACCTGAGTTGAACTATGTTTCTGAAAATGATTTGCAGAAATCTCAACCCCTGCACCTCATTTTGGAATAGGGTCCTTGCTTTTAAGAGGAGGTCGTGTCAGAAGTGTGAGGGTTAGTGCTCATTGTCAACTTGAGTAACCTAGAAGACAAGCTTCTAGGCACACACGTGAAAGGGCACGTGTATAAGGAGTCATGGTGAGTATGCCAGCTGAGGTAGGAATAGCCACACTAAGAGTTCGCTAAGCATGTTTCTAGACTGTATGCAAAAGAGAGGGCTAGCTGCACAAGCATCCATTGCTCTCTGCTTCCAGATTGGGGACAGGTATGACCAGCTGCTTCAAGTCCCTGCTGCCTTGACTTGGCTGCCTTGAACTGTGAGCTCAAACAAACCCTTCCTCCCTTGACTTATTGCTGCCAGGGTGTTTGGCTGTAGCAACATGAAAAGAAAGTGAGAGGAGAGAGATATAAATCTAACCAGTAGTGATCCTGTGGGAGGAAAGAGATCAGGACACAAAGGGCACACGGAGAAAACAGCCACGAGATGATGGAGGCAGACTCCAAAGATGTCACAACAAGACAAAGAGCACAAGAGTTGCTGAAGATACCAGAAGCTGGGAAGAGAGGTGAAGGACGCCCTCTGAAAGTCTGCAGAGGAAACACGGTCCTGCCAACCTTGGCTTTGGACATCTAGCCTTGGAAATGGGAGAGGATGCATGGCCACTGCCTTTAGATGCCCAACCTAGGGCACTTGATCAGAAAGAGCTGCCCCAGGTAACTAAAACTTTCAGAGAGTTTCTCAACATACAGCATGGCTGGGAATACCATGACCCTTCTCCAATGTGCAGAGCTCCTGTTAGCTACTGCACAGCTTACACAGCTGGGCTATGGACGTTCAAGGGGCACTGACTCTCAGCCACTGTCACTGGGACAGTGACATAAGACAGGAAAGAAAGGAGCTCACACCAGAAAGGACACTGTTTCATTGAAGTTTGCCATATTGGACCTCAGTTTGCTCATCGGAGGAATGGAAATGTAAATAAATAGTAGCCAGAGGGACGTCTGAAAGTCCAGGTGAAATGAAGTGTTTGAAAAATGCTTACAATGCAAGCTGTCATTAGTTACAAGCTGTACTTCACATCTAGACTGAATAGACAATCCCCAAAATTACAATTAACTTGACACCTTTAAGGGGCAACACCTGTCTTTGAATATAAGTACTTTTACATTTGCTGAGGGATCTCCATCCAGTCTCAGAGGGTTAAACTACAGAAAGGAAATAGATGCTGAATATAATAGAAAAAGCTAAAAGATCCTAACTTTACATCACACTCTCTAAAATAAGTAAATAACCAAACTTGCTCTTGTTTCCGCTTTCATTAGCCAGCGTGGCAGAAAAGGCCTCATGTAATGGTGAAGCCTGGCATGCTTAATCAGCCAGGTTTGGCTGTGTGGACTGTGGTGCCAGGACTCTCTTGGATGGATGTACTTGAGGAAGCCAAGAAAGGGCCAAGGTAGAGAATGCAGACAGGAAGTAGAGAGCCAAACAATGCTCACACACCTACTTACATCCTCACCACAAACAGGCTGTGGCAGTCAACGGTTGAGTCCAACACAGGAGGAGGTCATAGCGGCTAATCTCTACCATTCATCTCAGTGGGGTTCAGAACAGAACAGTTTTATGGGAGGTGGTGACAGATGGGAGATGGGGTCTAGCTGGGAAAGGCAGATCACCTCCTTAGTATCTTTCCGGCTGCCTCCCGACAGCTGTGGTGTAAACTGCTCTGCTAGGCCACACCTCTGCCATGACGGATTGATACCCCTGAGACCACAAGCCCAAATAAATCCTTCCTCCTTCACATTGCTTATGCCAAGTCATCCGTCAGGACAAGAGAAGCAGCGGCTAACACGAATATGCGCAGAAAGAACCTCTGAACCCCAAATCTCATGATTCTTTTTATGTGGTATCAGTGTCTACAAGGTAGAAATAACTTCAAACCCTTCTTAATCGAGTTCCACTTACCAAATGACGACCTTTGAGATTTCCTTCCCTTGGTAAAGACATCTGGAAACCAATGTCCACAAAATCTGTTTCCTTCTCCATTTCTCATTTTTAATGATCAGTGGCATCAGAAAGTCCTGCCTAGGATCTATCTTCTCTCTCAAGTTAAAGCCATGGCAGTTTCTCTGTGCTCTGAGCTCTGTTTGTGAGCCTGTCTGCTAATAGCTCCCGACTTTCCTAGTCTAGTGTTTCCCATTCATTTATGTGGCTTCCAGCTAAGGAGTCCTTAGTGCAAATTAAATTTGGCTCCTTTGTTTCATTGATGGGAAGCAAGGGCCAATAGGCTAAGATACTCTCCAAGAAAATCCTCACACTTCCTCACTCCTTCAAAGGTTGATGCTCCAAAAACTTTTAGAAATCTCAGACAACCCTCATTTTAGAATTATAGAAAGTATCCTATATATAGGAGAGGGCCAGAGTAGGCGCAAAAGCAAAATCAGTAGAAGCAGCCTGGATGCAGCCCAACCCTCCCCTAACCTCCATCTTTTTGTGAATCCTCTTACCAAACGGAAATGAAATATCATACACTGGTAACATTTGCAATATAGGGCAATTTCAAAATAAACCTGTTGTATATTAATCTCCTTTCATTTTCTAAGTTTTCATTTAAAGTACACATTAGCCTTGAAACAGTGACAGGGTTTAGGAGAAAAGATGACATTCCATGGTCTGATATACATGACAGAAGAGGCATGGTCAAACAGGTTATTAGCTTGCTCAATGTTAGATCAACAGGGAAAGTGGAGTCCACAGTGAACCTTGGCATCTGCCTTCAAATCACACCTTCTGTGACCATGCAAGGCACTATGGTCAGAGTAAAAAAAAAAAAAAAAAGTTAACCATGTCAGACCCAGATCTGGATCCCATTTGCTGCCTACACAGGTATGTATGGAGACTCCATACACCTCCCCGGCCTCCACGCCATGCAAAGTCAACAAGGATCTCCAAAGCCCCTCAATTACTTAGGCTCCAAAAGTAGCTGTTCCAACCTTCCTTCTGTTTTGTTTCTATGCTTACATTATCTTTACCTAATAGATAACCACATGGTCTCTTGACATCCTCCCCTCTTTGGACAAGTCCCTAGAATACATCATTTTGATTGAGCATCTCCAGGGTGCTGGGCCTGATGCGCATGACCTGCGAAGACAGACACAGCCCCTGCCCTTGTGGAGATTTTAGTCAAGTGCAAGCAGCAGAGCTTGAACAATCAGCGAGGGTGATGGAAAGCTGTTCTGGACAAATCCCTCTGAGGCATAGATTTCCATTCACAAACATAAATTGTGAGAGCCATGAGAGGAGACTTTGGCCTTCACTGGGGAAATGGCTATAGTACCACCGATAACAGCAACAAAATGGAAGCGGAGAAGGACAAGAGTGGTCTGGGATGAGGGAACATTGTAGGAAGACCCTGTAGTGAGAATGAGCAAGGTAAGTAGGAAACACTGAAAGACCAATGGGCTGGGCTGGGGAGAAGGAGGGAAGCATGGTACACAGTAAGGGAAGAGGAATAGGGAGGACTCCGTCCAGGCCAAAAGATGAAGGATGTGTGTGGTCAGAAGCAGTGGAAAAGAGTGACTGGGTTTAGGACTAAAGATGACATTACATGGGGACATTACTTGGGGACAGGCCTTGAGGCCTTACAGCTCAGCCATCCTTCTGTCCATCACAAGTCAGCATACATCTTGGGAACAGAGAGGGATCTCCTGTGGTAGGCCTGCTCTGAAGAAGGCAGATAGCAAGTAGACAGCCTCAGGATGCCGCCAGCTGCCTTCTTGGTCTAGATAACTGTGCCTTGCTCTCCTTTCCAAGTTGCTTTCAGTAAGTGCTTCATTATTCTTTGGGTGGCCCTTTCCTATGGGCTAACCATACCCTTAAACCTCTTCTGAAAGCATTTGCTGCAGAGAGTAAAAGGGACAAGAGCCCCATCTGCCACCCTTTGGACCCATCAAGTATTTAAGCAAAGGCCAGCTGCTCAGGGCTGCTTCCAGACAGCGGCAAAAGCTTACTGGGACAGAAGTAAAAGTTCTGCCCTGCCCTATAAGGGAGGGCAGAATTGACTTTTGCTAGGAGACTCCAGTCTGGCCAGTGCTCTCTCAGAGCTGTTGACATTTGAGGGTCTTCTTATCTGTTGCAGTTCAGATGTGAAATGTCTCCCTGGGCTTTGAACACTTGGTCCCCAGCTGATAGTGCTAGTTTGGAAGTTGTGGAACCTTTAAGAGATGGAGCTTCCCTTGAAGAAGTGGGTCCTTGGGGACAGGTCTTGAGGTCTTACAGCTCAGCCATCCTTCTGTTCATCACTTTTTTTCCTAACCAGAGGTACAATGTGGCCAACTGTCTCAAGCATCTGCCACCATGCTTTCTCCACGACAGATTGGCAAACTCCTCAGACTATGAACTGAAATAAACCCTTTCCTTCCTTAAGTTGCTTTGATCATGTATTTGGAAAAAGAAAAGAAAAGAAAATGAATCCACTGACTACTCTTTCCTGCCTCCCACCTCATGAAGGTAATTCTCTTGTGTTATGCGCGTAAGCAATCCTGTTTTGATGCCAGCCTGATGGAGAGCCCATACCTCGTGCCCCTCCAATGCCCCTCACCCTACTCCTGTCTCAGATTAATCCTCCTAAAAGGACTAAAAGAATCCGCATTCCCACAGTTCTCCTTTCACAGGGGCTCTCTGAGACTGGCATGGCACACTTTGTCATTTCTTATAGCACCCTTCCCAAGATCTAGGCTTCCAGCCTAGATCTGAAAATATCAAGAACCATTTGTTTCCAAGGAGGCACTAGATGAGCCTTGCCAAAGCTATGGTCCCTCACTATCAGTCAAACCAAGAGCTCCCTAGAAAAGAGCTTTTTGAACCACACTTATGAAATCAGGTCCTGGGCAGTTTTCTGAGGGGTCCAATGGGGAGAAGCCAGTTGTGGCAAACCCTGGGACTCCGCCAGCCCTACCCTAACTGGAGTAACTTCATTTCTGTCTTTTTATTTTATGTTGATAGGGTTTTAATGTGGAAATCCTTTGCAGGAGTTCATTTGAAAAAAAGAAGTCTGTTGCCATAAGCAAAAACGTGTGCAATTTAAAACCTATCAGAGACCTTCTTTCTGGTAATGTCGGGCTATTTCTGGTAAAACAACTAGAAATACAGATAAAATACATACCACATCCTCTTAAAATCGTCAAAATGCTGATCAGACAGTAAAGGAAGACAGTCCAATACAGAAAGGAAATAGGAACCTAGGGAGATATGGAAATTACTTTTGCCCTGAAGGCATCTTCTGAGTCGGAGAAAAATTAAACTTTGTTTTGACAACCTGACAGGCCTAGCAAGAACAAAAACCCACTCACAGAACCTGCACAAGAGAAGGGCACAAAAAAGGAGACCTTCTCACAATGGGGACCTCAAGGCTAAGGAGGAACAAGAAACCAGCTAGTCCTCAAGAGAGGCAGAGTGCGGAATGAGAAGCACCTATTACCCAGGGCATCTCGAGCCTTTGATTTCACTTAAGGAGGATGCTAAGATCTACAGTAATCTCCAACATATGCTAAGGGAAAAAATGTTTCTAAAGAGAAGCATTTTTTTCTAAGCAGCCTTAATTATACTTATGAATAATTTCCATGTGCAAGGACCAGCACACACTCAAAGACAACCAGGCATTCTGTAGAACCAATAGAAACGTCGGACATGAGTGAGCTGCACTTTTCCTCTACTCAGAGATCCAGTTGGTCCTGGAAATGCCTCCACTGGGTCATGGTTATGCAGCTAATGCTGCGGAGATCATGGTGCGATAGGACTACATCCTTTCTAACAAGGTAGAAACCTTCACCTCTAGTAAAGAAATTCCCTAAAGGACATCGCAGGTCCTGAGGATGTTGTCCTAGACTACACCTTACATCATCAACATTAGGAGATTCCCTTAATTTCATTCTTGTGGGATGATGGAAAACACCAGGAAGATAAAGAGGACTCCACTTCAGGCCCCCAACACTGCACCATAGCCCCCCTTTCCACTTGCTGCCTCCTCCCCAATAGTTCTGACCCTGCCTGCCCTCCCTCTTGATCATGACTGCTCTCCTAATTAAAATAAACAAATGTCAGGAAGCAATTACTGCAGGGAAGGAGGCAGATGGTGGAATAGTGGCACTCTGGTATTGCATTAATCGGTAACTTGCTATCTCTTCAAAGTTTCTGCGCTTTAATTAAGCATCGTTATAGACAGGTTCAATGAGCTTTGGAGTGGGGTTTATCAAATTAGCTTCTTGCAGGGCTGATACTGTGTGATTGCAAGAGGTGTTCTTGGTGCAAGACTATGTTGCCTGAGAGGGACCAGGAAGAGAGCAAAGGGCAAGAGGCCCCAACCCAGCCCTCAGCAGACCAAGGCAGGGATAAGAACAAGAAGCAGGGATGGCAAATTAGCTAGATAGAGAATCAATGGACACTGAGTATGGGAATCAGACATTCCCAAGCTCAGCATTCTTCCCTTTCTCCCTCCCTCCCTCCATCAATTCCCTTTATGTATCTGGCATGAAGAGGAAGGAACAAAATCTAGGAGACAGAAGTACATGAGTTAAATCCAGTCCACCCTGCAACCCCCAATAACACTGAGTGAGTTATGGAAAGTTTGCAACTTAGGATTTTTTAAAATTTATTTGCAAAACGGAAGTACTAATTCTAATGGCTAACCATTATTAAATACTTATGATGTGCTAGGCACTGTTGTAAGAACTTTGTACATTTAACTCCTCAGATCCTCTCCTTGCAATTTAATAAGGCACTATGATCATGGCTGCTACTCTAGTTAACAGATGAGAGTCCTTAAGTAAAACCACCCTGCTTAGAAGTAGTAGAGTCAAAAATCCCAACTATATATCCTTGACCCAGAACCCCAGCATCACCCATAATCACAAAGCACCACAATGCAAAATAAGCCATACTATGCAAGTGAGCCACAGCCATACCCAATACAGGAGTGCTATGCTGAAGAAAGCAAGACATAAATGTGAACCCTTGTAGATGAAATTCTGGAGGAAATAAAATCCAACATATAAATAACATTAAAACAGAACTACACCTGTGTTTGCCTGAGGCCAAGGGTGGGAGCCACAGAGAGGCACGAGTAACTCTTTCTGAGGTGTTCTGGTGTGTTCTAGGTATCAATCGTGGCATTTGTTACACAGGTACAGACCATCACCAAAGTCCGTTAAACAGCAAACTTTATTTCATGAAACTCGCGACTCAAACTTTTGAAAGACTTAATTACTAAATGATCATACACAGAAAAAAACATGAATGGCCACTACACCTTGTGGTAGCAGTCACCCATTTAACAAATGCTTATCCGGCACTTAGGGTGCTCCAGACAGTGCTCTGTGTTCAGGTGGCACACACCAGTATGAACTGAGGAAAGAGCGTGACTTTCTGAGTCGTACAGAACGGGGACGAGCAAAGAGGGCAGTGACAAACTGCATGCCCAGGGGTGACAGGTGGGTTGTCCCTAAAGAAAGGAAACAGGGAAGGGAAGAGTAGAGTTGCTGAGGGGGAAAAAACCTGAAAACAAGGGTCCTGTCCTCTTAGAAAGGCAGATGAGCAAAAGCAGGGGAGTGGCGGGGAGTCGTGTGCTCATGGAATAGCATATGCAGCCTCTGTGTTCTTCCTGCTCTTACCCACAGTCCTCTCTCCATCCACACAGCCACCTGGTGGCTTGCTGCTCCACTTTCGTGTCTTCAGATGGTTCCTGCCCTTCAGCCTCTTGTCACAGCCAGCACCGGCAAGGTCCTGAGGGCCAAGGTCTCAGACCTTCCTCTCCTTCCCTTCCTCTCTCCATGCCCCTCCCTGCCCCTCACACCTTTACACCTTCACACCACCTGTTCCTTTAGAACATCTTCCCACCTTCCAGGTGAGGACTCACTTCCTCCTACTAGAAAAACAAACCAACCCTCCTGGGAGCAAGGCTGGAGAAGCCTCTGCAGCTGGGCCATGACTTCATCCCAATAAGACAATCGATGTGGGGGCTTGGGAGTTGTGTCATCATCAATGATAGTGACCACTGACTAGAGTAAATACTGGATTCCAAAACTGAGTGTAATACAATGTAAAGCAAAAATTAAACAATGTGTGATGCTCATGTGTGCAGTGCATCATGACAACAGTGTGCTTGCTGGGATCTTACCTCCACCCCATGCTTGGATCACCTACCCCGTGATACACTTATCCCTTCATTTTATCAATTAAGATACTTGTCCAATCAAACAGGGCTTCCACATGGTCGAATCAGAGCTGAAGTCATGTCTACCCCGCTCCAGACCTTCAGACAAACAGCTTTGATGGCACCCAGGTAAGAAAGTAGCTCAGGGGGAAGTGTTTGCCAGATCCCCTGCTGTAAAGATGATTTTGTCTAAGATCCGTGCTCTGTAGATTCTAAACAATGAGCAATTCACTCACAGATTCACAAGGAAAGAAAGACAGGGAGAAGGGAGGAAGAAGAGAAACTCAAGGATAGAGAGAAACATAAGAAAAAATATAATGGTATGAAAAATGTCCACTCCAAGGGGATCAAGAAGCTGAACTTGAACCATGAAGAATTTTGCTGAGCCTCCTCCTGATCAAGCTAAAGTCCTATGTATTTATTTTTTAATAAAACCTTGTGTGATATTTACACTACACTAAACACTATTTTAAGCACATGTGTTAACTCACGTAATACTGCTAACTAACCTAAGAAATAAGTATTCTCATTGCCCATTTGTAGGAGAAACTGAAGAACAGAAAGGTTAAGGGACCTGGTACTCAAGATAATTCAGCTCTTAACAGAATTTGAGAGCAGGCAGTCTGGCTATAGAATCAAGGCTTATTAACTATGACCTAAAGCACACTACAGAGATGCTTCTTGGGAGCATCATTTTACACCAGATGTAGTATGCTTAGATTTTATTTCCTTAAGACTCCTAGCAGAGTATATGAAGGAGAGAATGGGAGGTAGAAATACCACACATCACCATTTTTTTAAAGGAACAAATAGAATACAAAAATGCTTTTTTTTTTGAGACAGTATCTCATACAGCCCAGGCTAATCTAAAACTCACTGTAGCTAAGGATGACCTTGAACTTCTGATTCTTCTGTCTCTATCTCCACCTCTAGGTCTCCACACCTAGAATTACAAGGGTGCTATTGTGCCATTTTATAGAGTGCTGGGTATTGAACCCTGGGTATTGTGTGCACTAGATAAATATTCTACCACCTGAGTTATAGCCCCTGCTCAAAATTCAGAGAATTTTGAGCCAAAAGGCATGATGGTGGAGGGAGAAGGGCACTGGAGCTGTTCTCGCATTTCCAGAGCGGACTCCTCACTCAGATCCATGCAGAAAATGATGCGGTTTGGAATGTGTTGAGTTGGATTCTCAATGTACTAGTGCTCAGTCACCAAGAACCTTGTGGGGCTGGTGCCAGGGCCAGGAGACAGAAAATCTTAGCATGCAGAAGACTTCAAGGCTGGAGATATCAAATGGCAAGCCAGCTGCTCTTGAACATCAGTGAAAAGCATGGGATATATATATATATATATATGTGTATATGTATATGTATATATATATACACAGACACACAGACACACGCACACATATACATACATACATCTACTACCTAATGTATATGTATGTATTTATATATAGGGTAGACATCATCAAATTGTAGAATATATATATTCTTATAAAGCTCTTATTAATAGCTTTTTATTAATACATTCTTCTAGATGTTGGAGGTATAATGGCAGGCAGAACAGATAAGACCTTTGAGTCTGTAGTCAGATGTCAGAGGTAGATCATAAATAGATTATTCTAAGATATGACTCTAATAGTGTAAAAAAGATAGCATGCACACTCACCTAGGAATGACCCTAGGTTAGTTGGTATGAACTGTGAAAGCTTCCTGGAGGAAGTGAGGTCACAGACCTAAGAACTGACCATGTCTTCACTGGGCCAAGAGGGTAGATACTGTGCTAGGCAGGGTGAGGAGCAGTCTGGGTAGAGGTCACGGACAACACAGGGCCCAGTGACACTGGTTATTGATAATGAGCCCATTGACTAGAAGTGTGGTCTGAAGAGATTGGCAGGCAGCTGTGAGCTCAGGACCTTGTCTGGAAAGCCTGAGTTTGGACTGTAAGTTAAGGGCGCTAGTCATTATAAGTCTCAAAGGGGTGAATTTGCATGGCCAGACTCAATATATATATTGAGTAGAGATCAAATTGTAGAATTTTAAGATCACAGGCTTGGAATGATTCTTCATGGCCATGTGGTATTAGTAAACTTGTTTGGACACCTTTTTCTAGAAGGGTCTTCATTGTTATGAGCTAGAATAATTCTCCCTATAGCATCCCCTTCATCAGTCACAGCTCTGCTGACAGGTGTCACCTAGAACAACTTTATTCTTTCCTTCCATGACAGCTCTCACGTCTTTGAAGGCAGATGTCATTCTCTGACTATTCCCCCTGTTTGAAGAGCTCTTCCTGGCTGTGATCTCCAGCCCTCTATCATTCTAACTGCTGCCTCCTCCAGACAAGACCCCAGATGGATGCCCAAAGTGAAGCCAATGTTTTCACCCTTGGAACAATAACATCCAAAGACAAACTCCAACAGGGGGCATTGAGTCATAAGGTGGATGAAATCGCCAGTTCTTAGAATTCTCAACATTCTTTCAGGATGGAAGACACTGGGAAGAAAGCCCATGCCACTAGTGCTTTCAAGTTTAGAAAATAAGAACATATCCACATGCTACCAGAGTGGAGAGAAAATGATCCAACTTTGATCAATCTAAATTTGAATCTTCTCTCTGCTGGTTTGCCTTAGTTTGCCTCCTTTGATAACAAAGTTCAGTGTTTTCCCTTCCTCTGAACATCACTGAATAAGCAATATATAAAATGAAAAAGACCCTCACTGACTTCCCCAGTCTTGTTTCTTATACAACTAATGATCTATTCATCCAAAGTCTACCTAAGCAACTGAAAACACTTCAAACCCACCAAGTATGTTGTATGCTCATTTCATCATACTTCATCTCATCAAGTATGCTTCATCTCACCCAGTTAGACACACCGGACATGCTACACCACCCAGTAGGACACTGCGATAAGAAAAATAATAAATACAGTGGTTTGGACAAGTGATTTCATCCCTCTGCTTCCCCATTTTTTTATTAGCCAGTGAGGGAATTAGCACAAGATTCTGGCCCTGATATACCTGTCATTGTTATAAATACTTAACCCCCTCCTAATGACCATTAGACATTAGCCCTCTGGTCCTCACTATCTTTTACCTTCTAAACATCAACCCCAGTGGGCCTGACACATACACTGGTGTTTGGAGTGGCACATTCAGCATAACCCATGCCCTGAGGCAGTAGACACCTAAGTAGAACCCTGTCTCTAGCAATTCTGAGGGTCAAAGAGCCAATAGAAAGCTTTGCATTTTTGCTGAGCCTCATTAGAAGTCCCTCCTGTAAAAATGATCTTATAAGCTTCCAGAGAGCTCTACATACCTCAAAGAATGTGAAAAGATATAACTCATAGAGCCCTTAGGAGAATCTAAGTGACCAGAATGCAGGTACTTAGAGTTGTTTGCTGTCATGCGTCATATTTAAGAATGTACTTGCTGACACTTGTTTTGTTTATGATAATAATAATAGTAACATATGTACCTGTGAAAAGCTTTGAAAATACGGTGGAAACTATAATTACGCTATTCAGAAATAATTAACATTGACACTGATGACTTTTTTCTATACACATACTAGTTAATTGGGATCACTCTGATCATAATCTGGTTTTCTTCTGCCATTAAATTCATGATTGCATAGTGTTCTGTGACCACAGTTAACTTAATCAGTTCCATACTGTAAAATTTTAGGCTATGTCAACTTGCTGCTTTTAGAAATTAAACTGTAAGAAATGTCTTTTTAAAGATCCTTTATGTACCTCTCTTCTTAATGTAGTGATCTGATGTTTTACATTACATTAGCAAAGGAAAACTCCAAAGAGGCAAATAAAAAGAAATCCCCTAAGAACCCACTCATACATGTCCATACTCTTCCTTAGAACGAGGAAGAGGCATTTGTCTATCCTATCAAGGAGACAAAGATTAGTTATTGAGAATGTATGGCAAGGAGATTGGCAAATGTTTATTCTTAAACACTATAAGTAGAATGATTAAAAGGTATCACACGGAGAGGAGAAACACAATTATGTCTTGCTATTTTTTAAAAAGTAAAATCCACAGATCAAATCATGAGGAATAAGGTAAATAATTACAACTACATAAAAGAATACTTCAATACCTTTATGACTTTTAAAGTAAAAGATAAAAGAATACCTGTTATACAGTAAGAAGCTCACAATAAAACCATGAGGAACTGGATCACTGATACAAGCCTGTAATTTCAGCACTTAGACCAACCTGGGCTCCATAGGGAGACCCTTTCAAAAAGCTAGAGATATGTCTTAGTGACAGAGCACGTGCCTAGCATATGCATGGTACTGAACTTGATCAACAGTCTCTCTCTCTCTCTCTCTCTCTCTCTCTCTCTCTGACATAGACATTCCAGACAAACCATGGGAGCACAACTACACACACACACACACACACACACACACATACAAGAATCAGTGAGAAGACCAGCTATGTACAGAGTGTTCCTATAAAAATACTAAAAATTGACTGGAGAGATTGGAGAAAAGTTTAAGTAAAATGCTTGCTGAACAGGCATGAGAACCCGTATTCAGACCCCAGATGCCCACATAAATATGCCAGGTATGCACTGGAGAGGCAGAGATGAGAAGATCCCTGGAGCTCACTGGCCAGACAGCATAGCTGAATCAATAAACACCAGATTTGGTAAGAGACCCCATCTCCAAAAGTGAGTTAGAAGGTTGGTTGGCAAGATGACTCGGTGAGTGAAGGTACCTGTCACCAAGTTTCATCACTTGAATTTGATCCCTAGAATCCATGTAGTGGAGGAAGAGAACTGACTCCCACAGGTTGTCCTCTGACTTCCACACATACACACAATAAAATGAGTTAATAAAGAGATGTAATTTAAAATAAGATAACCAGTGTTGAATAAAATATCCAATATTGATTTCTGGCTTCCACATATATGTGTTCATACATATATGCATACATACATATATACATGCATGCAGGCATACACATACATATATACATACAAACATGCATGCATACATACATACTGAAAGCATTTGTACATAGTATCATACACATAGACACACAAAATGAAAACAACAGAAAAACAATAATATAATTCCTTGTGGGTTTGGCTTTACACTTCTACTACTTTCTAGGTTTCCAGGATTTATTGGGTGTTATTTTCATTATATAAGATAATGTATGTTAATAGTGGTAGCAGGCTGGTAAAGGAAATAAGGTTTTTCAAGTTTGGAGGTGGAGTGCTCCAACCCACTGTCCCTTCTTTCTCTATGCTTCCACCGGTTGCTACTTTGAGATTTTCATCTCGCCCCAGTTTTGCTGAAGGCAATACTTACATATCTCTTTGAACATGGTGCCTAACCAGAGCCTTTGCCCCTACTGACTCATGTTTGTGGTACCGGAAGGTACACTACATGCTACCAAAGAGTAAAGGTAAAGACCAGCCCAGGTACGAGCCCCTCAGTCTACAATGGTGACCTGCCTGAAAGATAGACTGGTGCAATAGTGGCCCCAACATTGTGGGGAAACCAACTGCTCTCTGACAGGATTTAAGATGCACTGCACAAAATGGAGTCCATGCCTGACACTTTCCAGGTGGCCGAGAACCTCAGACTGGATATGCCAGGGACCTAGGGGAAAACCAAATACTATTGTTCTGAAAAACAAAACATAGCAATAAAAAGTTTCTAAAGACATTTTGCTACATCCATAAACCAGTGCCTCCCTCAGCTGTCATGCTCTTGTGGTAGATGGGAGCTAACACAGAAACCCACAACTAGGCAATACAGAGTGGGAGACTCGGGAGCACGCAGTCCTAAATGGGATGTCTTTATCAAACCCCTCCCCTTAAGGCTCAGAGAGCTATGTGGAAGAGGGAATGAAAAGATTACAAGATCCAGATGGGCTGGGAGACACCAAAGGGAGGTTACAGAATACAGGCACTATGAAGGGGCATCGGAAAAATGGCAGGAGGGGACTTTCACTGGTGAGCATGGAGGGCAGGACAGAAGGAAAGAGAAGAGAAATGAATAACACTAAGAATTTTTTAGGAGTCATAAGGAAACATACTTTGTGTTTACTTAAAAATATAAGTATATATGTGCACTTAGTGTGAACGACTACACCCACGTGTGTGTGTGTGTGTGTGTGTGTGTGTGAGAGAGAGAGAGAGAGAGAGAGAGAGAGAGAGAGAGAGAGAGAGAATTATACCACTTTAATGATAATGTTACCCACAAAAGCCATATAGCCTGAGAGGAAAATGATTAATGACAAACAGCAAGTTTGCCTGTAACATTTCCTACCAAATTTGAAACTAAGTGAAGCTAACTGCCAGTGATTAGGGTCAGAGGGACACTTCAGACTCCCAAGCCACAGTGTCTGACCCTGAGACAAGCGACAGTAGAGAATACCTTCCAACAAAGAAACACCAACAAGGAAGCTAGGGTCCATCCCAGGAAGACCCTCACTAAAGCAAAGAGGACACACCCTCAACACTCGCCCACCCAGTGATGTGCCATCAGGAGGGGATGTTTTGGACATGAATAAGAGTGAATGCATTGTTTGAGCAGAAACTGGCACAGGGAGCCTTTTTTGTCCATGCCATCTCCAATGTCTCAGTCCCAGGATGCAGAGACCCCCAGCACAGGCTCAACCAGGGCTCTGGTGTTATGTCTACCCCACGTGCTAGCTGCTGAGCTCCTTATTCAAGGATTTTGATGTCTTTGCCCCTTAGTGACTGCTAATCCTATGCACCCTGATGGGTTACTGTGACAGTGACACCATACATATCAAGTTTCTCACTCTACACTGTACTCTGGAAGCTAGACCCCTTTCCTGTCTCCTCCTTATCCCTAGTAAAGGCCCAATAATCTTCAAAGCGCTCTCCTTCTCTTCTCTGGACATTGGTGGGGGCTGGGCTTGGCATAAAGCTGTGTCCCACCCACTTTCCAGCTCATGGTTGAACTAGAAACGCCCATGATTACAATCGGTTCTCCACCTTAAGAGACGCCGGGAGTAGTTGAGCATCAAACAGGATTACAAGGGACATCACTGCGACCCTCCTACTGGCCACATCCTTATGGGACCATGACAGGAGGCCCAGCACAGTAGGCCCCAGCAGCTCAGCTGCCTTGATGAGCCCTCACTCTTCACAAATGTCACTTCACCTTAGTCTTGACAGCTCCCCAGAAACGAGACCCATATCCTGGCTACTTCTCAAACTAGTAGGGAGCTCACAGTCCTTTGGTAGGAACAGATTAATATTGCCTTTGTTTCACTTTTATTTTTCAGAAATATTTTAAGTTTTCTGTCCAATTCTCTGTGTCTATGGACCAGGCAGGTGAAGGAAAGCAGTTTGTCTTCTACTGTCCACTCTGTTGTTACCCTCTCGCATCACCCAGCACCCACTCCACCCACCCACCTCGCTCCCACGGCTGCGGGAACCCTTACCCTATACACTGTACCTGTCACCGTTCCTCGCTCCAGGCAAGGTCCTAGTCTGAAGCAGATCTGAGATTAAATGACCTTGGCCCTTGCTACCCATTCTCCCCTAGTGAACTCAGAGACTGGAAGCATAACCACGTCACAGCAGCAGCTCTGTCTGCACTTGCTGTGCCATCTCTCCTCAGCTCATGAGGAGGTTTCTCTACCTTCTGTCATCAGCTTCTTCATGTCGCAAACACCCAAGTCAGTTTGGCCTCAAAAGTCAAGTGTGTACTCTCTCTCTCTCTCTCTCTCTCTCTCTCTCTCTCTCTCTCTCTCTCTCTCTCTCTCTCTCTCTCTCTCTCTCTCTCTCTCTCTCTCTCTCTCTCTCTCTCTCTCCCTCCCTCCCTCCCTCCCTGTCTCTCTCTGACATAGATATTCCAGGCAAGCCATAGGAGTGCAACCAGTCCTGAAAGCAGGCCCTCCCTGGCTCACTATCAGATTTTTGCTCCTTCTTGGCTACCCCCATGTCCAAATAGTGTCTCCAACCCCCGGAGAGACGATCCACGAGATAGGTGTTTTACCACTGCCTTGCCACTCACTGACCCAGAGCTGGTCTCCCAGAGTCACTAATGTGACACTGGAAACCATCAAATTCACAACTCCCAGAGAGGTCGGAGGAGAAGAGACCTGGAGCAGGGGACTACTCTTTTGTATAGGGTGACCTCTGTGTTCAAAAGGCTTGACAGGTGGAGGATTTTGCCTATACAAAGTCAGAGGGCCTATTTGGCGTTGTTCTCAAGAAGTCATTTCTATTAATGAGGCACCTGTCCTAAAATGCAGTTCTCAAATCAGGGTCCAGAGCCTTCAATGCCCTGGGAGATTCTTCCAGATGGTCAGCAGGCTGTCGCTTCCAATATTAATGTGGAACTATGGCAGCATCAATGCCTCTGTGTCCAGCATGATGTAACCATGGCTTTTCTTGGTACTTTCCCAGTACCACAAAGTATCACTCCAAGAAGACACTTTAGAGAGCTAAACCCATCCTCATTTCACAGATGGCGAAACTGAATCTTGAGGCCAAGAATATAGCAGGATGACCCCTAAAACTAACCCAAGTGGGACGGAACCCAAGTCCAAGTTCTCACTCAGCTGCATTTGAGAAGCATCCTCCGAGACCCACAAATTAAACCACACCTCTTTACCCACCAGGGTCCAGTGAGGTCTTATTCTGTGACAGGGTGACGAGAGCAGCCACATCATGAGGAACTTTGTCTGAATTACTGAATAACTCCTGATATTAATCAGATTAATCAAAAATGATATAGGAGGTTATTTTCAGTATGTAATATAAAGTCAGGAAGTTCAAAGTTTCATCTTCTCATCCTGAGAACCATTATGTCTAAACCCATACCACAGCTTGCCTGCCTTTGCTTGTCCTATCAAGCCTATGGTTCCAGGCCCCAGAAACACCTGAAAAAAAAAGCCTTTTAAAGCACAGGTTGCTGGACCCTACCCCCAGATTGTCATATTCAGGACCTCTGAGGTAGGACCCACACACATTCTCAGGTGACTCTGGGACCCTACTGAGAACCATTGGGTTTCATTGGACTGCCACTACTGTTTCAGGGGCTCCCCCACCCAGTTGGACATTCACACACATGCACACTTACTCAAGCTCCTCCCATAGCTGGAATCTTATCTAATGGTTCTGTCCCACCATACTACAACAGAACCCACTTCCCTTAGGGTCGCTATTAACAGCTAGTGCAAGATTAGAGTTGCCCCCCTTTCCCCAGATCGCCTGCAATTGTGCTGTCTGAAGTTACCCCACCGCAGAAAAACCAGCAGACCCAACAAGAAGCTTCACGCCACCAGCAGACAGCAACTGCTCCCGAAACACATCCCACTAGTGCAGCTTTGACAGAGACTGTGTGCTGAATCTCAGGACAGCCCTTCCCTTGGTCTTCTTTCTCCTTCCCTAACCTCCAGGGCTCCGCTTTAGTGTTTCAGAACAGCTGGCATTCACTTAGTGCAGGTACAAAAGTCTATGACATCCATCCCACGGGGACAAGCCACTCTTACATAATGTATTGAGCTCCTCCCTGGTCCACAGCAGGTTGGATTGCTTTCACCTCGGAAAAGGATGAAGCAGCTGCTCATATCAACAGGTGTCCTACAGAACAACGGCCCGTCAGGGGTCATCAAGCCTCCTGGGAGACTAAGTTGCCCATGGCCCAGGCTAAGTTGAAAACAGAATATGAAGTGAGGCTCCTCCCATTCATGGCTTGAATAAGGCCTTGTTTGTAACAAAGCAACAAAATGAGTTCACAGAGAATGCACGGTATTGAGGTGGGAGGGCCCAGAATTCGCATAGTCCAGTGGGTAGCAAGGTGAGTAGCCTTGGGAAAGCTAGTGAAGCTGCTTATACCTTCCAGAAATGAGACAGAGAAAGGAAGAGAGAGGGAGAGAGGGGAAGAGAAAGGAGAAGGGAGGAGAGGAGGAAGGGACAAAGGGAGGGAGGAAAAGAGGGAGGGATAAGGGGAAGGAGAGAGAGAAAACACACTAGGAAAGGCTTAGTACAACACCCAGTGCACACAAGTACACCACGAAGAACCATTAGCTGTCCTTACCTACATTACTGTGGAGGGAAACCAAACTGTGTTCCACCTTCTCAAATTGCCATGTGTACTGTGGTACGGGACCTTAAGTATAGCTGACCCTGTAGACAACCTGGATAGCTACCTTAGTGACCTTCTCTTGGAGCAGCTTGTTGCTAACCCAGTGTCCATCCTCTTGCTGACTTCAGTCAACTCCCCTTTGATAAAGCCTGGTGATATTTTCTAGGCACCTGATGGGGGCATTACATCAACACCCACAACAAAAGTTCTGATAATGTCCTGCTAACTAATCCTGGTGTTTTCCTAATTCTGGCATCCCCAGAACCTTCCTTGAATCCAGGAACCCTGTTCAGAGTCAGCTACAAGTCAGCTGTTTAGTTCTTCATCACCATAGAACCAAGATATGCCCGTTGTTTGGACTTGGAAAGGAACTGCCAGCTATAAAAGATGCTAAAGAGTTCTCGAGGAATTCTTCTCAAGCCTCTGGATGGAACTTGACATCTGAAGTTGCAAAGAAGCTACCTGGAAGGAAACACCTAGAACCTAGAACCTGCTCGAGGCCATCCGAGTGTTATTTGCCCCATTCGTCTCCTTTGAGAGCTACACAACTCAAAGGGAACTTGGACCACTGTTGAACTTTGGATGTGCAAGAAAACAAAGTCCCCTAACAAAGAAAGGTTACAATAAGATCTCTCTGCAAATACATAAGGAGAAGACAGGGGAGAGCCACACAACTCAAGAAGAGATAGCTTTCTCCTTTCCCTTTTTTTCTTTCAAGGAAGTTCTGCCTTTCTGTTGACAGTATCTGTACATCTCCCTCACTCTTCTGGTCACCATCTTCTAACCTCAGAGAGGATTATGCCCTAATTGGTCTTTGCACCCAGCAATACCCCCTTAAGCCCATTTTCCAAGTTCCAAATTGATTATCTGCTTGGCCGATCCGCCATCCTTTCTAAGCCTTAGATTGCAGGCCAGAATGAGGCTGGGTAGCCCAGATGCTCCCCTGTGCTACAATAATCCAGAGTAGGTGGGGAAATGAGAGCAGGGAAAGTCACATGATATAAAACATGTCTACTGTCCACCCAGAAGGGATGATGGCAATAGCGTCTTCTCTCTGAACACAGTGTATCTGAATAAGGAAGAGAACAGAAGATCAAACTCTCCTGCCAGACAGAATTCAGTCCAGCAAAGCACTGCCCCACCTAGAGCTGTGCAGAACAGCAGGGCAGCAACCATAGGGGACAAATGTGGAGCACAGCACAGGTCCCTTGGGAGTTATACTCATTCCTCAAGTAAAAACATCTCCATGTGATGCCTGCCTGTTTTTCTGGAGGATGTCTGATCACTTACATCCTTTATGTATGGGTGACATGCAGATGATTTTTCAGAATGGGAGGTAGGGTAGAACAAAGGTTTCAGATGAGATAACTATATACCCTGTCAATGAAAGGGTTTTCAAAGCTACCACTTTGCCCTGATCATGGCAGAAGAGAAGGAGCAGGATAAGGGAAATAATAGCCCTTGTGATGTCCCATACATATCTCAGAAAAGGATGCATCGGACACAAATCAGTTGCTTTCATTGAGATGCATGGAGCTAACCCGAGAGCTTTCCTTCCTTCTAACCAGAAAACAAGAAAAGGACCTTCAGACCTTACATGCCAGCCTGTTTACCAAGACTTAGATACCTTAGAAATGTTCAAAAGGCCTGGCAATGCCAAGAACAGTAAAGAAATGTGCAGAATGAAAGCTCTGGGGTGCCAGGGTCTGATGTTATACTATGGTATAATCAGGCACCTTCAAATGCTAGATGTAACAGCTTAGGATGGAGACAGGAACCACGATCCACTTATAACATCATACCAAGCACCTACAGAGCTAGTGGAAGTCAAAAGAAAGACAGGAGTGACGAGGAAAATAAATGCCAACAGGCAGAAAAGCTCTGAAAGCCCAAGTCCTTCTCCGGTGCCTTGGCTAAAAGCAGCAGCAGCCTCCTGTATTGATTATGCATGCATGTTATTGAGTGCACTGGCTGCTGGGCAAGTGCTGAGGTCCACTGGATAATTTATATGCTGGTGCAGGTATCCATGGAGCCATGAGCAGAGTTCAGAGGAGGGAGGAAGACAACAGAAGTTCAAGACAGAAGCAAAGTGCCATACTTCCAAGCTACCGGAGTGAGGAAGAGGGTCTCTTAAGAAGAACATGTGGGAAGGATACCTAAAGACATAGTTCCCACTGCCTGCAACATCCTCCAGTCCTAACACCAAATCACCCTCCCACTGGGTAGTTTCTCCACCTGAAAGAATCCTAATAGCTGCTCCAGAGCTGGACCAAGAATCCTTTTGCTTCCTCCATCAGAGCCCCTTCAGCTGTCCTTTAGTTCAAAGCTTGTCTTCTACAAGAAAGCCTTCTCTCTGCAAGCATCTAAGGCCTCCTGTTCAGCTCTGATAGGCTCCTCACACCCATCCTTCACATCTTTAACCTCATTTATAGTTGGTTTTCTTTTCAATATGATCTGCTTTCACTCCCCCAAACACAAAGGGACAGTTTGCAGAGACGGGAACTCTGTCTTCCCTTGTAATCACAGAAGTCCCTACACCTTCTACAGTGCCTGGTCTGTGCAGAAACTCAACAGTAATTAAATGAAGGTGCCACACTTATATGTGTCACTTTGGCCAACTAGCCTGTGAAATTATTAAAGGCAGGACCATCAAACTGGTCACCACACACACAGAGGATGGACTTTGTTTCTAAGACCCTTTAAAATTACTTCCCATTACCAAGATAAACAACTCATTTCATTCTGCTCCTTCCTCATGAGGAATGCAATCTCTAACCCATGCCAGGTGTTCAGTGTCTGCTTGCATTTTTCTTTCAAGGAGTCCACACCTTTGTCCTCTATGGCTAAATACCAGCAATGGAAGCTGGAGTGACATGCCCAGGCCACTGCTCAGGGTCCTCAGTCATGAAGAGAGGCGGTATGCAGAGCGAGAGTTCCAACCAGAAAGTGAGACCTGGGCATCGGTTCTCACCTTGTGCTTTCTAGAGGGATGGCATGGGATTCCCTGGAGAGTAATTGCATCTATAAAAAGGAAGAAATAAATATCTCTTGGTCTACAAACAACCAAGCTGGCATCTCGTGACACAGTGACTAAACACCTCAGGTTAGTCATTCAGACCTGTACTGGAATCTCTCTGATCCTCGGCAGTGACATCCTGGGAAAGGTGTCTGCCCTAAGGTCCAATTGTCTATCCATGAAGCAGTGACAGTGACAGTTTCTAAGGATGGATACGATGATGTGATGTGTCACAAATGAGCACAGCCAGGACTCTACTGAGGAAGCAAGGCATAAAATAAAGATCCTGGGTTTGAACTAAGAAAGATCTCCTCCCTCTGCTGGGTAAGGATGAACAACCTGGTCCTCTGAGGAACAGGTTGGTCATCTGAGGAACAAAGGAAACACAAGAACCTTTCCTCACTAGGCAAGCTCACACTTACTAGGCAAGTTCACTCTCAAGATGCATGTTGTAGCCCAACCATGTCTCTCTTCCTGGCTTTTATGGCGCTCATTGTCATTGTTAAAGTCTTAGATCTGAACCTGTTTGCTCAACAAACACCGAGTGAGTGATAAATAAAAAACTGATTGATTGAATGAATGAATGCATGAGTGAATGAATGAATGAATGAATGAACCAGTGAACATCCTACAAGACGATGGTGAAACCCCAGATAGAAGATGCAAAGAATGTGCCCTGTTTTTTTGCCTCTGTGTGTTCATTTTCTCACTTTCTCTGGAAACCAATCCTTCAAGAACTACAGTCCTTAAGCATTATCTCAGTTTGAAATGTAAAACTTACTTAAATTGAACCAAAGTTACCAGACAAGGAAAGAAAGAGTGACTGAGGGAAGGGGAGGTAGGCACCATCAACCTCCCTGTGCAGATCTCCACTAAGGGCTCCTTAACACCTCAGAAACATCTAAGCAACAGAGCCTCCCAGGATCCCCTGAGTGCTCCGGAAGACAGGTCATCAATTGAGCCACTTCTGCATCTGCACACGTTGCAGATTAAACACAAAGACAAATGGCATTCAAGCCAGTGCCAAGGGGTCAGTGCCGGCCAGGGAGGTGAGTGCTGGTTGGACCCTGGCAAGGGCTCAAGGCTGAAACGTAGGCCCAGTCAGGCATGGTACAGAATGGGGACTGAGAGAATCCACTCCAAGAGGCTGAATCATCCTGCCTGCCCCCACTTTAACCATCTATCTAACTCCCCTTGTTCATTCTGCCAAAACCTACAATATGCTCCTTTTAATGCCCCCTTCCCAACTTACTCAGTCTGAGGTCCTGGGCCAATATGAAATTCCTCACCCTTATCTTGCCAGATGTATCCATATTGTCCAAGGCTAGACCTTGGTCACTGGGCATCAAAGTGGCAATACCTCCTCTGTTCACATATTCCATGTGCCCATAGTCTGAGCCACTGAGCAACAACTTCCCTGGAGCTCAGAGAAGTAACACATCTCAAATCAAGAGGTTCACACAGGTGGCTATAAACTTACCCTCAACAGTAGACTGAACTTAACCTCAAGGGACCAACCAATCTCTCAGCCATAATACACACACACACACACACACACACACACACACACACACACACACGCATGCACACAACTGTGCTCGGCCAGACATGAAAAATGCCAACAGTACAAGCCCATGTAAATGTCAAAGAAAGATTCTCCGGTTCCCTCTATCACATGCCACATTACCTATCAAAACGCCACAGCAAGGCCAAACCAGATTAATCTGTGGGTTCTGAGCATTGTGCTCAGCCCAAGGCATCCAGAAGACTCGTACCACAAAGAGAAAAGGAGGGAAGTGTCCACACATCGAGCCACTGTTCCAGACTCATCGCTCATCTGCTCCCCAGGGGTCAAACTCCTGAGGCAGAGGGGCAGTAGGAACCTCAGCAGCCTGCTTCGGAAGAGACACAGTAGCATAGGAGGTACAGCAGGATGGTCAGTCAAGGCAGGAAGAGAGGAAGGTGGAGTTCCAAGCTACCAACAATAGTGTTCCCGTCCCAGGGAGAAGACTTTCCAAGGGCAAAGGCAGGCAGATGACCTTGAATTTGTCTTCCAGAACATACAAGCTTAACATTGATTCTTTTAGCGCCATTCTTACTTAATATCCAAAGCTCTTAGGGGGATAAAAGACAATTCTGGGCAGAAAATAGACCTTAGCCTCCACCTAAAGGGAGTGCTGGACTGGTTTACATCACACAGGCAACCATGCTCCACTGGTCTGAAATTCCTACACATGCGCTCTTCCATCCTCTCCACCCAGCTTCATGGTGTCTTAAGTACTCTCGTGTCCAGATGTCAAGGCATACCAACTTGCTCTGTGACTTTATTCACGTAACCCCAAACCTCTACTTCTCTAAGAGTTGGTTTGTGTATCTCTAGAATGTGAGGTCAAACTGAGCTCCAAACTCTCACATTAGCACTAAGATCCCATAGCTGACAGAAAAAAACTGAACAGCTGGAGCTGTCTGCAACAGCAATATCCGTAGCATCGGAACTGGACCTGGATCTGGCTGCTTTACTGAATCCCAAATTGATTCATTTCTGACTTTTCTCTCAGCTCAGTAAGTGTTCTATCAATTCATCTTCTCCATTTTCTTACTCTGTATAGATAAGGTGGCTCAGGAAAGCAGACGTCTCTCTGAAGGTTAGGGTTAGGATTAGGGTTTGGGCAGATGGAGGAGAAATCAGAGAGTATGGGAAAGTGGAAACATTGGTAAGGAAGGAAGAAATCCAAAGATTCAAGTTGTAGACCGGACACTTCCAAGACCTCTCTTAGCCTGGCCTCTTTGAACATGTGAAGCCTGCCCTGGAGATCTGGACCTGGCTGCCAGCCCTGGGAGAGAAGTTCTGAAGCCAACTATCTGTAAGTTCCTCACATCAGCACCCACATAGCTCTGCACACTGATCCCTCTCTTGTCCCCACACCTAATTCATTAACTTTGCTCAACAGAGCCACCAAAAAGGTTTCTACTCTGCCTGCTGACACCTACAGCCAGTGTGCCGACTTCATCTTGAGCACTTACTATCAAGTGTCTGGGCTTGCCCAATTAAGATTTGTTACGTTGAATGGTGCCCATAGGACTTCTCTAAGGAACATACACACACTACCTGCACACATAATGCTATGACATATCTTCCCACTGTGGTCTTATGACACTCCCCCAAAACGCTCCCTCCAACACACTGGCTGTGTAACCTCAGAGCATCCTCTCCCATCTCTAGAGCCAGGTTTTCAAGGGGTTACAAAGAAAGAAATGATTTAACGACTGTCAGATTATACTCACTCTAGAGCGCTTAATCATCTGCAGAAGAGGTACCTGTTACAGCCAAACCCAAGGCCAGGGAATGACCTGCGTGGCTGGTTTTGGATTATCCCCACCTCAAGGTTTGCCTCTTCATTCACATTGCTGGTACCACCTCCAGCCTTCCAATCCCATCAAGCCATCAGCCAGTATTTCTGGGAGAAACTTTCCAAAGACAAAGAACCAGGGTCTCCTCATCTGTCTGATAACACACAGTACAGCGGAATATATGGGAGGAATAGGAGAGGGGGTGATCAAAAGCCTCTGTGGAAACCCAGCCTCCTCCTGCAGCTCATAAAACACACTTCCATCTCGGCAAAGCTGCCTCTTTCAATCCGATTGCCTGCCATCACATCCCTTGCGGTTACAAAACGCAAGCTCTTGGGAGATGGCTTGGGTTCAAATCACAGTGCGCTCCTGCAGAAATACACCTGCAGAAGTTATGCAAACGCTCTAAGCCACCAGGTCCTGTCTGGAAAGTGTTACTCAAAACTCCCACCACTTAGATTGCTCTGGAAGGGATGAAGTAACTATGGTAACCCACTCCCCTCCTCATCTACTCTCCCACGATTCGGTTTCAGTAAGTCTTGGTAAACCACAACAGAAAGACATTAAATGGGAAAGTCCCGAAAATAATCAAATAATCCAAGTCTTATTTATGCACCCCTGTGAGCACCATCCTTCCTGGAAGTGGAATCATCCCTTTGGCCACTGTATCCACACTGCGTGTGTTGCTCGTCCGCTACTCACCTCGTGGCCCTCTTGTTAAGGCTGTCAGAGTACCGCAGTACTTTCTGTTTGGGCAATGTTATTCTACTTAATCATGGCCCCAGAGCAAGAACAGTTACACTAGCAATTTTACTACATGCATTGTTATGATTCTATTTAATTTTTAATTGTGGCTAATCTCTAGCTGTGTCTAATTTATAAATTAAGCTTTGCTATAAATATACCGGCGTCGGGGGGGGGGGAGGCACAGTATACACAGGTCGAGTACTGTTTGCGGTTTCAGGCATTCAGGTAGGAAGCATGTGCCTACAGATGGAGGGGGAGAACTGCCATGCGTGCAGCATCTGCTGGGTAAGTCCTCCAATAGCTGCCATTCTCCTGCCTCAGTCTCATGTCCTGCTAACAATGAATCTTCTTGCATTAAAACCCAGCCCTCACGACTTAATGAAGGTCCCATCCAAGTAGGTGCTTTGAAGAGTAAACAATGAAAGGCAAAATGAACTTGTCCTGTCTCCTTCAGAAAGCACCTTGCTGTCTTCCCTTATGCCAGAATGTTACCTTGAAGCAAACTTCCTTCCTTCACATACAAAGATGTTAAGCCAGGCAGTGGTGGTGCACGCCTTTAATCTCAGCATTCAATGTGATCTCTGTGAGTTCGAGGCCAGGATGGTCTACAGAATGAGTTCCAGGAAAGCCAGAGCTACACAGAGAACCCTTGTCTCAAAAAGAAAAAAGAAGATACACACACACACACACACACACACACACACACGAGTCATTGACAGGACCCAACCTCTTCCAATTCCCTACCCTAGCACTTTTCTCCAGAGCACACTGTGTCCTTAGTTTCTTTAGCCATGTTCCTCATTCATATTCCTTCTGATTTGTTCTGACTTAAAGGAACCTGTGGGTCATAAGATAGCCTGAGGTGGGCGGGCATGTGGCTCTGTCTGAGAGGTAGGACTTCAAGAGTTTTCAAGAGTTTTACACAGTGTGTGTGTGTGTGTGTGTGTGTGTGTGTGTGTGTGTGTACAGAAACATGTATGTATGTGCATACGCATGTGTGAGTGGCTGAACAACCTCACCTGTTTTCCTCAGGTGCTGTTCCACCTTGTTTGCTAGTCGGGTTTTTTTTTTCTATTTTGTTTTTTCTTACTTTGGCAGGAGAGGGGTTAGTTTTGCTCTTGGGTTTGAGTTTTGACTGTCTGTTGCTTGAGACAAGGCCTCACTTACTATCCCTGGGCAGCCTGGAACTTACTATGTGGACCAGTTGGCCTTGAATCACAGAGATCCACCTGCCTCAGCCTCCCAAGTGCTAAGATTAAAGGTCTATGAGATCGCCCCCAGTTCCACCTTGTTAGTTGAGATGTGATTTCTCGTTGGCCTGGAGCTCCCCTCTTAGGCGAGCCTGGCTAGTCAGTGAGTCCCAGAGGTCATCCTGCTTTTCTCCTCCTGAGCAAATGTGCCAGTGCGCATTGCTAGGCTTACCTTTTCCGCACGGGTTGGATCTGCAGATTGAACTCAGGTCCTCACGCTTTACCCACGGAGTTACAATTCCCTCTTCATTTCACAGAATGGAGAGTTGTTTCCAAAAGTTCCAAGCCCTGTCTCTCATGGGTACTTCCGGGAAGAGAACCGAGATTGGTAATATGTTCTCACCAGATCCCCAAGGATGGGCTGAAAAAGTGGCGACACCCCAATGAACCCAGACTGCGGAAGGAAGTGGGGAAGAGACATTCACTCCGCAGATGTTCACTACCTCACAAGTGCTGCTCGAGAACAAAGGAAAGTACCCAGCAGCCCTCGGGGCATGAGGTCCTATTCAGGCGAGACGATGAACAAATGTAACAGACGTGTATACGACATGTGTCAGGTGCTGTTAGTTAGGGCTGCGGAAATTAAAGAAGAAAGTACTGGGGAGGGAAGGGCTACTCTAGAGTGGCAATTGGGGAACAGCTTGTTCAATGAAGCAGGACTGGGGAAGTCCAGCTCAGGCCTGGAACAACCAGGCCAAAAGAGACTGGAGGCTGGGATGGGCTTGGAAACTTCAAGGAGCAGCGAAGTCACTAGTGTGAGCAATGTAGATCCAGCGAGGAGAGTGGAAAGAGGGTAGGTAAGGGGGTGACATGCCGGGAGCAGAAGAAGAAGAGCCCTGAAGACCCTGGAGCTCATGTAGGCTTGCCACAGGATGCCCTGGAGAAGTCCAAACTGAAGGACAGATCAGAGTTTCAGCTTGAGACACGACTAGGGTCAGCAAAATGGATCAGTGGGTATAAGTTCTTGCCCCAAAGCCTGATGACCTGAGTTCAAGCCTAAGAATCCACACAGTGGAAGGAGAGAACTGACTCCACAAGTTACCCTCTGACCACCACATCTAATGTGTATGCATGTACACATGTGTGCGTGCACGCACTCTCTCTCTCTCTCTCTCTCTCTCTCTCTCTCTCTCTCTCTCTCTCTCTCACACACACACACACACACACACACACACACACACACACGGAGGGGGGCAGAGAAGGGGAAGAGAGACAGACCAAATAGATAAATATGGGGGCTGGAGAGATGGTTCAGTGGTTAAGAGCATTGCCTGCTCTTCCAAAGGTCCTGAGTTCAATTCCCAGCAACCACATGGTGGCTCATAACCACCTGTAATGAGGTCTGGCGCCCTCTTCTGGTCTGCAGACATACACACAGACAGAATATTGTATACATAATCAATAAATAAATAAATAAATAAATAAATAAATAAATATTAAAAAATAGATAAATGTGCAAAA
The DNA here is from genome assembly GCA_028555095.1 of Dicrostonyx torquatus. Taxonomy (NCBI): domain Eukaryota; kingdom Metazoa; phylum Chordata; class Mammalia; order Rodentia; family Cricetidae; genus Dicrostonyx; species Dicrostonyx torquatus. The sequence goes on from JAQHUG010000081.1 coordinate 3,489,413, forward strand.
ATAAAATAAAACCACAGCAAAACTAATGTACAGGGTTCATGGTTAAAAGGTGTTAAGTGAGAAGGCCAGTGCTACAGTGGGAAAAAGCGGCAGTCTGGGCCATAGTGGTAAAAAGTATGGTTCTATTCTGGGTCCATTTCTAAGATGAACAAACTGGAATTGCTTGCAGATTGATTGTGGGTGGAGCTTAAGGGCAAGAAGGCAAGAGGGACAATTCTAGGTGAGGTAAGTCTGAGTAAGGGGCAGGGTGGGAATATCTATTTCTAAAGTAGGGACGACAAGAAATAGTAAGGCAGGGCAGGAGATAAAATCAAAAGAGGAGAAAGCTTCCGTTCTGAGCTGAATTCAAGTTGTATCGGCAGAGGTGGTGAATGGGTAGATACACATACAAACATTTGAATCCACAGAGAGGTTCCAGCTAGACAGAAGCCTGAGACTACATAAAGCTTACCTCTAATTGTTCATGTAATATTCACAACCAATCTGCAGGGTAGGCGTGACTTTTCCTATTTTGCAATGGAAAAATCTGAGATGCTGAGGAGGGATAGGTGAAACTTTTCTGTTTTGTAAGGGATAAATCTGCGATTCTGAGGAGGAGGTAACCTGACTGAAGTTTGCACACAGAATAGATTCACTGCATTCATACCCGAGACACTCAGAGCCCATGCCTTAGGTCTTTACGAATCCAGACTATAAAGCCCACATGACCAAGAAAAGCTCAATGGGCATGGGGTCTGGTGCCCTCCCTGACTACTAAGCTGAACCATCTTTATGCGTGACATTTGCAATCTGTCCCTGTCACCCAAGCTTCCATGGCAGCAGACTTGCCATGCGATCCTCTAACTCTTTGGGGTTGATCTCTTGTCCTGTCAGTGTCCCCCAAGGGCTCTGAACAAAGCATGGAACCTGACCACCCCATTGCTCCTGTCAGATTCCTCTACAGAGTTACACCTGAGCTCCAAATGCCTGCTCCAAACTGGAGTGGAGGAGCTAACCTTGATCCTGGAGAACAAGCATCTTAGAATCCGCTTGGCTTCTAAGCCTGTTTCCCCAACTGTCCCAAGTTAACCAATATCTTTTAAGGATCTGTAAAACACAAATTAGTGGCAATATTTGCCTAACAGAGATATTCTGTAATCAAATAATCAAAGTAGTCATTCCTGTATCCCTATTTCAAATCCTGGTTTGCGGTTCACTATGTAGGAGACATGAGCAATGAAATCCCTCTGTCCTGTTCTTCCATTTCTAGAATGACGGTGACAGCATCAACCTACAAGAGGCTAGAGAAGGCAGTCCCAGGCTTGTGAGTGCTTTCTGTGTATGGATTTCTTACCAAAAGCCCAAGTCCCTCAGCTTCAACTAGGGACTCGCCCTCCATCCATGGCACTAGCACTTTCCAAGAAACTGCTTATTGATACTTCCCACCGCCTGCCCTAATTCATACCACACGACCCCTGTGAAGCCCAAAACCCTACCCATTATGCACCTATCCAAGGAACCTGAATCTTAACTTCTTTGACCCCCTAGTCCTCACAAATCCCTATGGCGGTACTAGGAAAGAAAAGGTCCACCGAAAAGGAAAAAAAAATGACATGGTTGTTCATGGCCCTGAGCCCAGTAGTTGGGAGATAGGAGTGGGAGGATCATGAATTCCTAGCTAGGGTTGTCCACACAGTGAGACCTGCCTAAGGAGCAAAATATCCCTTTATAATCTCTAACAGGAGCTTCCGAGAGGTTGAATCTGGCCACCATGAGCTGATTATTACTGTTTTCACTGCTGTGGCCATGGCTGCTAGCAAGAAGACAAGACCATGGCCTGTATCAACACTAAAAGTAGATATTCTGACTTCATAGCATACAGGTTCCAATCCTGGCTGAATGAATAATGAATTAGAGGACACTGATCAAATCAATCGATTCTAGGACATCCTCAACTACAGAAACTTTATAATTACTTCTAACTTACACAGAATGGATACACACACTGAACAGGTAAATAATAAATAAATGAAAAGCATGATGTTACCCAGTCTCTGTGTGTGCCCCCCCCCACAACCATATACTTTACATCTAAAATCCAAAGCACAGCATGCATTGAGGACATACTTGCTGAGAAGCCTTAGGAAGACTAACTAACCTCTCTGAACTTCTGTGTTTCTCTCCTGGAAAGTGAGAGTGCTAACCCACCAACCCTTCCTGGGCCACCTCACCATGAGACTCTGGACAGCACACGGAGAGCTGGGGCAGTGTGTGCACACAGAGGCCTCAGCAGCTCAGAACTTCAGCCTCACTTCCGTCCTAGACCTACTCAAAGATCAAGAAACATGCACATACTACCCCAAAATGTTTCTAGCACATAGGGTGTCACTCGTGACTATTTCATGAACTTTGGAAGTCAAGTGTCCAGGGTCATAGGGCTGATGAGCAAGAATCTGAACACTCTACCATGCCTTTCCCTAGCATATGGAAGTCTAGGGCTCACCCAAGAACCAGCTCAGAGCAATCTGGCCATCCAGCGCACCGAGCATCATGCTGCTGCCCTCCAGCCATCTCCATCCCCACTGCCTGCTCAGTTTCCCACCACTTCAATAAATCTACAGTAGAGGAAGAAAATCACCAGGTCAAAGAAACCCTCTTTTGTCAGCACAGGGCGGAGCTCTTGCTTTACAAACAAGCAAATAAGAAGGCTTCTTCTGTTAAGAAAACAAAAAGGAAACAAACAAAAAAAGCATCCTAGTGACTTCTGAGGCCTAAGGCAAATTAATTCTCCACAGTCCAGAGCCCAGAGAGCCCCAGCTAAATCTGAACAGAAATCAGCACAGATGTCCTAAAGCTGTCAGATGCCCCGGGACACGGTCATTTTGCCAGGGCACCTATCAATCAAAGCTCAGCCTAGAGGGGTCTAATATGGAGAAGCTGCAAATGGAGAAAAAAAAAAGATCGGGTGTACATAGCATGAGGTCAGTTTCCTAGCAGCGCCTGGGGCACCCCATGCCCTTCAGAGATCTCTCCTGGAAAGCACTAGTCCTCAGTCCTCAGTGATCCATGGCCCCTTACATCCAAAGAACGACGAGAACCACAGGAAAGCACTGTGAACTAAGGAAGCCTAGCTCACTGGGCCCTTTGTAGTTACCCTCCTGCTCCATCTCTCCTTCCTCCTCCCCATGTATGCCAGGATGAGTCAGACACACCCACGTGGGCCCTATTCTGGACTTCGCTCACTGGCCCAGTTTGGTGGCTTCTACTGAGAGACCAGAGCCCATATCAGACATGCAATGGCCTCACTGCCAAATTCAGGGAGGATCCCACCATGACAGTTCTCTTCCTGCAGGAGGGGGTCGAGCCATGCAACTGTTCTGACAGGGACACACAGATTTAATTCTGACTGCCTTTGTCCAGGCCCCAGCTTCTCCCAAGCAAACACGAGTCACACTCACCACCAAGCAGCAGCCCTGGAAGGGATTGGTTTACTCCACCCCAGCCCCAGAACTTCCTGTGATTGGTTTAGATAGATACATGTAATCTAGACAGGTCTGAATGAAATAAATAAAGCCCAGGATTTTTGATTCAGTAGCAAAAAAAAAAAAAAAAAAAGAAGGATTTTCTGTCCTGAAGCTGAGAGGTGCCACCATGGTCCCTGCTACAACCATGAGCAGACCCAGGCTGAGGCCTTGATTACCAGAGACATACTTAGGCCAAACTGAATCTGAGGAGAGTCATTGAAACACCTACCATTGCCTGAGTGTCCCTGTGCAGCCCCACCCCAGACTCTGCACTTCACCCTCTATGGGGGAATCCCCTTGGCACTTAGGGGAATTCCATGTTGTTTTGTCTTGTTTTGTTCTTTGTTTCGTTTTGCTTCCTGTCATCCCTAATGACCTTCAATTCCACCTTGCTGGTGAAGCCTTCCTCATCTCCATCTTTGGCAAGAGGTCATCACCCCTTTCGTGAAAATGTGTGTTCTATCTCTCCCACACTCTGAAGGTCTCCAAAGGGATGGCATGTAGTGGCATGGGCCTTCCCTTAGGAGGGAGGACAGTATTCCCTTTATAACTAGCATTCCATACTCTGCCCTGTGCAAAGGAAGTGTCTGACAGACACGTGTGACCCTGCACTTTTGGAAGTCCCTCCCTGTGCCACCTGCTCCGTAAGTTACAATGGCTTTACGATGGCTCTTCTCTCTCATGCACAGCCCCTCCCTGACCAAGGCACAACTTCAGATGTGCATTGCATGAGGGTGCAATGACTCTGCATCTCAAAACTCAAGCATAGCCCTCCAGCCCCCAAGCATAGCCTGGACTACTTGTGTCTCGTCCATCCTCCATCTGTCTATGCACCTCTCTTTCACCCAGCAACCCAAGCTCCAGCCCCAGCTCATCTGCCTGCCTGTGTCCCTGGGAAAAATCATCTAAATGGTCCTGGCTCTAAAGCAGGTGCAGTACTGAAATTCTAGGGCCCCCACCCTCTCAGGTGACAAATGCCATGTAAGAAACTGGGTTTTCCCCTCTCCAAACTGTTCATTCAGAAAAACTCAGATTCTAATACTAAAGACTAGGGAAGCAGGCTCTGAGCCCTCCAAGCTTTCCTCCGCCCCTCGTTTGTCCTCCTAAGCAAAAGGACACATTATTCTCTCAAGGAGGTGCCAAGGACAGAGGAGCTCAGCCGGCTTCCCTTCCTTCTTAAGATAAGACCCGAGATGGCAACATTTGCCAACTGCCTCATTACACCCCAAATCTAAATCTGGAAGCTCAGAGACATGAGCGGCCGTGGTGGGAGCATGTTCGTGACGCATCTTTCGGTGAAAAACCAGGCTAGTGTGACAGCTTCCAAAATGTGAGTTCAGTGCCTGGCAAAGAGTGGGTGCTCAATTAGTACTTGTTAAATGAGTGAATGAACTTCTGCAGAAACAAAATAACATGTCCAGGTCTGCAGATGCTTAGAAATTAGGCCGACAATACATAAACCAGAATTCCCTCGTCGACTGACCGTCTGGAGAGGGAACTGCCAGGTGTCTCTTTCCTTTTGTCTTTCGGCATATTTTTAAATGTTTGATAACACACACGTATTATTTTGTAGTAAGGAAATCAAGCCATTTTTATAAGCATTTAAATGTTAGAAAAATAATAACCCCGCATATCCAAAAAAATAAGTGACTAGCATGTACATTTCAAAACCCACTCCTGACAGCCTTCCTCCCTCCCACTCACCCACCCCTTCTCAGAGAAGTTGGCCCGCCTTCTCTGCTCTATCTAGATCTCGGGAATCTGGAGAGTCAAACTGTCGCTTTCAAACTCTTGCAGGTATTAGAAGCCAGTACAGAGGTGGTCCCTTCCCTTGAACCCCTGGAGAAACTCAGGCAGAGAGCTAGCCTGCCCACTTTGGACTTCGACCCCAGGCAGAACTAGCCTCCCAAACCCTAGAAGAGAATACAGTCAGGACATAAAAGACTTTCATTCCATGGGACATCTGTCCCCACATAAGATTGTCCCAACTCCAGGTTAGGGAAACAACGTCAAAAAAACAAATCTCACGTCCCGGGAAACTTGCCGAAGTTCCTGTTTTAGCAAAGCTCCATTAACTTGTCTCCTCTCTCTGTACTGTTCCCTGCCCATCTCTCATGATTCTGATCCAAGGCCAGAACTGAAAGCCCCGCACTTTGTCTCTCATCCACTCCAGTCTGCTTAGTGTAGGTCAACTTGAGGCTGGCTAGAGGACCACACAACTAGGGAGCCTCAACCTCAGCAGGACACGTGAAGGGGGTGCTTGGGTGGCATCTTAGGGAGAGAAAACCAGCCAAAGAAAAGCAACTTCAGAAATGAGAGACAGGGAGAGATGATAGGTGAACTGGAAGCAGAAACGAGACCAAGAGCTAGTGATGTAGGCTGTGGCCTGCTGGGCCAACCAACCAGACGATGGGACCTAATCTGGAGGGAAGAGGAGACACTCTCCAGAGTGCAGAGGGAGCCATGCTTTACGTGAAGTCTTTGCTTTCACATCCCTCCATATTTGTCACCTGGGTCCCTGAAGAAGTGGGTCTGTAGTTCCAGACAGAAGTCCCTTGCCTCCTACCCATCTGTGACTAGCACCACTCAAAGAGTGTGGTTCAGGCATACTAGATGGGGAGGCTCAGAGGGATGATGCCTAACAATGACATAATCACTTAGCCAGAAACTAAGAGACTGCAGGCCCTCCAAAGGCCCAGCTTCCATCCCCTGCAACAAAGGGCTTGAATACCTAATTTCCTGGTCCTTGAGGGGATTTGGCAAGACAATTTGGTAATGTGTTTCCCCACAATGGCTGGCATCCAAAAGCTCTGAGTAGCCAGAAGAATTTTCTTCTCTGCCTTAAAAAAACATTGTTTGATTTTTTTTTTGAGGAGGCATGGACTTATTTTTTATAGTGGGTCTCTTTGTGCAGTCCAAGCTGGCCTCTAGTACAGCTTAGAGCAAGCCTTGGGACTCCTAACCCTCCTGCCTCCCCCTCCTTAGCCTAGGATCACAGGTGTGTCCCACCCTGACCAGCACATTTGTCAGTTTAGTGATAAAGTTGTGTTTATCATGCCCAGCTGTGGTGCTGAATGTCGACCCACACTGGAGAATGACTGCATCTAGCTAATCAAGATGAGAAACCTCCCCTGGTTATTTTGTGGTGTGACCAACTATTAGCCACCCCGTATTCTTCAGCATCACGGACAGTTCTCTTAAACTGACTACTCCTGCCCTTAAACCATCAGCTCCTCCCACTTCAGGGTCTCTGCTCTGTTCCTTACCTCAACATCACTCAAAGGCTCAGTCTCCATCCCCTGCAGAAGGGAAGGCGAGCCGGGCTTCGTTCTTAGTGCCATTCTGGATGACCCTCCATGCCTCAGTTTCCTCCTCTACAACAGACAAGGGTAATAACGGGACCTCCCCGCAAGAGTCACGAAGAGGATGAAACACGGTGGCGCACAGGAAGCCCTGACACAGCACTTGCCTGCCATAGTGGGCGCTTGATACATTCTAGCTGTTGTCGCTCTCAGTGCCAGCGTGCTAAATTAGATCTCCGTCCTTCTCAGGGCCCCCAGCACTCTTTCTTCAGAACACTCGTCACAATGTGTAATTATATTTTTGTGTTGTCTGCTTGCCATTCCACCCAAGCTTAAATTCTAGGAGGGATAAACCAAATGCCTCTCACAATTATGGCTCTATTCCCAGAACCTGGTACAGTGCCTGGATGTAGTAGATGTTTAATAAATTTCTGTTGGATGAACAAATGAATGGAAAAATGAATAGAATACTAACATGGGCATGGATAATCGCCACGGTCCCTTCCAGCTTTAAAAGGTTCCAACTATTCTCTACTTCTTGACAGCTTTGGAAGAAAAGCTTAAAATGAGCCCTAGAGAAGCGATTTTTACTGATCCCTGGGGGAAACCCCAGGATGGCTGCCGCTGACAGGCTTCTCGACACTCAAGTTGCTTGCAAGAGTTACTTTGTTGTTTTATCTGAGCCTGAGAGGGAGTTTACTGAGTCTCCAGGATGGGATCAGTGCCCCTCCCTCAGTATTGCTGTAAAAAGAGGTACTCCAGTGGGTACAGGAACCCAGTCAAGGAAAATAAACCTTCCCATGATAACAAGGAACATCGAGTTCTGAGCCTCGAGGGGTCAAACCCTCCTAGATCAACGGATGACCGTGGAAGTTGGCATTCTCACTCTTCCTGTTTCCTGGGGAATTGGGAGGGGGAAGAACTCTTCATGTTTCTGGAATCAAGATCTCAGGCTGGCCTGAATATCATAACCCCTTCTTTCCCCCCAGACAGTGCCAACTTTACAGGCAGCTTCCGGGGTTACCCTCTCTACACATCCCGGATCAGAAGATAGAGTCTGAGAACATCTAGCCGAAGATGTCTCGGAGTTGACGAATCAGTGTCTGAAAGCTATTCTCCTAGTAAGAAAGAAAACAATAAGCTGAAGTGTTGTCCCATTGGACACTGTGGATGCGTAGCCAGTCCCTGCTCACCTCCTCCTGCACTGTAGGGGTAAGAAGCCACTCCAGCCCCACCACTACCTGCTCTATAGAAGCATGAAAACCTGTGATGCTTTGAATATGATGCATGGGTCTTACCCCTAAAACTTCTAACTAAATTGCTATAGAGGCAGCTTGAGTTTGGAATCTTAGGAGCCCTAGTAAACAGCCCCAGTAAAGAAACCATTCTTTCTTTCTTTTTTTTTTTTTATGTGCTTTGATGTTTTTGCCATGCATTTTGGGTTCTCAGGGACTGGAGTTACAGACATTTCTGAGATGCCATTTGGGTACTGGGAATTGAACCTGGGTCCTCTGGAAAAGCAGCCAGTGCTCTTGACCACTGAGCTATCTCTCCAGCCCCCAAGACCTACAGTTCTAATGCACTTTTACCACTTAGGTCAACAAAAAAACCTATACAAACGCCTTCTTCCAATCAGAGATCTGACCTGAGATGTGGGCTCAGATGTGGATCCATGCCGTAAGACCTGAGATTCCTGGGGTTCACAGTCTGACCAGTGGGTCCAACTTCCAGTCTCCATGTCTTTGTTTTCTATAACTTATAGGCAACGTGATGAGCCATGGTCTCAGTATACAGTAAAAGGTAATGAAATCCAAAGTCATCTTCATCAAAATTTTATCCTAGCTCCATCATTTACCAGCTCTACAACTTCAGGTAAGTGAGCCTCGCTTTCTTCATTTGTAGAGGGGGTGTGACCTGATACCTACTCACCGAATTCTCCTACCCGGTGTGCAAAGCACTTAATGCAGTTGCTGGCACACAGTGAGAGTCCAGAACATCCCAGTCAATGAGAAAACACCAAATGCTTTTATTTGCTATAGGATGCTTTTTTTTCATTTAAAGGGGCTTAAACAGTTTGGTAGCTTTTCTGCCAACCAAATATAGCTTTAATTCCTCTAACAGCCCTTTGCTTCCATGGGTCTGAGTGTATGTGCACACACATGTGGTATATGTGTATTCACGAGGGGGGTGTGAGATGCAGTTGTGTGTGCATGTGTGTAAACATACATGCATTTGGAAACCAGAGGTCAAAGCTGGTGTCCTCCTCAACCACTCTGCACCTTATTTTTTGAGATAAGGTCTCTCACTGAATCTGGAGATCACCAACTGACTAGATGGGTTGGCCAGTGAGCTCCGTAGATCTACCTGACTCAGCTTCCCAGCACTGGGTTATAAAAGGCCTATAACACCAGCATCCTTAAGTCAATATTGGGGATCCAACATAAGAACTATGCTGACATAGCAAGGACTTTACGAAGCCATTTTCTTAGGCCCCGAGAATTCCTTGCTTTACCAAGTCTTTGACCCTGACTTTGCTATATCTCTGAGCCTGAGTTTTCTCATCTCTCAAGTGGAATTATAAAAAGTATCTACCCTATGTTTGCTTAAATAAACAGTGTGCTCTTAGAGAGCACCAAGATCAAAACCTGGCACATCATCTCTCCATGAGCTAAAAATGGTCAGAAAAGTAGAAAATAATGGTACCTCCTCCTTGGACCAAGGTTCCACAGAGAGTTGATGATCAAAGTAGGAAGAATGCTTTCTTGAAGGTTCTGATAGAGGTGGCATTTGCAAACTGGGAGCTAGAAGGCTGCCTCAGCACCCTTCCGCCCTCTTGGGGTGATGCTGGAGAATGCTGACTCCAGCATGGAGCCCCTCTCACCATGTCCCAATCCGCCTCACTCCATTTAGCTCTAGCAATCCAATTCCCTTTCCTCAACCCGGAAATCGATGTTTAATTAACACATTATTGGAAAAATAAACACAGTCTTCAATGGGACTGCAATGAAGCTAATGCAGCTCAGCTTGGGGGATGCAGAGGGGCTCTTCCATCAGAGAAACACTTCTCTTAGTCCCTGCCTCTCAACCAAGAAAAAGCTCCTTCTTTCTCCCTGGAGTCCACCAGCCTGGGGAATCCCAGTCTTTTCCCTTTCTGCTCCAGTCTTCCTGTCTCTAGGGAGCAGCCTCTAGTCCTTCTTGCCTTACCCAACAAGGCAGAGTATAGGAAGATTGTTTTGTCTTCAATGCAAAGATTACTGCTCTTTGGAAATGGTGAAAACTTCTGGGAACCCCGTCTGTGTCACCATGCAGGGTTCCACTTCCTCCTTTTCTCCAAAGTGAATCAACAGTCATTCAAACCTAAGATCAGTAGCAGCTGTCTTACCCTAGCTGGGGTGAGGGGAAGGAGACCAGCAGTGACTAACGAGGATAATGACCATAAAGGCCTTGCCCAGACCCTGGGAAATGATGTAAAGATTTCCCTTAGGACTATTTCCTCTTCCAGTTCTTAGTAAAGATGTCCCTCTTCTCTGTGGCTCTATAAAGAGTACAGAGCAAGGTCTCCAGGTAGAGACCTAAGCTTGGCCCTAAGATGTGCTGTTTCTTGCTGACTATCCTAAATCTGCTAATTAGTCTCTCCAACCACCAGCTTCCTCATCAAATGAGGATGCTGTCTATCTAACAAAACAACAGAAGAGTCTGGTGCTAGACTATTGTCTCTTTAGCAGACTCTCACTGAGGGTCAGATCCTAATTCCAGGACCATGGACAGCACAATGTCCTATCCTTCCCCATCTACCTAAGGCCAAGGATCACACTACAAAACAGAGATGGGTTTCAGGTCCTCTTATCTTCTACCCACCATCCACCATTTCAAACCACATAACTCCCTCCTCAGATGAGGACATCAAGTAAACATAATTCCCTCCTCAGATGAGGACATCAAGTAAACATAACCCCCTCCGCAGATGGGGACATAAAGTAAAGAGGGTAACTGAGACACAGGAGACAGAATTCCTAAATACCATTTTAAAAAATCTAGTAGCAGCTTCATTCCTAGATTAGAAGCCCCACTTTCTAATCCTGACTCCTCAGACCAACACCAACTTCTTAAGCATATCCCAGAGTGTGGGAAAGCTCTCAGAATCAACTCTACAGATGGATTGCAGGACAGATTAAGGTCAGAGCCTTCAAAGCCAGGCATGCCGATCCCTACCCAATGACATTGAATGTAATACCTAACATCTATCTTTCCATTGCCAGTTTTTGTTTGTTTGTTTTTGGTTTGGTTTAGTTTTTTTTTCTTTTTTAGGTAGGGTTTCTCTGTGTAACAAACAGCCTTGACTGTTCTAAAACTCTCTTTGTAGATCAGTATGGTCTGGAACTCACAGAGATCTGCCGGATTCCGCCTTATTTTGGCTGTCTTCTGACAAGACTGTCAGGGAGGGACAAGATGAAGTGAGATAGCATGGGTCAGGGACTAAGCAGAGTGCCTGATACATAGTCCAGAATCAAATATTACCATTCGCTCCAGTAAGACTGCTTGGGAAAGCAGGAGGGGATGTAAGAGTGATGGGGCTGGTTAGAAAATCTAGGTCTTAATCCTTTATAAATTGGGGACAACTGGAAGTGTCACCAGAGAATGACTCTCTTCTTGGTTACATTCTTGAGATAAAATTGGATTTTTGTCTCTAGTATGCCCCCTTCTTTTCTCTGTCCCATTAAGAGAAAGTAGGTGATGTCATCTCAAAGAAGGATGACCATATATTTTATCATCCAAACCGGGACACTGTTGTGATTTAATAATTAGACTATGACATAGTCTTAAACAGGAACTGTCATCAAACCAGGGCATTCATCTACACCATATCAAGGTCACACAGAAGTGACTAGATGTCATGCTTCAAGGTTCTGGCCAAGGATAAACCTTTTTCTGGTTATAAAGCTCCTTATTCTCTGCCCATCCCCTCCTCAAACAAACAAATGCACTCTTGGCTAAAATCTCTAACTCCATTTGGGTCATTCATTTGTAACCCCCATTCAAGGTCATTATTTCTAATGCCCACATAGGGTCCAAGCCTAGGGTGGAGCAGGGAAGACTGGCAAAAGACCCTCACACACACTCGACACCATCAGTATCTCCAACCAGTGTCTCTAAGGACAAGAATGAAGCATGCTGTGTATGGACCTATACAGCCCTCCTGAAGAATTAAGAGCTAATGCCTGTGAGAGCCTACCAGCACCTTAGTTCCAGGCTGTCAAGAGGCAGACATGGGGTCCCTATGTCTTGAATCATGGGACCCCTATAACATCTAGATCTACCACTGATGGGCAGGATGGCATGTTCATTGAGAACACTGACCACTCCCCAACACACACACACACGATCGCACACACACACACACACACACACACACACACACACATGCACACACGTGCGTGCTCACAAGTCTCTTCCAACACCTTCAAAGGCTAGCCTTGATTAACAATCTGCCTCTAACAACCTGAGAACAGAACCTACCAGGAACCCTCTAACCTTAAAACCCTGAAACATCATCCAGAAATTCTTTAACTCTACAGACCTTCTACTTGTTCTACAAGACTCACTTGCCACTCCCTCTTACCAAGACCTCACTCCCTGATGAATGAAGGAGAACCAACAGACAGCTGTGATCGCAACAGCATCCGGGAAACTGAGATTCTAGCTGTGTCCACACCAGTGTTACAGCTAATTTCAACATGTCATTTCATCCATGAGCCTTGCTTTCCTCTTCTGTATTTGAGGGCACTGAAAGAGAAGGTGGCTTATTTCTCTTTTCCTTCTAACCATATAATATGAAGATAATGAGATTATACCATGAAATAAGTCAGATTTGAGTTCAAGCCCTTGATCTGCTCATTTCATCAGATTACTTTAGTGATATCTGGGTCCACAAAGCAATACTAGTATGCCTTGAATTGTTCGGAGGAGATACTATATTGAGAAAAAAATCTTGGGTGTGAAGGGAGTGTATAATATGTACATTATTTCTACTCCTATGAGGGTGAGGGTGGCAAGGGACCATGAGGGGGCATAGTGACTCTGAAACAGCATGAGAAAGAGTGTTCTCCTGAACTCGGAAAGTTCACATTTGGCACTCCTCCATCAGATCCAGACTTGCAGAAAGAACTAAGAGAGCTGTGAGCAAAGTTCAGCTTTTCCAAAAAGCAAAGTACTAGGGCAAAGATTGATCCATCCCTGAATCCATATGGTTCTTTCCTCCAATCAGCAGATACTTGTTCGAACACCCACCCACTACATGCAAAGGAATGTCCTCAGCACTGGAAACACTGCAATGGATAAAAATTAAGCCTCTCACCTCACAGAGTTTGCATTCTCTAGGCAGAAATTAAGGACAGTCTATCAAGATATTAGACAATATTCAGCAATGATCAGATCATTAAAACCAAAGACAGTACGATGGGCAGGAGTGCCACCAGAACATTAAAGGAGGCTATTTTCCAAAGTGCGCCAAGAAAGGCCTCTCTGAGGAGGTGCCATTGGGCTATGACCTGCAGGGAGGGACTGAGTGTTGCTATCACAGTCCTTGCTCCCAGCCTAGCACAGCCACCTGTGGCTCGCTCAGACACACAAGCGCACTTGCACTTGCTTCATCCGCAGAGGAGCCTCAGCTAGCCTACACATCAGAGCTGCAGCGCAACTAGCTCTTCCCAGAACGGTGCACAGGGAAGGCCATGAGGCCGGTCCACAGCTGGGACAGCGGATATTTCCAGGTGGCGAGCTTGGGAAGGGATGCTTGCCTCCTTTGCAACTCTCCCGTCTACACCTGGAAGGGCATACAAGGAAAGAACAGCCTAAGATCCCGGGAGCGAGCTTTATTCTGGGTCTGCACAGTAATCCACCTCCGAGGCATCCAACTCCCCAACTCTCCTCTCTTCCCAGCAATGACACCAGTCTTTCTCCCTAACTCCTCAAGGTCAGCTCCAGGAAGAGAGAACAACACGGGAGAGTTGGGACAATTCACATTTTGCTTTAAGGATTTTTTTTTAATGTTTTCCAATTTCACTTATAACTGCTAATAAAGTGACACACCTCTAGCTGAAGAAGAAGGGGAAAATGGCGTCTGGTAGTCACAGCAGCTGAAGTCAGAAGCCAGAGAAAACAGGGGCTCTAGCTGATCTCATGGCCAAGGACAGTTTCAGCTCTTGCAGGCTTCAGCCTCCAACAAGGCCGCACCACCTAAGAGGTAGCTGATGCCTCCTGGGAAAGCAAGGCCTTTCTCTGAGCTCAGCCCAGAGCTCTGGAGAGGTATCGGGGAAACCCTTCATTTCACCCACCTTGTCCCTTCTCCCCCTCCAGTCTGCATCCACCCACCCGTCACCCTTGAGCTCACAAGCCCACAGTTTTGCTTGGTGGACTGGGGATTTCACTTGAGGCTTCCTGCTGGAGCTGCAAACAGCTCCCTCCCCCCCTTCTTTTTTACTTCTTTGAAAACTCTATTCTCCTCTACTTTACGAATGTCCCCCCCCAATTTCACCTTCCTTCCCCGTTAGTACCCCACCTCCCAAGAAGACACATATCCAACACACGCTGTCACCCAGCACAAAAAGTCCTATTTGAACCACACACGTACAGGTTGACAATCCCATGTCATCCAATCGGAGGCATGCCACTGTCTGGAAAAACACAAACTCCGTTCTAGCCCCCATACAAAAGGCAACACAAAGCCCACCAAGAATTTCAAGACCGTGCATCGCCTACGCATCAGAGAGCTGGGTAGGACAAAGACATCGATCTATCCTCCCAGGGAACCACAAGTCTCAGGGATATTCTGCAGTGCCCTCTGGTTGACACAGTCCACTGATCAGGGTTGTGTGTGTTGGTGTGTGTGAGAGCGCACAGCCATGTGCATGGGGGTGGGGGCTGTGTCTGCTCTCCAGGCATCAAGTTCCCCCAGAGGTAATCCAGTCCAGACCCTGCTTTCCCCTGCAACGTCCCTTCAGTGTGCCGCAAACATAGATTTCATGGATGGTTAAATTGGATCATTATCACTGAGTGCTTATTTGGCCCCCCAAAAAAATCATTAACGTCATTTACCCACCTCCTTATGAGGTCTCCTCCCCCAAAAGACTCTCCAACATACTAATCCCATGAACTGCGACACACCACAGCATTTAGAAAAGAATAATAGTGAAAGGGGAAAACGGCAGCGGTGGCAAGGAGAAGATGAGGCTTGAGCATTACTGTGTTCCCTGCATGAAGATGGGCAAAAGGGCCATTGCTGGATATGGAAGTGGAGGAAGAGGCAAAGGCAACAAAACCAAGCAAACGCAATCAAGTCCTAGGTCGCCTGTGTATGAGAGGATATGTGTGCAAATGCGTGTGCCGTTGCGTGTGTGGATGTGCCGACTTAGCCCTCCTATCAGAAGGCTGCATCCGTGTGGCATGTAGGAAAGGCCATCGCACCACTGTTGTGTTGCAAAAAGACAAAAAAAAAAAAAAGAGCCGCATAGTCATCAGAATCAGAATTTTTCATGGAGATGGAAAAGGCTGAAGGAAAGGGGGGTTGGGTAGAGGGTAGAGGGGGCCGTGTGTGGAAATGGCAGGCAAGACCATGGCAGGATGGTGGAAGGATGGAGGGGAAATTGGTGGTGGGGTGAACAAAATTGCACGCACACAGAGACACAAACACATACAATACCCAAACACCAACCCCACCACCGCCTACAGTGTTCATCCAAGGCTGACAACCCGACCCCATCTCTCTGCCGCTTCTCAGAGCCCCCAAAGCTGGTGCCGATGGATTTGTGTATCTCAGTTTTGCAGCAGTGGGCTAATTACAACCAAGCCCCCTCACCAAATTAACCCCTCCCCTCCCTCCCCCTCTCTCTCTCTTTCTCTCTCTCTCTTTCTCTAAAAGGCCAATTGAAGAATAATGTGTTTTTAGAGATAATGGATTTTTTTTCAAGGAGCGAGAGAAAGCGGGGGGGATACAGGACAGAAATTCTGCAAATCGGTGACTTCCAACCTCACCTCCGTGTCCCTCACGTCCCCATTCACTGAAGCATCTCATCTACCGTTCTCCGACCATTTCCTTGTCCCCCACCACCCAAAATAAAAGACCTTCCTACCATGCACATCGACAAACACACCAACCGCCACCCAATCTCAGTAGCCGATCTCAAAACCCAAGCATCAATCCACCTCGATACATCCCTTCCTTATATAAGCAGCAACCATCAACATAAGAACGCAGCATTAAAAAGAAAGCAACGAAAACGGAGGCCAAACCCCCACCAGTCCCCCCAGTAATTAATAATAGGGAGCTACCAGAGAAGCAAAGACGGATTAGTCTCTCAAAATCTAGAATTCCTTTGATTCCTGGTCTCACTTCTTAAGAAGCAATTTTCAAAAATTATGATTCCATTAGAAAGGGCCAGAAAGCTCCAGAAAAGGGCATTTGCACAGTCCAGTTGTCTAAAAAAAAATTTTTAACCCAGCCCTGTTGCTCAATTTAATAGTGAACTTCCAGTGTCCAGCCTTTTCCCCCTTCTCTCAAAAAGAAGGTTGGCTTACAGGATGAACCCAGGGCTGCAGAAAATGGGCCAAGAGCCCTTACTCCATTCCCCAATAACAACAAAAAAAAATCAAACAATAGGAATACGTCTACACAACCAGCACCCCTCTGAAATATCGTTTACCCCTATATGACTTAGGCAGATTAAGCCTGAAGATTAAGAAAGAAAAATACCGGCTTTGCCTAGTCTCTCCCACCAACCTCTCGACACGTAACCAGCAGCCCTTAGGTAAACTTGCTCATCATAGCCAGCGGGACCAGTGTAACTTGAAAGGCGACGCTGAAGCCCTTGAACGATGAAGGAAGACTCTATCCAGAACAGCACATTAAGAAAGGGACAGTTCTTCGGGCTCCACTGACTAACCTCCAGGTGCCCCCGGATAGACTATCCCAGCAACCAAGTCGCTCAGAGTGCTGGCAGTTCAAATTTCCTTCAGACCCTTCATCACAAAGACATGCGGTCATCTGACCCCCGAGACTACACTGTCCTCCAGGTGTGACAAGGAGTGCCCTCCTCTCTCTTGAAGCCATCATCTAGACCCAGAGTAGAAAAAAAATCATTCTGAATGATGGGGTGCATCCGAGTGGTAAAAGAAACACTCTCTCCCCAAAGCGGGAATAGCTGGAAGAAGCGGAGAGAAGACAGCTCCTATTCTATCTACTCTTAAGTGGGCCAACGGGGATCACTCCGTCCTCGACTAGCCTTACCTTTGCAATAATAATAATAATAATAATAATAATAATAATAATAAAACAAAATAAAGATCAAAGAAGAGAAAATCCACTCTACCTAAACCCAATAATGGTTCGCAATATATATACATATATATAGATATACACACATAATTTTCTCATCGCATAATGGTTTTTTGAGCCAAATAGAAGAGGTGAGCAATTAATTTTTGTAACAAGTACTCACAGGGTAAGTCACCTGCAAGGCAGCAGAGCCCATAGGCTGCTATTACATCACTAGCTTAGGAAGGGATGGGGGCTGGGGGACAGATTTTTTTTTCATTGTCATCAGTACAATGTTACCAGAGCAGTTAAGTTTTGTGGTTAAAAAAGAGAAAGGGAAAGAGCCCAAACTCTGACTACAACACAAAGCTTTGGGGAAAAAAATCCATTGAAGCAGGCTTTAAGGTCACTGAGAGCTTGCAAAACCCACAGTGCTTACACAGAGTGGAAGTTTTCAGACAAGCTTGCTACTAAATCATTAATATAAACAAATGGAAGGCAGAGGAGGAAGATTTCCCTTGTAACTGATCCAAAGAGTACACACATACACTCATGCACCTTCACACACACACACACACACACACACACACACTTCTTTTTTCACATCTTGAGTGTGCCACTTTCCCAAGGTAACAGGAGTTGAAGCTAAAATTTTACTCAAGAATGACCTTTCCACACCCCCTCAAAAAAAAATACATACAAGTGTGTGTATACACATAGACACATACTCTCTCACATACACACCTCGGTTCCTTAACAGCTAGGGGGAATCCCTGTCAACATCCTGTTTTATCTTCTTGTGTTTCTCAAAGTCCCTTCTCCAGGAAAAGAAAGTGGCTTCAAAATGTTTTTTTTTTTTAAAAAAAAAAAGTATTAAGCTAAAATGAGAGACTGACATCATTTCGGATTAATAATTCAATCAAATAAGAGAAAACCTTTTTTAAAAAGTAAGTTTTTAAAGATGAGGAAGAGCATAATAAATCTAAAACATTTTCTGACTTTCCTAACGTCTGGAACAGAAAGACTCAACTTCCAGGAGAAAGCAAAGTAAAGGAAGAAGAGTTGAAAAGCCATTCCCATGGTCAGTCAGTAAAGGTCCTCAAATCCGGCTTTAAAAAAATTAAAATTAAAAAAAAAGGAGGAAGAAAAAATAAGAAAGAAAGAAAATCTAGGTTGGTCGCTCTCAACAGAAAACTTCTACCCTCGCAGGTTCAACCTCTTTCCCAATGGATCATTTCGCCTCTTGCCTGCCTTTTTCCCCAGAATCTTACCTCCGGGTTGAACCGAAGAGTTGGGAATCTGTCAGTTTGGTGTTTAATCAACTGAGTTTGCTGGGTGTTTCCTCCTTGGAAAGAGTCAAATTCCAGAATCTTTCTGACTCCTTTTTCTTTCTTTCTCTTTCTCTCTTTTTCTCTCTCTGGGAGGGAGTGGCAGGGAAGAAGGGAGGATGCTGGAGGTGCGAAAAGCAGGTCCTGTGTGTCTGGAGCTGCCGGTGGCTGCGTGAGGGGAGGGCACGCTGCTGCCTCTCCCTCTCAGTGAGTTGAGCTAGAGGAGATGTGTAGGGCTGCGCTCTGAGCCTGAGACTGCCAGAGGAGCCCAGGAATTTCACGCACTCCAGAGCTGGCCCCTCCCTCTCCCACACAGACCCCAGCATTTAAAGAGACAGCTAAGGCTGCCTGGCTCTGGGCTTCACCTCCTCCCTGGGTGTTTTGCAAACAGCTGAAAAGATATCATCGGGGAAGGGACACTCTGCAGCCATCTGTGAGTAAGACGTAAGACGTGTGCTCTGAAGTATCATTGGCCCCACACCCCAGCCTGGCAGAAGAGTTCCTCTCCAGAATTGGAACAAGAATCCAAATAAAGATTTTTTTTAAAAAAAAAAGAAGAAGAAGAAGAAGAAAGAAAAAGAAATCCTCACACTCCTGTACACTAAAGGACTGTCCCAGTAACTGAAGAAGTAGAGAGGATGCTAACCTAAAGTGTGCCTCAGTTTCTCTGAAGAGACACTCTCCCTTGCAAAACCAGGGCAATCTTTGAGCATCTGGAGGTCAGGGCTGTAACTAGGACAGGAACCCTTTCCTTCAGCAAACACCTCTGACTGCTGGCTTGAGATGAGACACAGGGCAAGCAGCTAGGGACATCGAAATGAAAGTGACAAATCATACTTCCATCCCGGGGGTCCTAACCTAGGACAATAGAACCCACAGAAGGACTGAGTCTATCCCAGGGGAGCGGCAAGCTAAAGGGAACAGAGGCACTGCCCAAGCCTCAGTGGGTCAGGAGGAAGTGTTGACTCCAACTTGTACCCAGAGCACAGAGGCCAGGCATCTCCACCACACTTTAAATCCCTCAGGGATCCATTGCCAACTTTGACAAGCGAGCCTCTGTGTGTGTGCAAGCATTCCTCCCAGTCAAGTCTAAATAAGGGATGTCAGTTGGTGGGGGAAAAAAACCCACACAACGACTTTGTTCAGTATCAGACCTTGGTGCCCATAGCAAGAAGACATCTCCAAGTCCTTTTCTACTCCACCTCCCCATCACGAGGCTATGTTAGCACACCATTGTTCTGGCCAACACCAGCGACAATAAGAGCCACTAGCAGCTGCCAAGCACTTGCCAGAAACCAGCATCTTTTTCTCACTGCACTGAGACTGATACTAACTGGAGTCCATCCTGAGCTCTACAGAGGCTCCTCAAGGCCATCTAGGCAAAAAGAGCTGACGAGACACTTACCCAAAGCCAGAATGAGGTCAATCCTGTTACCCATCCCAGGATAGTGGTTCTTATACCTGTGCTCTTTGCAACACATTCTCCCAACGTCCTAGCCTTCTCCCGCCCAGGCAACTTCATTGCTGTGTGTCCCAAGCATTGTGCACACAAGCCACCAAATATGTCTGTCGAGGAGCCTGGCCCAGCGAATCTTCAACCATTGGATAAAGGCAGAGGTGTGCTCACATAAAGTAAAGGAATGCCATGAAGACTAATGTAAAGGACACTCGGGGGCACCATCAGTGAGTGAGTAGCTATTCCGATCTGTAGATGGGTATATAAAGACAAGCTCATTAAACTCGTTGTAGTTGAGCCATGCCTAGATAGCCACAGACAATCCCAGGGTTGTTAGTCTGTATGGACTTTTAGATCATAATCTCATTAAGTTTGTATGTATTTTTTTCCAATCCTTCAATACCTCCAACAACAAACATGCCTTCATGAATTAATTTCGTATACAAACTTTTCATCTCTGTTTATTCTAGACCTGAACTGTCCTGGTTCCACATCTTTGTCCACCTTAGCAAGCCTTCCTCAAGGCTTGTGACCCTTATTTCTTCCCAGAATGCACTCAGGAAAATTCAGAAGATGCAACCCATGAGGAAGAGGCCCAGGGGATATGAAGGCAAAAGCTTGAGGGGAAGGCTGGGAAAGATAGCTCAGTCATTAAAGTACTTGGCAGGCAGGCATGAGGGCTTGAGGTCCCCAGTGGTCACGTCAAAAGCTGAATGTCGTAGCTTGACTTAAAACCCTAGAACTACGGAGGTAGAGACAAGAGTATCACTGAGGCACAGCTGCCACCAGCCTAGCCAAATCATGAGTTCCAGGCCCCAGTGAGAGACTCGGTCTCAATAAACAAGGTGTGTGTCCCTAGAGTGATGATCGCTTACCACTCTTTCAGAGAACCCAAGGCACAGTTCACGTCCTGGTGCCCACATCGGGGCAGCTCACGGCTGCTTTCTAACTTCAGCAGCTCTAGGGCACCTAACACCCTCTTCTGGCCTCTGCGGATACAAGGCATACACTGACACAGACACACAGCACAAATACATACATGCACACACATGTTCGTTCCCACGAGGGTGAGTGGAGCATTGTGGTTAAGCACCTATAATAGTAGATGGCCCAAGGCATCCATCATCAAGAATTTCAGGTGTTGCTGTCAGAGTAGAGTTGATGATAGCAGCAACCAATCAGGCGGACTAGGCCATACAGAAGCAACTGGTTTGATCCTACCACACAGTGCCATTGTCAGGCCTGCCCAGTACTAACGGAAGCATGTGGCGGGCACTAACAGGGCACCCCGTTGAACTCTCAGGCAAGTTGGGTTTATTGTATCTTTTCCTGAAGTTTCTACAATGCGCATTCATAAATATGGCTGTGCATATAAAACCAGAAGCCAAGATACACAGACTTGGTATCTGTTTCTGCCTCCCTAAGATCCTCGCTTGGTATACAAATTTCGGGTCGTTTTTACTGTGTGTTTTTGTTTTGCTTTTGTTTTATTACACCAGTCTCTGTGTGTGTGTGTGTGTGTGTGTGTATGTGTGTGTGTGTTTGTGTGTGTATATGTCTGTGTGTGCTGTGTGTGTGCGTGTAGTTTATGTGTGCCAATATGTGCACCTGTGACTACATGGAGGCCAAAGGAGGACGTCAGGTGTCCTGCTCTGTCTCTTTCTACCTTATTCCCTTGAGACAATGTCTCTCACTGAAGCAGGAGCTAAGCTGACAGACATAAAGCCCTAGAGGTCCTCCTGTCTCCCACACACCCTAGTCCACACAGCCCTGGAGCTGCGGGCTCATGTAACCACACTCAATGCTTAAATTCTGGGAATTCGAGCTGAGGTTAGTAGCAACGCTGTTATCCTCTGAGACATCTCCCCAGACCATCCTTTTTTACGTTTCTATCTTTCACTTATTGATTTTTTTTCAACTATCTTTGGAGCATGATTGCAATCATCAACGACTTTTTTCCCTCCTAGTAAATTAGTGTTTCTTTTTATTTTAATTTTTAAATAATTTTTTAAATTTTTTGCTAATTAATTCCTTTTTAATTGACAAGTGATTAGTTGTTAACTTAGTTTTAGTTTGGGGGTGTAATTTGCTGTTTTATTTTATTTTATTTGGATCTTTTGCCTTATTCATTTGTGAGACACGACCTGGTATAGCCCAAGCTAGCCCCAAATGTCTAAGGTAACCTGGAACTTTCACTTCTCCTGCCTTCAGTTCTGCCTTTGCTTTCCAGGACTGCAGATTTGCGACATCATGTTCCACTTATGCATAATTAGGAACTGAACCCAGGACTTGACGCGTATTAGACAAGCACCCTACCCTAGCTAAAAGGGCACTGCTTCCTATTTCCCCATCTCTCTACTCCAAATAACGCTACAGTTCCCAACAAGTTCTTATACCAAGATCAGGCCCCTAGAATTGGTGTTAGATAACTCCACTAATCCCCAGGCAGGACTTTAGTGGAGCCAAGTTCTCCCAAGAAGTCACCCAACTTCCTCTACTATGTCGTTTTTGAAGTCACTAACATGCCCATATGCCCTACTCCTTAGAAGATTTCAAACACACCCCCTAGGGCTATTAGCCCAAAGCATTTTGTCCAAGGCACCTTGCAAACATTCCTTGTGTTCATCTTGCCCTTGTCTCCCAAGGGCTGTGCTGCACTGCTGGCCTGCTGGAGTTGGTTCCCTTTCTGCCCCCATGTTATGATAAATGTCATGTTATTAACAAGTGGCTTCCTATTAATTATCTTTATTAGACATTCTTTTTTATTTATTATCATTCACTTATTGGCATTTCTCAAGGAGTAGACTTATACACACACACAAACACACAAACAAAAGCAATCACAGGACACAGAGACAGCAGCGAGTCACAGGGAGACAAGAGCAGGGCTTCCAAAATTCTAAAAGGCAGGACCTAATCTGGAAAGCCATGTCTGGCAGAGGAAGGAAGAAGAGCAGGTGAATGCAAGATTTGTCTCCATGCAGACATGAGCCCAGGGGGGACCTGAACATTCAGGCTACAAGGAGGTCAGACAGCAGGGACTGTGTCTAACTCCAAGAATCCTGCTTATCCCATGGAACAAAAGAATCTCAGGGGCTTGCAGCCAGCACAAGCCTCCCAGTTACCTCCCTGAATTCACCAGACTTTTGCCAGCTAAAAAGAACCATCAGCAAAGGGCTATGGACTCCAGTTTAGGGAAGATCCAGGAAGGAAACAGAACTCTTGCTCTGCAGTTACATCCTTCTCCTCCAGCACCCCAAGGCAGGCAACTTGTCTAGGCTGATGGTGACAGAAAACCTAACCAAAAGAAACTTTACAAGGAAAAAAATGAGGAGGAAATTATTTCCTCCTACTCAAATAATTTCCAAAGCAATTCTAAAATTTCCTGCTTGGGGATCAAAACTTAACATGGTCCAGGAATATTCAAAGTGTCTAATGGGCTTGAATGTTTGAGTGGCAGAGATTTACCCATTCATGCTGATTGTTTCTTTCAAACTATGATCATTTTCTCCAGTCAACTGTGTGAATTCTTGACTGTCTTAAATTTCATTCCTCTTTATGGAGCAAAGAAGAAGCTAGGATGACAGAGCGACTCTTGAACTGAGTACTAAGAAATCAGTACCTATACCTCAGAGCAAACACCCAAGTGGCTCGCGATGCCAGACAGACTCGGAAGGATAGTATTGGCCTCTACCACAAACCAACTACAAGACCTTCTATGCAAGGGGCAGTAATGATAACACTGACCACAGAGGGTAGCTTTGGGGATTGAATAAACTAATCTGTGTAAAGCACTCAGTTAATGCCATAATGGAAAGGCTACTAAAAGTACTTCCTAAATACATCACACTTTCCCATAGTCACGACTCCCAGAAGCACCTTCATAATACTTCCTTGTAATAATGGTGATAGCAACCTACTGCTTCTGGAACGTTGCAAGAGCATGGACAAGAAAAATGTGACCTCTGCTGTCATTCTTGACAAACTTTCTGGTAGAGTTCAGCCATCACCAACACTAATACCATTCATTCTTTATTCAGATGGCACCTCTCTCTTTCTCTTCTCAAGAGGACCCAAACTATCCCCTCCCGTGTACACAGCACCACACCCAACAGAGGTACAGGTAGGAAAGGCAAGGGTATTTTCAGAGTCCACAGCACACCCTAACTGCATCCTTATGCTCCTATTCCACACACTAAAACTATTTTTAAAAAATATACTTTGCTTATTTGTGGGTTTAAAAAAATCCTCCTCAGGATTCAAGCTTAAGATGGAATGATTGCCAAATGCTAGCAGCTTTTTGAACAGGACGTAGTTAAAAATATGTCTGAAATGGTTTTAACTCAAACTCAAAAAATAGCCTAACTAGCTAGGGAGCTTTATCGTAGGCAGTGGGGGTGGGGAGGTGGGAAAGAAAGAGGGATTCCCTTCAGAGGGGACCACAACAAACCTCACCACGGGAACACAGGAGGGATGACAGGTTTGATTTCCCCACATGAATAATACCCTTAGAACTCACAGATGGGCTCTCCAGGGAAAACAGTGACACTAGAAAGTTCATTCATTGCCCTCAGATGTTCCTGATGAGGCCCACAGAGTGTGGCTGCCTGACCCCAGCTCAAAGGTGGCCAATGCAACACCACCTTTGTAGTGTAGGTTTGTAGTGTAGGATATCAGCTCCCACCCCAGGGAGTCACTGAACCAGAATCTGCATGCCAGCAAAATGACCGTGGGATTCAAACTCAAGCTTGAGGGTCTGAGAGAGATGGCTCAGTGGTCAAAAGCACTCACTGCTCATACAGAGGACCCAAGTTCAATTCCCAACACTCCCATTAGATGGCTCACAACTACCTTTAACTCCAGCTCCAGTAGATCCACCATCCTCTTCTGAACTCCAAGGGGACACGTATTCCTTATTGCAAATACTCACATGGAGACACACACGCATACATAATTAATTAAAAATATAAATAAATCATCTTTGAAAATCAAGCTAACAGTTCATCCCAACAGCTCTACCCCGAGTTGGACTATTTCATCCCATCTGACATATGAAGAAACTGAGGCACAAAGGAGACATGGCAGCTGAGTCATGTTTAATGGTGTCATCCAGAGTCTCACTTCCTCCTGTGACTTTAGACCAAAGTGAGGCTCCATCAGCCCTAGTCAAGGATAATAGGGAACTTGTCATGTGGCCATTTTCACTTGACGTTATGCTGGTTACGTTTTATTGTCAATTTGACATAAACTAGAGTCACCTGGGAAGAGGAAAACGTGGTTGAGGAATCACCCAGATAATTTAGGTCTATGAGCATGTCTGTAAGAGACTGTCTTGATGGATGATTGGTATGAGAAAGCCTGCCCTTAGCTGGCAGAACCATCCCCTAGGCAGATGAGTCTGAGCTGTAGAAGAAAGCTAGTTGGGCAAGCCAGAGAGAGAGAGAGAGAGAGAGAGAGAGAGAGAGAGAGAGAGCCCATCAGCAAGCAGCATTCCTCAATGGTTCTGCTTCCAGTTCCAACCTTGAGTTCCTGCCCTGACTTCACTCAAGGACAGACTGGGACCTGAAAGTATAAGTTGAACCAAACCCCTTCCTACCATGGTTGTTTTAGGTCATGGTGTTTATAGCAACAACAGAAATCATAGCCTAAAACTGTCAATCAAAGCAGTGTTTCTCAAACTCTGTTTACCAGACCAGACTCTTGTCAGAGGTTCTATTTTTCCCTGTATTTAGGAAATTTGTGTTATGAATTTTAATAATAAAATTATTTCAATTATTGGCTTTCTATTAATGGGATAAAACACTGACCAAAATCAACTTAGGGTGGGAAGGGTTTGTTACACCTTCAGCTGCTGATCACAGAGCATCACTGAGGGAAGCCAGGACAGGAACCCAAGGCAGGAACCTGGAGACAGGAACAGAAGCCTTGAAACAGAAGCCTTGGAGCAACGTTGCATTCTGGATTGCTCCCCATGGCTTTCTCAGCTTTTTTTTATTTGTTTGTTTATATAACCCACCACCCACAACAGGCTGTATTCTCCAACATTAATAATTAATCAAGAAAATGCCCCTGAAGGCTTGCCCACAGGCTAATCTGTTGGAGGCATTTTTTTCAGTTGAGGTTTCTCTTCTCAAGTGACAATAGCTTGTGTCAAGTTGACACACAAAAAAAAGTAAGTTGCACAAATATGTCTCTAAGAAGTCCTACATGGAAGAGACCTATTTAACATTGCTGAGCCAAGTGTATTATGGTATTTTACTTCAGCTCACCCCTCACCAGATACGTGTTTACATTAAATATAAAGCTCATGAGAGACATGTTTACATAAGAAATGCATGTTGCGTTTCACTGCTGTTTATCTCTTAATCATATGCTCCAGGAGACAGCAGAAAAGTGTGTTTATTTCTTTAACTCATATATTTTATGAAAATGAGTATCTTGTCTGTATGTGTGTCTATGTACCAAATGCTTGCCTGGTGCCCCAGGAAGCCAGAAGAGGGTGTGCAGTCTTCTAGAACTGGAGTTACAGGTGGTTCCAAGTCACCGTGCGGGTACTTGGAACTGAACCTGGTTCCCCCGGAAGAGCAGTCAGTGCTGTGAGCCCCCGAGCTGTCCCTCTGGGCCTGGAAAGCACGTTTCCTAAAGAATGGAGATGGAATCCTGGTCAGTTCCTGCAGCAGAAAACTCATTCCCTTAAAGAGCAAACAAATTCATCTGAACGGCTTCACTATTAGGAAACCTGTATGCCAAACCCAAATTATCCTTCCCCCAATTCTGCAGATAGCACTTGCCTAAGATGTACCTTCAGCACCGTGCAAAGGGAATGAGCTGCTGCTCCTCTTGTTACCATTCACGCATGACTCTTGTAACAGTAGACTTGCAAGTCTACCGCTCTGCTACAACCTAAAGCCTCAAGTGTGTCTCAGAACTACAGAGTCTTGTAGCTTAAAGATTTTTTGGAAGATTGTCTAATCCACTCTTCTGTGCATCTGTATGTGGTTGCTTGTTCATGTGTGTGTACATGTGTGGGGGTGCACCTGCTTGAGAACAATCTCTTGTGTTATTTCCCAGGATCTGTTTACTTTGTTTATGAGATAGGGTCTCACACTGGCCTGGAGTTCCTCAAGTAAGGTAGCCTGGTAGGTCAATAAGCCTGTCTTCACCTCTGAGGGCTAGGGTTACAGGTGTGTACTAAACTACCATGCCTGGCTATTCCACAGGTTCTCCATAGGTTCTGAGACTCAAACTCAGGTCTGTATCCTGGCATGGTAATTACTTTACCAACTGACCTATCTCCTCATCCTTTTATTCCTCTTATATTTCATTTAATTTTATTATTTTATTGTCAGGGGGTTAGACAGCACCTCAATCTATAGCTCAGGTTTCGCTGACGTCCACATCATGGTTGTGACGTCCATAACCTCACAAGTACTAGGGTTAGAGGTATGAATCACTGTGAGAAGCTTTACTCATTAAAACCAATCATGTCTAAGAGTAAGCAAATGACTTGTAAAGTCAGACAGGCAAGAGAAGCATCATTTGCAAGACTAACTTTGAGTAGAGCATGGTTCAGGTGTTTTCTTTCTCCTCCAGGAACTCCTGAATGTTTGAGGTTTGTGTCTAATCCCTCATGTTCCTTCATAGAGACTCGCAGAGATTCCCATAACCTTCTCTCTCATACCCTTGTCAGATGCCACACTGGGAGCTAGATGAGTCAGAGAGCACACCCAGCGTGGGGAGTTCTGTGTTCCAGCATCTCTCCTCCTGGAGTGGCCAAGCTGGGGCTGTTCTTCACCCCACGCTGCCTCCTCTCCACCACTGCCATCTGCACCTCCTTCCCAAGGATCACCATCTGCTTTCTGATACCACTCAGCCGCCCCCAGCTCTTTGCCGTGCTTCCGAGCCCACTCCTTGAACCACTCTCCCTGCAACTTGTGCCTTTCTCGTCCCACAATCTCCATTCATTCTCTCTTCACCTCCTCAGTCCACAGCTTCCACAGTGTATGTGCTAAACAGTTCCCTGAATTCCCACATTCTTTCAAATCAAACCTCTCCTCGTTTGGAAATGCCTCAAGACTTCATTGTTATTTTGCCACTAAGTCATATATGTTTGCTGACCAAACCACTGAAACTCTTTATGCTCTTTTTTCATACCAACTTGGGCACTTGTATCCTAAAATGTTACTACTACTACTTATGTACTTTTCTTACAGGAAGTCCTTTCTCACAAGATATCAAAAGCTGGAGCATAGTAGGTGTTAGATAAATGTGGAGTGATGATACGAGGTCACTATAACATCTCTGTAAGTGAAAGATGACAGCCATCCCTCATCACAGAAGTCTGTGCTTCAGGGAACTGGGAAGATGACTCAGTTGGTAAAGTTCTTGGAGTGCAAGAATGAGGACTTGAATTCAGGCACTCAGCACCCATGCGAAAATCTAAGCACAGCAGTGTGTGTTCTATAACCTGTGTGCTGGGAGTCAGAGACAGGCAGATCCCTGAAGCTCATTGGCCGGCCAGTTGATTCAAATTGGCGAGGTTCCAGGTTCAATAAGAGACCTTGTCTCGGATATTAAGGCAGAAGCCAGACAGGGTAGCACACATCTTTAATCTCAGCATTCAGAAAGTAGCTGCGTACACATATCCACGTGCACATATACATACACTGCAAAGAAAAGTGGAAAGGCAGAGGTTGCATCTTTAAAAATCATGCTCAGTAACTAAAACATGCAAACAATAAGTAAAATAAAAAAGACTCGGGCACTTAGGAAGCTAGTGTCAATTTCCAGTTGCCTGGCCTCTGCTCCTCCCCATGCACTTGACACACGTTACCTCATTTAATACTAAGAGTAACTCTTGAGGCTGAAAAGAAGTTTGGAGAAGGGATTCAGAGCTAAAGCTTTCTGGCTTCTGAACTTACTCACCTCCCTCCCTCCCATACAATTGAAGGTATCTACCAAAGGAGAACAGTCCCAGGTTCACCAAGACATGATTTTGTTTTATAGATATGAGTTTCATTTCCCTACTTTCCCCCTTCCCTCACACATAATTCATCTATTCTCAGGCCATGCCTTTTGTCCCTTTGTTCCCTTTAGGAGCCTTCCTTCCCATTTTTCTGTGAGCCATTGGATGAAAGAGTGGTTAATTCAGACACCAGAACCAGAAATTTTACTCTAAAATCTGCCCTCTGGGCAAACCAGAGTCCAGTGATTAATGCCATAATAATGAAAATAGATTTTAGTCAAATTGTTGACTAAAGAAACTGCAAAATTTATAAATCTGGCCTGTAACTATGGGGACTAGGGAATCAACCTCTTCCCCCACCAATTGCCTGATGCATCTGCTTCCAAACTGGGAATTAACTGACTCCAGTCTTTACTTTGAAGCCTCTGGTAAATGACGGAGTTGGCACTATTAACCCCAAAAGCATGCAAGGAAATAATCTGGAAGTCTATAAAATTGATTGACTATGCTGGAGATGGATAAGTTCTATACAGTGGGGATCTGGAAAGGGGGCAGGATGTTCTTCTGAGAAGAAGTCAAGTTCTTCTTTCTAGAGAAGTCAAGGGAAATAAATAACAAATCCATGGGTCAAGTGGATGGCCTCACTCTCCTTAAGCAAATCCATCTTCCTTCATTTCTATCCCCAATACGAGATAGCATCCAGAACAACTTGTGGTGAGATCTGTACTCACAGATACACACCAAGACTTCCTTGCTTTGGCTTCTAAGAACCAGGAGCCTTTACAATCTGAAAGTGGCCTCCTATCCACAATTCTTTTCACAGGTCACGTGATGGTTTTCTTCTCTCCATATTTGCTCTTACAGATCCATCCATTAACTCTCTCCCTCAGTATTAATTTTCTTCTAAGAATCTACCAAGGTATGCTTCAATGTGGATTCATTTATTGATCATATCAGGCAGAGGGAAGTTAGCAGTGGAAACGAAACAAAGTTCCTGCTTATCTACTTTACATCTAGAGGTAAAGATAGACACCAACAGCACAAATAAACAAGAGACATTTTCAGATACTGACAGTTACTATGAAAAAACAAACCCAAAGGATGTGATGCAAGAATGACCCACTTCACAGTGCATAGTCAAAGCAGACATATTGGAAGCTATTTATCTGAATCCTGACTGATGAGGTGCACATCACACATGAATCTTTTTCAATATAATGCGACAAATATTACTGATAAGATTCCACATAAATGTAAATAAAATTGCATTAGTAACATTAATATGTGCCCTTCTTAGAATTCATCCTGTAAGCTACAGTGAGAGACATTTGCTATAGGGAAGACAGGAAAGTGGGAGAAATCAAGGATAGCATACATATTTTTGAGCCTCAGAGTACAGAGAAGCCACTTTTCAGCTTTTAGGGGTGCAGTGTTGAAGGAAATGGGTTGTGAGAGCAGATTACCTAGTATCAAATCCTAGATTCAACATTTACCAACAATGGGGCCTCTGATAAACTGGAAAACATTACCTCTTTTTAAACCTCTACAGCAGGTACAGGACTAGTGAGACTAGTGAGTGAGTAAAGGTACTTCCATCAAATCTGACTACCTAAGTTTGATTGCCAGGACCCACATGGTAGTGAGAATGGTCTCCTGAAAGTTGTCTGACCTCCACATGTGTGCATCCATGGGCCCACACACATGCACACACACAGTGAATAAGTAAATTGATTAAGTGTAATTTTAGAAAGTTTTTAATAGTTATAATAACAGTTGCTCTCTCCAAAGGTTGTGATAATTAAATAATTTAACTTATGTAAAGCACTCAGAATAAATCACAGAGTCTAATAAGTGTTGTATAAGTATTACCATATTCATCCCCAGCTGCAACCCTTCATGAACATTCATGCACATATCAACATCAGGCATTCTCCCAGACCACTCCTCAGGGCAATCAGTGCAGAGACCCCTGTGCAAATTGGATGAGGCAGATCCCAGCAGGAAGCTGATTTCAGACCTAAGCTTGAAGAAGTTTCAAAAAGCAGGCAGAGGCGGAGATGCAGCACATGTAGAATAGTGGGAGATTGTGATCAAGGCTCCCAATAAGTTTCAGTACTATAACCATGCCCAGTTTCTAGACGTTAGAAAAGGGGTCTCCACACCCTCAAGACATTCTCTCTGATATTTTCTTGGCTAGAACCACTGTCCGAGATCCAGTGCTCCCAAAACAAGATTTCAATATTTCTCAAGAAATACAAAATCTACTCTGAGTTCACAGCCTATCTGATCCTTGTGAGCCTTAAGTGTGTCCAAGACTAGCACACAGCCTAGCATCTTAACAGTGTTTGTGGGATAAAGTAATTGTAACAATTTATTTTTTGTTTGTGTTTCCAGTAAATAATAATACACTCACGGAAACTAATCTAAGCAATTACCTTCATTCCTTTACCACCTAAGAGAAACTATAATCATCATCATCATCATCATCATCATCATCATCATCATCATCATCATCATCATCATCATCATGACTCTAAAAGAATCAGTTGGCATCTTATATTAAAACAAAGTGTGAAATCGTCATTGATTTTTAGGCTGGACATCCATCCTATAGTTCCGAACATTCTGCTGCTCTAATTTCATCCAGGCTCACTCATGGGGCAAAATAAAAAATTTTTTTTTTAGAACCAGGAGACAATTTCCCTTCAAATTTCCTGGAGCTGTATATTGCCTTTAGCACCACGGAGAGCTCTTGACAGCCACCGTCTGCGGCGCCAGTTTCTTCAGCACCGCGGAGAGCTCCCCGGAGGCTCCGCAGGTGCGGAAAACCCAGCATCCTTCACACCGTGTCACCCAGACTGCACACCGATGACCCCTAGTGAAACCCTATGGCCGCTGCAATTTAAAACCTGATACTCAATAAAAAGCAGTAAGGTTGGAGAGAATAGACCTGGAGACAGCTACTTTTGTGCCACCTTGGCATTTTTATTTCCCTTTCACCCTTCCCCCATCAGAAGTTAAATATCCAAGTGAATTCAAAGGCTGCAGTCTGAACTCTGATCTGATCAAGTTGGTCACACCAGACAAAATTGGCCTTATCTGAATGGCGATTTTATCCATTTTGGAGAACAGAACTCATTACAATAATAAGAAGCGACAGAAATGGGAAGAAAAGCAGTCACAGCGGATCAGGGAAAGAATTCACTTTACTATCATTTTAGAGGATTAATTCTAAGCTTCCCTCCAATGAACATCATTTTTCACTGTAGTGGGAGGTCCGGGGTCTGAAATTATTCTAGTTCACTTGCAGAAGGCATCTGCCACCTCTTACCAAGCTCGATGATATTTGTTTAATTGTCGCTCAGCCTTCTGCATGGGACACTGAGGAAGTCCACACACTGGTAACCAAGTAGTGAGATGTGGCTGCTTAGGAATGACTGTGAGTGTAGAGTACATATCCTGGAGTCACTGCAGAAACCAGGAAAGTAAAAATGGATCATTGCCAGGGTAAGCGGGGATGGGAAGCAACGGAGCTGGGCTACAAGACATCTGACCAAGAAGGGGCTCTTTAGGGAGCAGAGGAGGTAAATACAGAAGAGGAAGGAGGGCAGAATAACAGCAATGATGTATTTTTAAATATTTGGGGTTTTTTCTTTCTTTCTTTTTTTTTTTTTTTTTTTTGGTTTTTCGAGACAGGGTTTCCCTGTGGCTTTGGAGCCTGTCCTGGAACTAGCCCTTGTAGACCATGAATGTATCGAACTCACAGAGTTCCGCCTGCCTCTGCCTCCCGAGTGCTGGGATTAAAGGCATGCGCCACCACCACCCAGCTAAATATTTGTTTAAAATAAATCTACAATACACATAATTCTGCGTATCATATATGTTCTTTTTTTTTTGGTTTTTTTGAGACAGACAGGGTTTTTCTGTGGCTTTGGAGCCTGTCCTGGAACTAGCCCTTGTAGACCATGAATGTATGTTCTTTAAATGAACTTTTCCTCATTTTGGCTAACAGTGCTTCCTCCAAGGACCAAATCTAACCAAGATTCAAGACCACCTAACAAAAGCCCCAACATCAGAGATGAGAAGTCTTCTTTGCAGTTGCTGGTCGGGGCTGTCCAAGAGACTCCCAAAGCTCACAGCCTACTGTTTGTGCCCTTGGTTGCCCCCCAGAGGTGGAAGGTAGTTCTTTCTGTAAGTGCCTTGCACTTCAGAAACAGGGTCTAGAGATCCTTGAGCTGGAACTGACCTGAATGAAGGGAGGGAAGGGAAGGAAGAAATGATGTAATTAAATTATAATCTTAAAAGTAAAAGAAAATAGAATGTGACCCTACAAATACACCCTGTCATAAACTATAGGGTTCTGTAGCTCTACATTAAAAAGGAAAGGGGAAATGTGTGGAAACAATTATTTGTGCTTAAGACAATGAATTATTTCTAAACCTGCCCCCCCCAGGTCCTTTGCCTCCCAGCCAACAAAAGTGGGAGGGTTGTATAATTACTTGGCTTCCGTTCCTTCAAGATATCAAGTATTTCAGGCCACATTTCCTCAACAGCCTCCTCAGCAACCGCCACGTTGCATTAATCACCTTTGCGGAGTTACTACACATTTTCACACCTCTGGGCTTTACTCGTGCTGCCCCCTCATCCTTGAACCCCTCCTGGATTTCCATCTTCTCCATCTCCTCACCCAACTAAAATCATAGTCATGCGTCAAGGCTCAGATCAAAAGCCACCTCCTCCATGACGTCACCTTTTTCTTCCCTCCACAATAGCCAAGAACGTTTTGCCCTAAGCTTATCTTACATTAGCTCTTTCTGTTTCCACGCCCCTGTCCAGATGTAAGCTCCTTGAGAGCAAGCGGCTCTTGTTTTGAGGCTTTGCATCACACTGAACAGTTTCTCACTCATCACAGAATGTTACAAAGCTGTTTTGAATTGATGAATGATTGAAAGAAATTTAATAATGCAAAATGAAAGTCATAATATTTTTACTCCGTCATCTTTCTAGCCAAAGTCTTGAATCACAAGCAACTTGTAAAATGCCTTTACAGATCCAGTTTACCACCTGAAAACGGGATGAGAAATCCTACCCAAGTCTCTCATGCAATTGGCTGAAGCTAAGTCCACCGCCCACACATCTGAAGCAACAATTTTTTTTTCAAATTGGTGACATCTTAGTAACTCCTTTGCCAGTCTACTGGGGTCTGTCCAGAAGATACTCAGACTCCAGACTCAACTTCTGATCTCGTGTTGCTCTCTTGCTATTTGCTACCATAAAAACTTATCCAAATTGATTCCTAGCCTTTCCATAATTGTAATACCATACCACTCTGATTTTACAAGCCCTGTACACACTCTGCTGTGCTTTAGAACTCCAAGCCCTGAATCCTTCAAAGTATTATCCAAGGTGACGACACATAGAACTGTGGAGGTGAACACTGTACTTGTATACGGCTGTTTAGACTTGGGGCCATCCCTTGGTGTCGTTACACAAAGGTCAATGCACACTCCTAGTAGAAACAGAGCATTCCCCAATTCCTGTGGAAGCAATTATGTGTGCTTAAGATAATGTATTATTTACTAAGCTTGATGCCAAAGAAATGCCTCCTTCGGAATTCTTCCACCGGCAAGTGTCAGTTCCCAGCAACCACATCTTTCCCTTCCTTCACTCTTGGCATTGGGTTTGACCATGAAAAGTAAGTGAAAGTAGATGAGCCCCAAGAGTAATCAGCCTCATCACTGGAATCCTCTGGGATGAGCTAGCCCTGGGTCTACTTCCCAACTCCCCCACTTTCTAATTCTATGTATTGTCTTCACAAACCCTCACTCTTCCTTGTTCAGTTCCTTTCAGTTTTCTTGGTTGAATTTGGACAGATGAATTATGACTTTCCCACCTTGCTCAGCCCACTGGAGTCTATGCTTTGCTTTTCATCTGTCCAATTCCTGATTTGGACTGTAAAAAGAAGTTTATCTTCCTGATGTTCACATCCATGACAAGATGAAGATTATAGAGGCCACTGGGGATGAGACAAACAAGAAACTAACTGCACACTCCCGTAAATGCTGTGGTCCCATCTCCTGGGTGATCACGGAGTTCCCTGGAATGGCCAGTTTCACTTCTTCCAGATCACTCCTCATTTTTACACTTCTTGCTATACTCACAGGGATGGAGAAAATAGGAAACGTGAAAGATGGAACTGAGTTCATGCATCTGTTTTCCATAAGCTCTTGGACCCACCTATTTTGAGCCTTAGTTTCCCCATCTGTAAAGAGGAAACTCTATTTAACCAAAGACTAAAATAACTAAGCCAGATGACAGAGGGGCAGTATTGGGACAATCTCAGACTTGTGACAAAAACAATGGATTTCTTCCTGAGCCCTTTGGGGCAGGACTTAAGGGCCACTACAGTTCGGGAAGTTTTGAGGCAGGTGGGGGCAGCAGAGGGCCACTAGGAGAATGGAAGGAGGGGTAAGTTTTAGAACCCTCGGTTCCAAGTGCAGGCATATGAAGCAATCCGGAGAAATAAAGAAGAGGATGCATCAGGTAAGCACTCCTGGGCAGAGAGCAGGCTTCACGGGAGAACTGAAAGCAGAGAGCCTAAGTGCCTGAACAGAGGCCAAAAACCTCCCGGTGATTGAGCTGACCTCCTCCATGGCTCCCCCCAGCCCCCACAAAAAAAGTCTGTCAGCTTCAAACTACGCAATGCACATGAGAAAAAATTATGTCATGGGGGAAGTTTTCAATGTGCAATAATTTGTATCCTTAGCCCAATTATAAAGGTTCCAGACTGTCCTGGGGTTGAGAATGACCTCATCTTAAAGTCCTTGTCTTGTTTTGTTTTGTTTTTAAATCATCCTGGCAACCTCTTTGTCTCATTATCTCCAGCTACAAAATGAAGATCTCAGATGAGCTTCCCACAGATCCTGAGGAAGATGTAAAGACATCTTCTGGAAACGGCCTAGCTTGTTCAAATACACAAGCAAAATGGAAAACCACTGGGTTTGATTTTGCACCCAGAAAGTATTCTGTGGCTTAAGACTCCATGAAGGAGAGTGATTCATAGCTCAGATGGCCTATGGAACACTCTGTCTGTGATACAAAAAATGAAAGCAAGATGAGGTTTGGGGCATGCACCACGCATACAAAGGATCATGTGGCCTTTGAGGGCAGTGACAATGTCATCTTCTCTGGATTCCCAATGCTTCCCAGTATTTGGTGCATAGCAGTCGGTTAGCGGTGCTTGGTGAATGAATGAATGAATGAATGAATGGATGAATGAATGAATGAATGAGTGAATGATACTAATGTTCCTTGTGGGCTTCTGTATGATGCAATAGGTCACACACAGTCTCATAGAGAAGATGTCTAACGTGTAGATTGTTTTTATCAGATGAAGGGGAGGGGTGCTAATGCTCGCTTTTCACATCAGATGTTCTCAAGGCAGTTACTTTGAACTCTCTAAGCCATTTACAAGAAAGTGGGGCATTCTAGTCTTCCTCATTACTGCCCTACCCTATCCCTTTCTGTGTCTAGGAAGACTTTCTGGGAGGGTGAGTTTCTAAAAGCACCCTACAGACCTTGCATTCTTGTCTCCAGAAATTCTGATAGATGACTCAGCTCTTTATCAGTCCCCTGGTATGCTCCTAAGCCTGGACAGCCCAGCCTGACTGTGTTGACCCCTAATCTCTGCTTCTCCCGCCAGACCCCAACTGCGGCCCCAGTAACGCTCACCCACTTTGACCCTTCTGCAAGTGGCATGGGTCTCTGGATGAATCGGAAAGAATGAAAAAAAAATCCAGACAGCCATTTGGAATCTTAATGAGACCAAGTCCATTTCATTATGTTGTCATTTCATATTTCACTGCTTTGACAGTGACGGCGCAGGAGGCCTCCAAGGGGCTTTCGACTTTGCACGCAGGGTGCTGAGCGGTGGTGGGGGGAGAAAAGAAGTGGTTGACAGACAGGAGAAGTCCATGGCCCCTCCATCCATGTCCCTGACCATGCCACCCATGTCCCTGCCCATGCCACAGCAGAAGCAGAAGAGGAGGAAGGCTTTCCTTGGAGACTGAAAAGGAGCTCCAAACCAGGAGGCCAATGAAGGACCTTTGACCAGGTTAACCACGAGCTCAGATCAAAACTGGGCAGGAAGAGAGGAGCCTCCCCCCTCCCTGGCAAGCTCCCTTGCATGTTCTCAAATACAAACAGAGCTGGCCTCGGGGCATCATAGAAATTGCTATTATAAATTCAGATGGTGCACCAGGGGGTGCCTCATTTTCTATTATTGTGACTGGTCTCGTGAGCCACTCCAGCAATAGGATCTCAAAAGTGCAAGTGCTACCCCCGGGGGCACCGTTAGAAACACATTATTTTAAAGCACCGCAATAAAGCATGCGCTCAAACAACTTCATTGAAATAAAGATTAATACAAAGCATGTGTTCCTTGGCCGCCTCCCACCCACACCCCACAGCTCTTACCTTTCTCCTCACACAAACACCTGGGGTCCACCAGCCCAGCCCACCTGTCTTAGCCACAACTCAGGGCCTGACAGGGTGTGGGACATGGCGTGGATGACCATCAGAAGAGAAGGTGGAAAAGGCCAACAGGGTAAGATGAAGTGATCTTACAAAAGCAAAAGGACCACTCTCGGGATTCCAGGCGTCTTTGTCAATGAGTAAAGACCTGGACAAGTAGTCGGGGATGCTGTCTTCTTGCCCAGGCTCGACTGCTAACCAGACTCTTTAACACAGCACAAGCACAAGCACTTGCTTTCCATTTTCATTATGTTTTCCCTAAAAGAAACCACAATGCCCTTCCTGTTCTTCCATTTTGCAAGTTGCAGTTGGGATGAAACAAAGCAGGTAGGTTGTAGAAAATATGAAAAGGAAATGGACCCTCCCTGTGTAACAGTGTGTGTCTTCTTCTCCGAGGACGACCCAAGGGAAAGTGCTCCAGTTTTCAACTCATCCCATGGCTGCAATGGGGTCTTCAGCTCAGGCCAAGGGTGCAAGGGAGAGACTCATTGCTCAGAGCAAGCAAAGATTTCAGAAGGTTCATATGTTGATATCTTTTCTGCTTTTCCCAGGTAGGCTTGGAAGGACAGGTAGCACAGCAGAACCCAACAGTGACAAAGAAAAAATAACCTTCTGTTAAGAAGGGCATGGGGGAGAAGGATGCCTGCTCTGATGAGGACCAGTGAATCCATACTCTCCCCTTCCACCAGGGAGCTCTCTACCGTTCTCAACCTCCACCGGCCTAGAAGATAGGATCTTCACTCTGGGTGAAGAGTAAGACCCTTGGAGCCCAGTGAGCTCAACTTGTGCAGGGTTAGACCATACAGGCCCTGATCACCAATCCAGACTCTTTCAACAAGACCCAGGTCCTGAACAAAAATATTCAGCGTGAACTTCTTTTAAGCCAAGCTATTCCTCCTATGGAACCGAGAACAATGAATCAGCAGACAGAAAATAAAGTACATGCTGCAGGACCAGTCATTGTCTCCCAAATTCAGAGAGGAGGGGGTTGGCATCTTCCAGGAAACCTCATCCTGGATACAGCTCAGGAGCATGGGAGATCACTGGGGGCTCAGGGAGATGGTGGCAGGGGCTGGCCTGGAGTTAGCGCTGTTGTGATCATGCCAAGAGAAAAGGGGACTAATTAAAAGTGGAAGACAGCTGCCCCACCGGGTTTTGTATCATTCTCACTTTCTCTTTTTGGAAGGGAAAGAGAATTGTCATAAAAATAACTGAGCTGACATCAAATATTTAAATTTCAGATATGGAAGGGAAAGGAAAAATAAGTAAAGTTTGAAAGTGAGATAAAAATACAGTGTAAACAAGGCATGATGCTAGTCTGTGACAAAAGGGTTTGATCTTTTCCCTGCCAGCTGAGCAGGTAACAGTGTCAAGTCACAGGAATGTACTGTATCCTGGACGACTTCAACAAGAGGAGATGAGGAGACTTGACCTCCGACAGTGGAGAATCGAGGTGACAGGCCCAGGTCATGGGGCCTGCATGAGTGGCCTGGGGTCTGTAAGCCAGTTGTACTTGTCAGCCCAGCTCACCCCCTTGGAAATGTCCACAAGTTACCACTCAGTAACAGACAGAAGTGTAGAGGGTAGAAAAACATTCAGAAACCTGTGGTGTGGGTTAGTGACATCTCTGCATCCTGAGGTCAGGCATGGCTGGGACTGAACTCTTCAGTGTGTTGTGCAAAGGGGAGAGTCAGGAACACAAGGTCACACTACAATAGGTGAAGAAGTAGTCCAAAAAATTATCCATATCTTCCTTGTTCTCCTGCCTTCAGAAGGAGGGATTAAATGAGACTGGAGAGACGTGCCAATTCCTGAATTTGTGTTACCAGGTACTTGGGGCCAGAGGAAGGTGCAACTGAACAGAGGAGCCAATTTTGAAGTTCTAGTGACCCAGTCAAAGAGCACAAAGATGCACATCAGGAATGGAAAGTTGAAGAGGTCTGTACCGATCGTGTAATGCAGGAAGGTGCGGAGTCCTGGTGGATGGGCAGTACTCTACACTGGCATAGCAGGTGTGTGAGGTGGTAGCATGGCTTTCACAGACACCAGTTCGAGTCACAGCCTGTAATCTCCTCCAGCTCTTCACTATATCAGAACTGGAAGCCATATCTGCCGGCATTTGTGATGGGATGAGCCAGCCTGCGGTTTCAAGTCTCAGCTGTGTATTCAGAGTGAAAGAATTTAAAGTTAATGGATGAGTACACTGTATCAGGAATGGCAACAAGGAATGAAAGAAAGGATGGGGAAACGAGGCATCAATAGCCTTTTTTCTACTGGAAAATAAGGAAAGCAATAGCAAGCTGCTATGTGAGGCTGAGGCCCCTTCGCATGGCCACACTTACATGAAAATGCAAGATCCATGTGGTCTCTTAACATTGCTCCCTCTGCTCTTCATCGTACTCCAACCCACAATGTCCACACATATGCTCACTCGCCACCACCCTGTCATGACGTTAACAACAGCAACTGGTTAGGAATAAGAGGTAAATTACACATCAGTATAGAGTTACAGATGATGTGGCTATAGATACAGAAAACACACTCATATAGCCACTTAAATGCAATGAAACATCATCTTAAATAACGGTATGGTTCAAAGGGCAGGTACAGGGATTTTTTTTTCTTTCTCTGGATCGTAACTATCTCTGTGTTATTCATGTCTAGAATACGACCTGATGGACATACCCTTGGCTTTAAGGAGATTACCTGTTGACATAGGCCTAGTGCAGCCAAGTCCCATGTTCTGCGAGGACCACCTTGTCCTTCCTAAAGGAAACTGTTTTATTCTAGTCAGGCAGCCAAGCCTTGCGGGAGGGCAGCCTCAACTCCAGAGGTACAAAACCAATATGGCCACTGCTTTCCTCTGTCAAAGGTGGGTTAGCTGAGGAACGAGCACATGATGTCATCCGAAGCATTAAAACTACAGTAGAAAATCTGGGATTGTGGGAGACATTTCCTCCCCTTTCCAAAATAGGTACATGGCTATCTTAGTGTAATGCCACCATCTGGGATCCATCTTGGGACCTTGAGAAGGAACTGACCTAAAAGACAATGCAGGATGGCAGAGTAAAATAGGAGATAGCATTTGCAGACATGTTTAAACATCAACTATCATTAGAAGGTCCACATATCTATACTTGTTGTTCTTAGAAATAATCTCATACATTTCCTCATTATTAAGAATGCTTTCAAGTCTTATATGACTTACAGCTGAAAGCATTCCAGTGGCTTTGCACATGGCCCTGCTGCCATGTCTGAGCCTTTGCATGTGGTTTTCCTCTCATCCTGGCCTTTCCCCCTCCCCTGCTTTTCTCCACTTGGATAGTGATTACTCATCCTTCAGTTTCAGCACTAGATCTCAGTCACTCGAAGCCCTCTCCTCCTGCTCTAGCATCTTATGGAGGCCCTGCTATTGTTCTCTCCTGACTGTTCCTAGACTTGAAGCTCCATGAAGACTGAGACAATGAAGCTTTTGTTGATTGCTCTTTCCCTAGTTTAGCACTCAAAGGCTTTATTTATTCAACATGCAATAAGAACAGTTAATACTTACATTGCTTTTTATATGAACCTGAATTCTTTTCTAAGTATACACACACACACACACACACACACACACACATATATATATAAGTTCTTTGTCCAGAGTCACACACAGAGTCTATAAGGCAGTATTTTTAAGAGGTGGTCTCTCTCCATCAACTGATACAAAACTATTTATTGAGAAACTATTACACATAAGGCACAGCTCCAGTTGCTACAAACACAGTGCTATAAAACCTCTTCCTTCAGGGATCTTGCATTTTAATGGAAGGAAGCCATAATAAGTAACTAAACACCTGCATAGATGTATCAAATGGACAAATGAGGGATTTCAGATGCACATGTAAAGCAAAGAAATATGGTACACATGTTGGCCACCAAGTTTCTGTAAACTTAAATCATACTTCCTCAATAATCAATAACATGGCGTGCTTTGAGCTACTGATTCCATATGAACCTTAGTTCCACTATCTGAAAAATGGGAATGGTGTGAAAATAAAATTATAGATTATTCATAAAGTAAACTTTGACCCTCTCTGCTACATAATAATAGTTGTTGGAGGAGGCCGCTTTCTGGTTTCCAGCCACTCAGCTCCAAAATAAACACACAGAAACTATATTAATTAAATCACTGCTTGGTCCTTTAGCTCTAACTTCTTATTGGCTAATCTTACATCTTAATTTAATCCATTTCTAGTAATATGTGTATTGCCACATGACTGTGGCTTACCGGCAAGATTTCAACCAGTGTCTGTCTCTGGTGGGGCTACATGGCTTCTCCTTGACTCCACTTCCTTTCTCCCAGCATTCAGCTTAGTTTTCCCCAACTAGTTCTGTTCCCATATAGCCCTACTATAGGCTCAAAGCAGTTTTTTTTATTTATCAATGGTAATCACACCATACAGAGGAAAATCCCACATCAAATAGGATTATAAACATTGGTTAAACTTGGATTTCCTTTAAGTGTGAGCTCTGTAAAAATAAAAATATGTTCTGAGAACTAGAGAGTAGGTTGAGAGAATCTACAGAAAATATAATAGATGAATTAGGAGAGGCAATTTATCATCCTGAATAAAAGAAATCCTAGGGCCAGCCCAGCTCCTGATTCCCTTTTGCCCCAAATACCTACATCCACATCTGTATTTATGTCTGCATCTGTATCCATATCTACCTCTTATCTGTACTTGCATCTGCATTTGCATCGATACTCATATCTACCTCTGTATCCATACCTGCCTCCACATCTGTATTTATGTCTGCATCTGTATCCATATCCACCTCTTATCTGTACTTGCATCAGCATTTGCATCGATATTCATATCTACCTCTGTATCCATACCTGCCTCCACATCTACATTTATATCTTCATCTGTGCTTATTCTACAACTGCATCCATATCAAAGGCTGCATCTATATCTGCATCCACATCTACCTCTGTATCCTTATCAATTCTAAGACAAAATGAGGATTTACAAGATTAAAGACCAAATTGTTAATATCTGTTGGTAAATCCCTATCTAGAATATCAGAGAAGCTGTCAGTTTGTGCATTAATAAGGCTCTCTCTATGATATTAATACTGGGAGAATGGCAAAGAGATGTCACAGGTGTAAGAGACCCTGGTGATGAGAAAGTAAAGACTTGGGTCTTTCCTGGTGGGTTCTGTCTTCTTGTGTTTAATCACTAATGCTTTTTATTTAATTTATTTGAGATTTTATTATTTTTTATGATGGTTATGTACTTAACCAAGACTTCTTTTGAAATTACATCACACACATATGCACACATGTATGCATGAGCGCACGCACACGTGCACACACACACACACACGCACCCTCATCCCATCATTCTGACTTCCCCAGGAAAGTTTTGCCAGACATTTACACAAAGTGGAGGAGAGCTAACCCCACTTGAACATTCAAGAACTAAGGAGCAGTCTTAACAGAGTAACAGCATGACCAAACTAAAAGAGGTTCAGGATCCAGCAAAGATAGCTTTCAAAAACTGTAAGATAGCCGGGCGGTGGTGGCGCACGCCTTTAATCCTAGCACTCGGGAGGCAGAGGCAAGTGGATCTTTGTGAGTTGGAGACCAGCCTGGTCTACAAGAGCTAGTTCCAGCGCAGGCTCCAAAGCCACAGAGAAACCCTGTCTCGAAAAACCAAAAACACAAAACAAAACAAAAAAAGTGTAAGATATTATCTGGCTACCATGCCACTTAAAACACATAAGCCCCAAAACTAAGGTGTGTGTGTGTGTGTGTGTGTGTGTGTGTGTGTGTTGTATTCTTGAAGCTGGAGAGATGACTCAGCAGTTAAGAGTTTTTTCCAAAGGCCCTGGGTTCAACTCCCAGCACAAACCTGACAATCTTACAACAGTCTGTAACTCCAGTTCCTGGGAATCCATGCCTTCTTCTGACTTTCTGGAACACTAGGCACAAACATGGTATACAGACATACACACACATGAAACACCCACTGACATAAACTAACAACCGCTTTATAGCATGGTCATATGTGCCTTTAAATGCAAACGTTTTATATCTGAAGAAACACATTTTCCTTCAGATTGTTCACCTGTGAAATTCATGTTCTTAAGCCAGAGATTTACCATGAGTTAAAACACTCATGGGCCTCTGCCCTTGGAT
The DNA here is from genome assembly GCA_028555095.1 of Dicrostonyx torquatus. Classification (NCBI taxonomy): domain Eukaryota; kingdom Metazoa; phylum Chordata; class Mammalia; order Rodentia; family Cricetidae; genus Dicrostonyx; species Dicrostonyx torquatus. The sequence goes on from JAQHUG010000081.1 coordinate 3,532,992, forward strand.
AGATCACTAAGTCAGATCGATCCACCAAAGAAAACCAAATTTGTCATTCTTTAGCCCATAAATTTGCTTGCTTTTCATAAAACACATTTGCCAGTTGATAATGAAAATGCTCATTTGGCTCTGTATGGTTTTAGCTAATTTCACAAATAAATTTTATCCTTCTGTACAATAATATCTGGATCAGTCAGAATGTTAAAAGTAAAGGGCTATTGGGCCAACAGGCTCCAAAGCTACAATGAAACCCTGCCTTGAAAAGAAAAAAGGAAAAAAGAAAAGAAAAAGAAAGCAAGCTTAGTGGATAAAGGCTCTTGCCTTTATCCTGATGACCTGAGTTCGATCCCCAAGATGCAGATGGTGGGAGGAGGCTGCATTCTCCCACAAGTTGTCTGCTGCCTCTGCCTCTCACACAAATGCCAAAATATTAAATAAATGTAAGTTTTAAAACTTAACATTAAATAAGACATTTATATGTGTATGTGTCTGCAAGTGTGTGTGTGTGTGTGTGTGTGTGTGTGTGTGTGTGTGTGTGTGTGTACGCATGTGAAGGTCAAAAGTCAATAATGGATGTCTTTCTTAATCACTCTTCTCTTTTGAGAAAGGGTCTCTCGCCTAACCCAGAGATTGGCAGTTTGGCAAGATTTGCTGGCTAGCAATTCCCAGGGATTTACTTGTCTCAATCTTCCTAGCACTAAGGTTGCAGGTGAGCATTATCACGCACAACCTTTTTATCTGAGTTCTGGGGTTCAAACTCAGGTCCTCAAGAGTACATGACAAGTACTTGCCCAAATGAACCATCTCCTGGGACGACACAACACATTTTAAGCAACCTAAACAGCGGTATAAAAATTGATGCTCCAATTCGATGAGTAGACACATGCATGTAGGATTCTGTCTATATTTGCAGAGGCGCACAAATTGCCAGAAAGATATACATCAATTTGACAGAGGTCATCTTAGGGCTAAGACTACAGATCATGTATTTTTATGTATATTTTCCTGTACCTTCAAAGTGTTCTACAAGAGCTTTACATAAAATTTCTAGTCAGAAAAAAATGCAATAAATATTTTATAGTTTTCCTTTTGTTGTGGCACACACCCTGAAGGTAACTTCAGATCAGATATTGCAATAATGCTTAACTCAAGCAAGCATCAAAGGATTAAATGCATTTCTTTTGCTTTCCTGCTGCAACTTTTGAGGGGCATAACCCTCATTTAGATGTACAACTTCTATTATGCTTGTTTTTGCTTTTTTTCTTCTTTTAGGATCACTCTCGATTAACTTAGGGTCATGTTGTATAATGTCATCCCATCTATGCAGTGCAACTGAGCATTGTAATGAAGACCTTGGAGTATGTGTAGTCGCTAAACCCAAGGGACAGAGCCCAAGACAGGCCTGCATTGTGCCAAACGCCATTCTACGACATAAGGTCACAGTCTAGATCGGGGCCTTAGTGAATTTCCTTTGAAAAACTCCACTCTCCTTTCAGGAAACCTTTTCAAGGGAGAAGATGAAAAGGCATGACCTCATTTGAAATGTAATTTCTTGTGCTCTCTACCTACCACAAGATACTCAAGAATATTGGCGGGAAACACAGTGACAATAATAGTGGTGGTAATGGCAGGGTAGCCCTAGAGGTTTCAGTATTATAAGCAAATGGCAGCTTCTGCTCCTTTTACAGGGACCACTTGGCCACAGACCCAAATTATTTCATGATGTCACAGTTGATGCTTTCCATCCGATGGGGTGGCCGAGTAAATGTACTGAAGCAAGGCTGCACTGGCAAGGAAATGATAAGACTCTTGCAAGAATGAAAGGAACACTTGGATTCCCAGCAAGTCATTTTTTTTTTATTTTCACAGGAACCAAATGTTCCTTTTCTTAGTATCTCACATTTTCCCAGTTCATGACATCATCTCCAGTCTTCCTCGTGTGGAATCACCCTAAATGCTCAATAACAGCAAAAAGTTTTGTTTACTGCTGAAAAAGAGTACGAATGAAAAAAAGGAAATGAAAGTATCATCACCATTGCAAATTAACAACCTATATATTTTTAGCAGACGGGAACTTAGGGATGGCACTCCTATGTGATATAACCCCAAACCATCTCAGATAAGCTGTAAAATCAGAGACGACTAAAAGCAGGGTGAATAGGAACATCTGGAATTTGTCTTTCGATGTAATTGCCTTCAATCTGAACAACAACAACACACACATACACACACATACGCGCACACACACATACACACACATACGCGCACACACACACATACACACACACGCATACACACACACACGCCCCAAAAATAACACCTATGGTCCCAGTATAGACATTAAGGACTGACCAGGAAGAAGCTTCAGTACAACTACTAAGCCAACATATCTTTATCTTTTGCATTTCAGCTGATAAATATAAGCAATATATAAATAATTGCTCAATAACCAGCTGTGAAAAGAAAGGATACACAAATTCAGAGAGTGTAGCGTTTTTCCCATGGAGTTTCCCCTTCTCCTCCCACAGCTAATGACTGACAATGGAAAGGATGTCACACAGAGGGATCTGAGCCTGGTCTATTTAGGCTTCACATGGGTGATGAGCATCGTGGGATCCTCTGTGAGGCAATCCATTTCAAGATGGCCCATGTATCAAGATACTTTGATGGAGTCTTGGGGCCACGAGGTATCCTCCGGTGTAAGGAGAGCTTCCTTACCGTGAAACATCTTCAAACTGTCCCAGACCTCTCAAGAACAGACTCCCAAGAGATGACACTGTATGTTTAATGGTGGTAATGAGAAATGCCTTCCATCAAAGAGCTAATCAATCAATCACCACCTAAACCCTAAGGAAAAATTTATTCATGATTGACTGGGCTCCCTGTCTATCTAAAAGTCAAGAAAGCATCATAGGGCTGGTTTGGTAATGATTCAGGAGACGGTAGAAATTTGAACATAGAATGTCACCAATCAATAGTCTCTTAGTTACATTCTATGGTGACATAGTACTGGACTCTGGTGGATGCAAGTGAAAAGAGAGATTCTGATTTCTAGAAAGTTCATGATCACATCAGGGGAGATTACTTACTCACGGAAAGCTCTGAACTTCAGAAGGCATTCCATATGGTTTATAATCACTTTCATGGAAGCCAATCTTTCTCTATACCTGTGAAGCTTGTGTTATGTACTCTGTCTTATAATTAGGTAATATAAAATGTCAGCACAAGAGTTATCGAACACAGGAGCCAGAATGATGGGCTAGTACAAGATGTGGTTAACAGAAGCCAGGGGCCTATACTTCATAAAGAAAATGAAGAGGAAGGCTTTATAAATGGAATGTATTTAAGTAAAGGGGAGAGAAGTGAGGATGTTTAAGGCAGAGAGTGGCAAAGTAAAAATGAAATTTTGACTACTTAATGATGGCTAGAGGATCAGCTACTGAGCTACACGGGACTTTGTCCTTGGACAGTATGCAAGGTTCATGGTCATTTTAATCTACTACTATGAGCTAAGTGAATGCCAATCGAATATGAGTGGGAGATAGAGACTAGATATAAACTTCTTGGAGGGTAAGTCCAGTCTCCAAATTTATCCACATACATATGGCTGTCCCATATGATGCAGCGTAGAAACATGGCCATTAGAAAGGCTTGCAGGGGGTGGGTGGATATCAAAGGAGAAGTTAGAAAGCCACCTAGGTCCTGAGTCATGGCTCTGAGTCACACACAGCACCCCTGACTATCCTCACTGTCCCCAGCTATCCCTTCCTTCGTCCCTCTGCTCAAGAAGAGAAGACTTTCTGTAGTTTCATTATCATTCCAAAGGTCTCTCCTGAAAAACATCTCTGAAGTGCAAAATAGTGTCATTACCAACATCTAAAGCAGGCCTTCGGTTCCTGGAGTAAAGAATTCGTAATCTCACCTCTGGATCTTTTCAAACGCGTGATTAGACCCAGTCGCCAGATAAAACACATGGTAACATACAATCTAAACTGCATTAAGCCAGAACGCAAGAAGTGTGCCCGTCCATTGGTGACTCCTAAGCCGGTTGCTTAAGCTGCATGCTGCAAGCGCTCCACTCTGCGGTCCGACCTCGACAGCCAGACACTTACCAGTGTTCTTTCTGTAACAATCAGCCCCGACTCTGTACCATAGGCTGCTTAGGCTGCACCACAGAGGCAGCCTGAAAATGCCTCTGCAGTGCAAGTTATGCATTTCCCCTTGAAGAAGTTAAGCCTTAAGCAGGCGTCTTATCCAAAAGGATCTCCCCCATCCCTATCCAGATTAGGTCTTATCGCCGGCTCAGCCACCTTCTTAACCTACTTCTGAGAAAGGAACCCTGGGCCAGAAAGGATGATTGAGCAGTGCCCCTCAGACGCTGGCAAAGTACTTCTTTATTCTGCAGTTCCATTTTCCGAGAGGTTGAACAAGTCGATGCTCCAAACTGCGTGATCCCATTATGGAAACTTCAAAGGAATAAAGTGAACACCATGGCTGCTTATGGAAGCCACTACTCCCAAAGTTCAAATATTCCATCTAGAAGACTGGCTAGGACATGTCTGTCTGTGCCGTTGGCATTTGCACGTGTGCAAATAGTCTTAAGAGAATTTTGGCATCGTGACCGTCGACCTCTACTTTCTATGGCCCTGTTTCCTCTCATCAGAGTTCTTCCTTCCAGGAGGGGTGCGGTTCAACCGCAGGTCAAGGAAATCCATTGCCAGATTTCTTCCTTTCAGAAATGACCGGCAAGAATGGTGAGAACCCAAGGAGTCTCGTGGCCAGCCCTCTGGACTGCGTGATGGCCGGATCGGCTTCCCGTCATCTGGAAGAGCCCTCATATCGTCACATGTGATGTGTACAGAAAGCAGCACTGGTTGAGAAGGGAAGCACAGGAATTCCCCTGACCAATTTGGGAGGGGAAATGGTGAGGATTAAACACAATTTATTGAGCATCTGTAGTGATCTGTGTCCTGTTTAGAACACAGCAGAGAAGGCATAACTTCTCTGTCAATCAGGTTAATGAGGAATCGATTTTTTTTTGAAGATTTTTAAAAACACAAAGTATGATGCCAGTGTTAAGTACCAGTCTTGTTGGGAGTGGTGCTCACCTAGCCAGCTGCCTAATAAGGAAGTGAAAACATGGCCGATCAAGAGCAAATCTATAGCTACTTCCCATGTTGGTGTGTTAGAATAGTTTTTCCGTCAGTAGCCTGCGCAAGCACTCAGGCTCTAACTTAAACTACTGGGAAAGAGAGAGAGCTCATCTTTTTCTTTTAAGTGAACAGGTCCCATGGTTGGTGACCTCCTGAACTGAGACCTGCTCAAGCCATAGGACCCAACAAAACCTTGAAGGGACAGATAGCCCATAAAGCAAGTCAAAGTCACTGCTAGAGCCCTTTAGAAAATGCCTGTTGAAATTTCTCAAGACAACTGAGCAATCTGGTGTCAGAAAGGTAACAGTCAAGGCTCCTTTCTCTCTGCCTTCCTCCCAAGGCAAACAGAGCTTCCCCAGGTGACCCTTGTTACAGCCTTAGGCACTATCTTCTCTCAGGAAGGTAGGCTCAAAACTAAGCTTGTAAAACCAAGCATCCCAAAGGAAGGCCTGAGAAGCACACAGGAACACACCCTGTCACATGACTCTGATTTGGCATGTGCGAATCCAAGTCTATTACAGTCTAGGTGAGGCACATATCCATGTTAACAACAAAACAAAAATACTGGGGGGTACCATTTGCTGGGGCTTTAGTGTGTGCACACTCTTCATCAGACACCTTACCTACCACATCTCCTATAACCCTCGCAAAAAAAAAAATCTTTTAGAGTAGATAGATACTCATAGTGCTACCATCGATATAGGTGAGAAACTGAGGGCCAGGGAGGAGCAAGCTGCTCCGCTGATACGTGTTCAGAGTATCAAACTTCAAGTCCCCTGTCACTCCACCATCAGCCTTGAAAAATTATATCCATCTGTCTGCATGAATTACTTAGTGGTAGGCAGATCACACGTGTCATTTTTTAAAATATGCTTTTAAGTTTCATTTGTAAATGTGTAATTAGGCATATCTGTATCTGTGGGCATGTGGGTATGTGCTGGTGAGTATAAATGCCAGTAAAGGCCAGGAGGGGCATCAGATCCCTGGAGCCAGAGCTGCAATTCCTTGTGATCCTCTTGGATGAGTGCTGGGACTCGGACTGCATTTCTTCTGCAAGAGTAGCATGTGCTCCTAACCACTGAGCCATCTCTCCAGCCCCACACATCATCTTTTGACACAAGCATGAAAGCAAGTGATCCATCTGCTCTTAACTAAGAACTGATCTTATACCAAGATGCTTTCTAAGTGGGAAGGCAACGGAGATCATTGCTTCTGCCTCCTTATCCAAAGTGGGTCCTCAGACAGCACAGTTGACCTTTCTGTTGGTGGGATATGTGATAAGAATATATGAAAATTAATCAATCAATATCTGTGTGAACCCATTTAGAAGTTGTTCTATAAGAAAGGTAACTAGATCTATGATAATATCGGTAAAAATTCTGATGAGCTAAAAATTATTGTTTATTTCTTTTACTTTTGCAAGATATATGTGTTTGTTACAGTGCCTGCAGATAGTTAATTCTCTTAAGGAAATGAAAAGATTCCTCTGAAATCTGACATTTGCCAGAACTATGATAAACTTCAAGTCAATGGTTTCCCAGTAGAACCGATATTAATGAATTCATATTTTATCTCTCACAGTTTAAAATATCTCATTTCCAAGGACTGAAAATTATTCTACTCCATCAACTTGTTTGTTTTATATAATGAAGTAGGGTAAACTGATCCACAGAGGAAGCTGAGCCTACCAAAAGGCACTCCAAACCAGCGCTCTCACCCAGTCACTGGCTGGCCCACGCTGGCCCTGCAAGTTTTTCCTGCACAAGTAAAGTCTAGAACTACTTTGCCTAAGTGTCCATGCCTTTGTGTATAAGTTAATGACGGACAGTTTTGTTAACCATTACTTTAAAAGTCATTGTTTTTAACAATAAGATAGGCTAATCAAGAGGGAACCGTGGTACCCACCCAGAAACGAGGAAAACAGGAAACAAAAGAAATGTACTTGTTTATTCATCCATCTGTCTACTTGGAAGTTTAGAAGTGATCATGCATCAGAGCTGCTGGCGGTGCCTAATTCCCAGTCTCCCTTTCTTCCTTACCGCAGACCCCAGTTTTCTCGGTCAGGCTCTGGCCACTGTGTTTCTGTACTAATTAAACCTTTGTCCAGCCCACTTAGCTTGGGATGGCTGAATTCACAATTCTCCTGACTCAGCCTCCTAAGCAATGGGAGTTGCTGTCCGGCCTCACCAGACCTGGTGTAAAAACTTCTTACCTGCACCATTTGGTTGGCGATTGGAATGGAGGATGCCAAGTGCTCAAAAATATGCATTCCAACCAGATTCATCATGATTCAGGGCTTCAAACTAGGAAACAAATTAGCAGACAAGAAGGAACATAACAAATCTGGGGGGAAGAGTCTGACAGAATCCCACAGGAAGCAGCTGGTTCGGGTCCACATGTTCCTGCTGCTCCGAAAGGATGCGCTGTGTGGAAGAAGCCAACAGGAGGCTTCAGGACTCTGTGTCAATCAGAACACAGTGCAACTCTGTTGAGAGTCATGCTGAGCCTTGGGTTCTGCCTCTCTCATTTCCTCTTGGCAGAGGGGGTTATAGCAATTGGAAAAAAAAAAAAGATATTTCCTGTCCTGAGCAGGTGTGAGAGAGGGAAGTCTTAGAACACTGTCCTAAAAGGTCTGGGAAACAATATAGGCCTACAAGATGGCTGAGCAAGCAGGAAAAAGAGCTTGCTTCAAGCTTGACAACCTGGTTTCAATTCCTGGAACCCACATAGTAGAAAGCAAGAACTGAACTACTGAAAGTTGTCATCTGACCTCCATGTGAACACTGTGGCATGTGTACACCACCTACACACACACACACACACACACACACACCACACACACACACACACACACAATAAATAAATAGATTATTTTTAAGTCCAATATGATTTGATCCAGCATCATTATCTATAATGGTCAGCATAATGGGGTAAGAGACTCTAGGATGTAGCAGAGCATGTAATTAGGCAAACAATGTATGCAGTTCTGGGTAATATACAAGACCCAGACCAACAGGTACACAGGGAAATGCCTCACTTCTCAGGGCGCAAAGTTGAGGGTGGCAAGAGCTAAGCAGGAAACCCCTCCCCTTTCATCTCAGGGAGTTTTTGCTGCTCCTCCATCCCATCCCCAACCTCCCATAGCTTTACAACACAGTATTCATTCATTACATTTGGTGACTAACTGGGCAGAAATACTGGCATCTCCTTGGATATGAGGTGCATACCAGAGATGATTTGTACCTGTTGGCTCATTGCTATCCCTCTAGGACCCAACACAGTATCTGATATACATCCAAGATGCTCCATAAACATTCACAGAATAGATGGATCTAGTTAGCAAGCTCTTAGTTCCCAAGGAACAAGATGGAGAACACAAAACATTTCACTGGAAAGGCTGGAGTGCTACCTGGAGGAGAAAGTTGATGCTGGCAAGAGAGAAGTAGAAGATCCATCTTTCACCTCATCTGGTTTCTCTTCCTTCATTTCCAACCCCCAAACTCCCACAGCTTTATAACACAGTACTGTGCTTGATAGAGAGCTAGGCAGAAATCCTGAAATGTAGTCTTGGGGTGCCATGTAGCTACAGCCTCCTCCCCTTCAGTAACAGAGAAAACTCTACACAATAGTTAACTAAGGAGGTTTCAATTGACAGGCTAGAGATACCTTTCATCCAAAGCCTGTTACTTCAGCTATGCTTGTTATTCACAGACAAATGGTCAGTGCCCTTGGCACTTGGTTATTCATTACTTAGAATAACACCCTGGGGAGAGTAGAAAAGCTTAGAGCATGCTAGCCTGACCCTTGGGCCTGAACAAGGATATATCTGTATGAGAAAAGCCATCCAGGCAAGAGATAACTCAAGACCACCACATACAATAATAATAATAATAATAATAATAATAATAATAATAATAATAATAATAGTCATGAGACAAAAGTACCAGGGTACTTCCTTTAGTAGCCATAATCCTTTGGGGTTCTGGGAAAGTTAAATAAAGATCTGAAACTCAAAGTCTTAGGAACTTTTGCTTATGTCATTAACCTCTTCCCACCATGAAGATCAAGATACAAGTGCATGTTGGGGTCCCACAACCAACATTTCTGAATAAACCTTATATGAGAAAAATAAGTATACCTTCCTGCTTTGAATCTCCCAGGTTTGCAAAAGCATCAGGCTATATATTTTCCCCATGGAAAGCTTATTCAGATGTTTGCCCTTCTACTCTTCATACTTGGTATATGAATGATTGGGATTACATTTGAACAGAAACTGTCTGAAGTTGGCTGTATCCAGGAGCAGGAAGCATGTTATTATTCAGATAGGTGAGATGGCTAAGGTTGCTCAGTGCATTGTTTGGAGAGGCACATGCACTTATCTGCATAATGTATGCAGGTGAAGGAACTGTGTTTCCATATACAAGGAGAGTATGTGTGGAACCCAAAAGCAAATGGAAGCTCCAAGGTCCGAAACTACCTCCTTGCTTTGCCTGCCTCGCGGTGATACCAGCTGACTTTGGATAGAAAAGATGTTGCCTGTGTGGCTGGTGTAACTACAGGGGACATGTTTAGGACCTAGGGAACAGAATGGGGATTATATGACCCAAGGAATGAGACAGATGTTAGGTAGTGAGGAGAACAGCAGTGGAAAAAAGAGCTCTAAAATTGTCCTTGAGAGTTCATGGCACCTTGTGACAGTCAGTTTTAGTGTTTTTGTATGTGTACATCAAAGGTTTTCGTAGTAACAGCAGCGCTAGCTTCATGCAGTAACTAAGCCACACGGCAGCAGGTGGGTTCTTCCTCCAAGGCAATCTCCTCTGTTCTTCTCAATAAATACATAAGCTCTGTGGTGCTCCTTCAAAACTCACTGCTGAAATCCCAATCCCCAGTGTAATGATACTTGAAGATACATCCTTTAAGGAGATAAATAGTTAAATAGAAGGCAAGGGTGTGTGTGGCATTTCTCCCACAGGATTAGTTCCCTTTTAAGAAGGGTAAAGACCAAGGAGTCATCTATGTAGAAGGAGACCTTTTGAAACAGAAGAAAGAAAAAGCCACCATATGCAAACAAAACATAGGGTACAGCAAGGAAATAAAACTGATTGAAACCTTGATCTTACATTTGGAGCCAAAGACTGTAAGAAGATGAATCTTTGTTGGCGAAGCCACCCAGTCTTGGTCTTTTGTTTTGGCAACCCTAGCAGATGTATGCAGTAGAGGGGCTCAGAGATGGACTTACTGAATTCAAATCCTTCCTTAACTTCTGTTTATCTTTTGGGGAGGTTTTTAAGACTTTGTGACATATAATTTACAAATAATATTCATTGTATTTAAAGCGTATGATGCAGTATTTGCCAAATGACCACATTGTTCGATGAGGGGCACAATTAAGTTAGCATGGCCATTGTCTTTCACTCTGGATCTACCCCTCAGTGAGTTTCAAGCATGCAGTATGGAGCTGTTAACCATAGTCTCCAGGTGGGGCCTTAGCTGCCCTGAACTTACCCATCCCCGATAGCCAAAACAATGCCTCTCCATTTCCTCTTTTTCGGCTTCTTTGCCATGATGATGTTCTATTGCTTACCTGAAGCAGTATCAAATTTACAACAAAACTACATTAACCCTGTACATCACCTAGTGGAAGATGAAGGCAAAATATCCTCAGTCTATGAAAAAAAAAGGAGCCTGTAGTTCTGCTTAATAAATAGGCAATGGGGGTGATGACTGATCTTGGTGATCAGTCTGATAAAATTTAGAATCACCCAGGAAACAAATCTATGGTGGTGCCTGTGAGGATGTGGGGGTGCCCGTGCATCCAGAGAGGCTTAAATGGTATAAGAAGATGCTTTCTGAATGTGAACAGCATCGTTCAGTGACTGGGGTTCTACATGGGATAAAATCACATTGTCTCTCAATGCTTCTTGACTGCAGAGGCAATGTGATCATCTGTGTCATGCTCCTGCTGTCATGTCCACTCTGTCATGGTGGAAGGCATCCTCTCCTAAAATGGCAACTGAAACACACCTTTCCTTCTGTGAGCTGCTTTTCTCAGGAATTTTGTTGTAGCAATAGGAAAGGCAACTAATACAGAAGCGGGGCTTGTTTACGATGGCCGCTCAGGAGGGAGGAAAGAGATAGCTTTGCCTCCAGAACTGCAAAAATCTATAAACCACCCCCACATCACTCATAGTGATAGAAGCCCCCATCAACAGATCCTCTTTGGGGTACAGAATCACAGATTAGCCCAGGAATAATTAACCTCAGGCTGACCCTAATGTTTCCAATAGCGACTGAGGACAGTCAGATGATTCATGGACATTCCTACAGTCCAGGGATACGCCACAGAATTTTCCTACAACGCCTTTCACCAATTTATTTTTTATTATTTTTTTTTGTAATTTCACACAATGCGTTCTGATCATATGCACCCCAGCTCGTCCCATATCTATTCTACCTGCCTGTGTATCTTCATTGCTTGGTCCATCAAGTCTTATTTGTATTACCTATATAGTTTTGGATGAGAGGTTGACTTATACTCCTGAGGTGGGAGTGGGACCTGGTGCCCGCTTTCCCTTTCCATGCTGGGTTTTAGTCTTGCTTAAGCTCGCATGGGTCTTGTGCATACTGTCATAACGCTCTGAGTCCATACGTGCAGCTGCCCCGCCATGTTCAGAAGATACTATTTCCTTACAGTCACCCGCCACCCCCGGATCTTACATGCCCTCCACTCTCTCTTCTACAATGAACCCCAAGCCTTTGAATGAGTATTTGCTTCGATTATAGATGTCTGACTTAAGGCTGAACATTCTGAAGTCCTTTAGTCCCCGCACTTTGGCTTGTTGTGACTTACAACGCTCATCAACATCTACTGCAAACGGAAATGTCTCTTAAGAGAGGCATTCATCTAGAACTGTAGCAGCACGTCACTTATAGTCTATGTGGTACTATGTCCACTTAGCAGACTAACAGTCACGTTCTCCCCTAGGGCCTGTGACCATCTAGCCACAGGTTCTTAGTCTGGCAATGCTTCCAGGTTTCATCATGTGGAGCCACATTTAAATACAAGCAAAAAAGTGGTTGGTTACTCCTTTGATATCAGCGCCACTATTATGCCAGCTAACAAATCTTGCCAGGACAGACACTATTGTAGTTCAGAGGATTCCGCTGGGTAGGATTGATGAGTACTTTTGTTCTCCAGAAGTGTACATAGTATCTCCAGCACTATAAAAGCTGGCTCATAGGGATGAAGCTTCTAGGTCTGTACCAGCTGGGTGTCTCTGTGTTCTATTTGTAAGCATGTGGTGTCTTCAGCAATAAGGTCTTCCTGTCAAGTTCTAGGGAGCAACAAATAACATTGGCAATAGCCTGAAATGTTTGAGCGTCTACAGGTTCTTACTGGCCAGCAATTCCGTAAGAGGTAACCCATTCCTGGATCTGGGTTTTTATTTATTAGCCTGTGGTATCTAGTAGGGCATTCTTACCCTGTTATAGGGTAACTCTATTTTAACTCTCTCCATGTATGTACACATACACACTTTTATAATAGTAGATTTCCATATTACTTTTTTGAAATGTGTTTAGTCTTATTTATGTCTCTCCATACTTCCTCCTCCAACATGCCCTCCCACTGCATCCCAATTTAACCCTTCCTGTTCTATCATTCTCTCTTTAAAACCTCTCTGCAAGTTTATGTATTTTACCAGAACAGCACATCCTATCTTAGACGTAACCAAAGCTCAAGCTGATCTATTGACCAAAAGGACTCAAAGAAAATCATGCACGGCTGCTTCTGGCCACTATTTTAATCCTCTTTTCATGAAAGTGTAGCCCACACGAGGGTGGGTGGGAGCAGATGCCTTCAGTACCATTCAGCCATGAGAAGTGATGGGGCACCATGTTCCCAGCAGATCTTTTAAAACAAAATAAATGCTTGTTTCCTTCCGCTTTTTGCAATAGAACTGTTTAGTGCTACAAAATTTTCCCCATTCACATTCAGCTGCCTGTACTTCCTTACTGTCCACAGATGCTTCCAGCCCCAGATCACACCAGCTCTTTGTCACTCCCGTCCTCCTGCCAGTGAGCCTGAAGGTAGCTGTGGAGTGGGGGAAGGGTGAGCGTTTCCCTTGAATGGCTGAGAAACTCCCTCTCCCTCACACCCAATCAGTCACCAAACTGAAGTCTGCCACTTCTTCCTTTTTGATGCCTCTTGCATCTGTTTCTCCCTCTTCCCTCCTACTGTCCCTGTGTTTGCTCAGGACTCAGGCACTTCCTGCCTAGGCCATTGCCAAGAGCAGCAGCTTTGTTCTTCCTGCTGTGTCTGGATTCTCCCTGTGTCTCCACCAGGATACAGCCATTGATGTGGTTTCTCTCACACTCTGTGTGTGTGTGTGTGTGTGTGTGTGTGTGTGTGTGTGCGTGTGCGTGCATCCACACAGGTATACACAGGATCTCACTATGCAGCTCAGGCTGACCTCAAATTCGCAACCCTCATGCATCCACCTTGCAAATGAAGCCAGATGCACACCATGACACTAGGCCCCTCCCCACTGGTTTTATCCAGGCTAGGCTCAGAAACTCCCAGGGGTTATCCATACTGCCTAACCAAATAATGTTCCCTACTCCCTTCCCAAGGATTCTCTCTCTGCCTATACACAAACTCTGTGTCCACACTGTGCCATTACCCAACAGACCCCAAAGATGCTGGACGTCGTTTCTTTCAGGGATTTCACCTGTGTGATTTCCCTTCTCTTTAGTGACTTCCTGTCCTTCATTAAAGCCCCTTTGATTCTCTAAGGACAAATGCTTCATCCATTCATCATCCTCCTCCTCATTCAGCGAGCAGTTCATGCGAAGCAGGTGCCTTTTGTAATATCCTGGGGATTGGTGAGCGCACAAGGTAGATGTGATCATCTAGTCATACCATTTGCTAGCCAGTCCAGGAAAGAGAGAAATACATAAGAATACAGCTAAAATAACAGCCAGAAATGTGCCAAGGACCCAGACCATGATCAAGAGAACAGAGAAGCTGGGCAGTGGTAGCATATGGTCTTTAATCCCAGCACTTGGAGGCAGAGGCAGGTAGATCCCTGTGAGTTCAAGGCCAGCCTGGTCTACAGAGCAAGTTCCAGGACAGCCAAACACTGTCTTGAAAAACTAATAATAATAATAATAATAATAATAATAATAATAATAATAATAATAATAATGGAAGAGGATTATTAGACAACCATCTTTAGAATAAATAGGAAGTCAGAAGCAAAGAACTGAAGAGTCAGTTTACCTATATTTCTTGAGCTGGGGTGATATGAGGATCAAGAGTGTCAAGGACAGGGAAATTAAAGAACAGAAAGAAGCCACCACGCTATGATGACACATACTTGGAAACTGCTCACCTACCTCTTCTGCAAGCAAAAGAAGACATATGCTATGAAAACGGACTGCCTATCCCATCATAGATCCAGATATCAGTAGCAGGTTTATTCCCAGCCCCTGAGTTTGCCAACCAAGTATGCTTGAATATGAGGTCTGAGGAGCTAGGGCAGTGGTTCTCAACCTGTGGGTCTCAACTCCCTTCAGGACTGAAAAACCCTTTCACAGGTGTTGCTTAAGACTATCAGAAAAACACAGCTATTTACATTATGATCCAGAACAGTAGAAAAATCATGGTTATGACGTAGCAATGAAAATAACTTGATGGTTGGAGGTCACCACAACATGAAGAACTATATTAAAGGGTCGCAGCATTAGGGAGGTTGAGAAGCACTGGGCTACAGAGATGTGCCAGTTAGTAAATCTTTGTCATATAAGCATGAGGCCTTGAGTTTGGATTCAAAGCACCCACATAAAAGCCCAGTGTAACAATGCATGTTTTTAACCTCATGGCAGCACGCACAGAGACATGCTTCTTCCTGGAGCTCACTGACCAGCCAGCCTAGCTAATTGATGAATTTTTAGGTCAGTGACACATTCTGTCTCAAAAAGTAAGGTTGAGAATGATTGAAGCAGACAGACACTGTTGACTTCTGTCAATGTGCATACACACACACACATACACATCTCATGCGTGTACACGTGTGTGCGCACACACACACACACACAGAGAGAGAGAGAGAGAGAGAGAGAGAGAGAACTCTGAATCTCATTAGTGCTTACCTTAGCCAGCCTGGGCCACTGGTCTAATAAACCACTGTTCCCTCTGGTGATCACACAGGCCTGGAAGAGGTTTTGTGCCCAGCTGCAGGACTGCCTCTGCTATTTGAAGCCTATGAAATCAGTGTTTGCTGTGCCAGTCATAATCCCAAATGCCATAACCTCAAATGTCAAAATTGGAAAGATTAAAGTCCCCACCCAAAGTCCAACATCTCTAAGGATCAAACATTCAAAAATCACCCTCCTTAATTAAAATTCTGAATGTTGAAAATTCCAAAAACAAAAATGAAAAAGTTTTAAGATATAAAAGGAATAAAAGGTCGGGTGATGTGAGAGACTATTGTATTTTTTATTGCACATAATATAGATGCAAAGCTATTCAATTGTGTGATTACTCAATTGCCTCTACGCCTTCAAACTATCTATGCTTACTCCAAAAATGCCCTTTATGGGAAAATTAAAAGGAAACCCATGCCAGGTGTTGGGACTTAGTACTTGGGAGGCAAAATAAGGCATACACAGTGAGTTCCATTCCAGGACAGCAAGGACTACATAGTAAGAGCCTGTCTGGAAAAAAAGCCAAGATAAAGAAAGAAAAGAAGAAACAGTAAACTCAAGAGTGTTTCCTAGCAAAGACTCGGAAGGAGAATACCCCCATGTTGGGAACATGATCACTGGTGACCTATTCTTGGCTAGCAACTTCGCTGTTAAAAGCATACATCTCACTTTTACCACTAAGCTAGCAGGAAAACAAGTAATGCACATTTCACCTGGCCTGAGAGAGGGCATTTTCAGAGCTTTCTCTATTAGTTTTATTAAGTACACACAACCTATGCCCCTGTTGGGTCAGAAAACTCAAGAGGGTATCCACTTTTCGGTGTATTCATGACTGGAGAAAGCAAAGCACTTGATAAATGCTTACTTGAAGTCTGGAGTGACCTTGCAGAAGAAAATAGAATTCAACCGAGTCCCCAAATCACAATGACAGATTGGGCACCAAGCTCTCAAGAGTGAAATTCCAAGGTGTTAGCAGCGAGGCACTTTTTCCCATTCAGCCCAGTGCCTCGGGGAAAGGGAGCCAGACAAGTGCATGGATTGCAGTACAATACAGGGATGGCAAAAATGTGAGTTTGAAAATGTAGCTCCCAGCTGATGAAGTTCCAGAAGCTTCTGTGGAATTAAAGCAGCATTTGTCTGAAGAAGAAGAGAGCAAAAGTACTGACGGGTTGCAAAGCAATTACATGCACAGTAGGATGAGAAGATCCTTACACGGGGTGTTCATCCAATCACCAGCATTGTTTCCGTAAAATCTGGGGCCTGCATACGAGTGCATGTGGAATGAATTCCCATGTAGCTAAAATAACAGCGAAGCACAGGGCAGACTATGGAGACGCTGAATAGGAAATGCTCACAGTATACCAAGTGGCAGACTACTTTCAAAAACAGCCTCACCAGGCAATGATGGAGAGAATATGAACACACTCACCAAGAAAAGCCATGCTCTGAAAGACAAGAAGTAACTAGTTGTTAAAAGGCAAACTTCAAAACACAGTTAATGGGCATAGACATCAGTCAACTATTATAAACCTCCAAATAAGTGTCTGTAATCAATCGATAAAATATCCTATTTTCTCGAGGGATGATACATTTCATCATCAACTGGACCTGGCAGACAGATGTGGCACACCTCTGGATACATCTGTTTACAGAGCTGATTAACTGAGGGAGGATTATTGGTGACATTGTCCCACAGGCTAGGGTCCTGGGTAGAATAAACGGAGAAAAAGAAGAGAATCCCCAAAGTGACAGCATCCCCTTTTTGCTTCCTGGCTCGCCATGATGTAAACAGAGTTGCCACACCATGCCTGTCCAGCCATGGTGGAGTAAACTTCTAGAAATGGAGGGCAAAGTAAACCTTTCCTGTTCCATTGTTTCTGTCAGATGTTTCACCACCACAATGAGCGAGTTTGGCTTTTCCTTCTTGGTACTTTAAATTGTCAGCAGTATATCTTTACGATTCAGTTTGCCATGAATTTCATCTTCACATCTATCCCAGTACTGGATGTATAGATAGTGTAAGGAGTCGTGGGGGGTTCTAATTAGCTCTTTTTGCCTTTGAAAAACTGACTCTGCAAAAGTACATTCTCCCAAGGTTAATTCTGGAAACATTGTGTGTATGTGTGAGTGTGCTTAAATTTCCTCAATAAATGAAGATATGTCCTTCTGTATACTCAGGAAAGATAAAATATTTCTCAAGATGTTAGCTCTTTGAGCAACTGCTTAAGGGGTGATGATCCAAATGTATTTTGACACACCTGTTGTCAGCCATTGCATCTCAGATGACCGTGTTTATAAAGCTAGGTGTGCATAGTTATCATCCACTGGGGTACATGGATTTTATTTTGACCATTTGTTAATTTTTTAAAGTTTCTCCTATTAATAGTTGGTAGTTCTAACTTGTACTTTTGTTCAACTGTCAATTATACACCTGCATTTTCAAGCTTTCAAGTGTATCTGTGATTATTGCACATTTTATTGTGAGATAGTCAATCACCTTTCTGTTCCTTAGTCCCTCTTTTAAAGTGTGAGTGTACCTATAAGAATCTCCTTTTCCAGGATAGTGTGTGTGTGTGTGTGTGTGTGTGTGTGTGTGTGTAGGCACGCATATGCCACAGCACACATGTGGAGGCCAGAGGACAACTTTCAGAAGTCAGTTCTATCCCTCCATTGTGGATCCTGGGGATTGAATTCAGGTTTGCACAATAAGCACCTTTACTCATTGAGTCATCTTACCATCTTACCAGCACATCTTTATCTTTATTTTATGTATGATTTTTAAGAATAATATTCTGAAGCCAAGCGGTGGTGGCGCACGCCTTTCATCCCAGCACTCGGGAGGCAGAGGCAGGCGGATCTTTGTGAGTTTGAGACCAGCCTGGTCTACAAGAACTAGTTCCAGCTAGTTCCAGTGCAGGCTCCAAAGCCACAGAGAAACCCTGTCTCGAAAAACCAAAAAAAAAAGGAATAATATTCTGGAGATTTTGATCTTTTGAAATTTTCAGACTTTAGGAGACTTGACCTCTTGGGATTTCAACATTCATGATTATGGCATTTCAGGATTGTGCTTCCTAGGACTGTGAACCAAATCTGCCATAGGGTCTTCCCAAATCCCCAAGACCTGTCTGTAGAATGAATGATGGAGATATAGTCATAAAACACTCACGCCCAGAAGATAGCAGCCAACGAGGGCTTCTTCCACCCAGATCATGACCCTCACTAGTTTGAAATTTGTCAAAAGTTAGAATAATTGTCTACTGGTAGAAGAATACCTTGAATCAAGAGTAACTCTGTGTGCCATGCAACCCCAGTAACAGAAAGGAGCTTCCCTGTCATGTACCTGTTGTGACAGCACCAGGTGAGTGACAGATATCCCAAGGCATCAAATTTCCTTGGGTCAAAGTCTTCTCCTGGATTTGTTCTCTCCCTACTCCAGTCCTTGCTTCTTTATAATAGAATGATTTATCTGTGGGATATATGTGGGAGAGGGAAAGGAACTGGCTTTGCCCCACTCCACCCTCCCTGGCCTTCAGACTGGCTTACCCACACAGCAAACTCACTGAGTTCTTTCCCAGTCATACCAACAATTACAATAGCAATCAACATTTACAGAATTCTTGTAATTTGGTAGACACTGACTTATCAAATCTATTTAATTCATATTAAAGTCATTTACTTCTCACAATAAAATAGCACATTATTAAATATATAATTAGTAATAATATTATCTATTTTACAGGTAATGAAACAATTCAGAGAAATCAAGTAACTTGTCCAAGGTGGCAAGTGGCACAGTTAATATTCAGACCCAGGAGGTCTGGTTCCAATAACCTTGCTTGAAACCACCTTGCTATACTGTCTCATGGGATTTTGCAAGTGGGAGATGAAGATTCCAGGGATAATGTCAAATGGAGGGTGGTAATTTCAGAGATCCACACTGGATCTCTATGTTAAACCATGGTCTACTCAGACATGAACTGCTAGAGATGTCAGATCATGATCTTCCATTACTCTCTGAAGCCTGGAGGAAGAACAAAGGACACAGGGTGATGCATCATTTATTCATGTGTGTCGGGACTATCTGGTAGACCCACACGAAAGGAGAGTCAGCTGCCTTCCACACTCCCAGCTATTGTCCTGATTTCATCCATAGTCAATACCAGAGGCCTCATGGTCCAGAAAGAAGAAGAGGGGCAGCTAGGAAAACCATGTGATGTGCCTTAAGAAGAAAATTTTAACAGCAACAATACATATTTACTGACTACCAGACACTGTTCTGAGATATTTTTGTCCTATCATCTAATTCAATCCACACTACACCCCAAAGCAAAAACACTATTATTATTGAATCTGATGAATGAAAAGACTAAGCTGGAGACTAAGGAGCATGCCCAGGGACACACGTCTATGTGTGATGATGCTGAAATGGGATACAGGTGGGCCCTTAAT
This sequence comes from Dicrostonyx torquatus, assembly GCA_028555095.1. Lineage (NCBI taxonomy): Eukaryota > Metazoa > Chordata > Mammalia > Rodentia > Cricetidae > Dicrostonyx > Dicrostonyx torquatus. The sequence goes on from JAQHUG010000081.1 coordinate 3,552,791, forward strand.
TGGCAAGGTTGGTCCTGTGCTCTTACCTATTCACTCAACCAGAAGTAAAAGACAGAGGGAAAAAGCAGAAAGAGGAAAGGAAGCAGGCAAGAGCTTTAGAGTGAGATGGAAACTCAAATCTTAACTGTGACCTTCCTACTAATAAGAAACATGTTACATCTAATTTCTGAGTCTCCATTTGCTCTTGTATGGGACAGGGTAAGTTCTCTAGCAGGATGCTGTTGAGAATTTGGCACCAGAATATATGCCAAGTGCCCCCAAAAGCTGGAAAACCATTCAGTTCCATCTCCTCTCCTGCCCCAAAACCTAGGTGGAAAAGTCATCCAAAACCTCGCTTGTGTCTTCCAGGAACTCCCTGACTAGCAACACTGAATGTGACATGGCTAAGCCTAAGGCTAGACCCACAGTGAGAGCAGGATGTCTTACGCCCTGTAGAAGACAGAGGGCAGCATGGTTTCTGAACCTGGGAGGGTTATAGATCTTACAGACTAAATGAGAACCCACCACGTGAGGAACAGAAAGCACTAGACACCCTAACTCAAAAGCCTTTTACTGCCAGCATCGTCAAATTTAGTCCCAACATTTAGAGTCTGCCTTCTTCCTGTGGCACTGTGGGAAGTTAAAAATACCTGTTCTTTTTTGAAGGACATCATAGACCAACAGCCAGAGGGTTGACCCCAGCTATAGGCTGCCTGTGAATTGTATCCTAAACTGTTATTGTTTTCTCATAACAAAATAGGGAACCCAAGGAGCTGTTTTATATTCCAAATTCCTAAAGATGATAATCCATTAAAGGAGTTTGCTTGTTCTACAACTAAGATGATGCTGGAGAAGGCTGCAGAATTAATCGCCCGAAGCAACAAATCACCTATTTATTTCCTGATGAATTTACAATGACAACGTCTAACTGTCTCCACCCCTACCAACACACACACACACACACACACACACACCTTCCTACACACACACACATACCTTCCTACACACACACACACCTCCCTACACACACACACACACATATATATATATACACAGACAATACACACTGATGCATAATCTCATCAGGACTGTGAACTAGGGAGCTAATGACAACATCATTGTGACAATAACAATAGTGTCGCCTACTTATCAGACTCTACATCAAGTAGTGATGGGCATGGTCATGCTCTCATTCTTGATCAGGCCCTATAAGGAAGCTCAGAGGAATAAATTGTTCAAGATGCAGAAGTAGTAAGCAATGGCAAGCCTCAAGCCCAAAGCCAGGTGTGGAGTGGTCCGTGAGAGCCTGCTGTATGAGCAAGAGTTGTTCTTTGTTTGAACCACAAAGTTCAGGATATCCTCCATTGAAGGGTCCTGGGAAGTCAGGCTGCAGATGTCTCAGGGCTGTGGGCAAGCTCATGCCCAGGGCATCTTGGACTGGAGAGGGGATAAAGTAGGATCTTGCCAAGTCAGTATTTTGAAGAAAGTGGGCGAGGGACTCACAAGGTGCTACAAAGTAAATGATGACTGGAGAGGCAGAGGGAGAGACTGAGGACTTGGGAGGAGAAGAGGAGAACGAGGGAGTAACTGAAAAACTTTCAGAAAGCAGGAAGTCGGAGAACAGCTGCTGAATCCACATACAAACCCCACACCACGGCATATTCGCCATCCAGGGGTCCACAAGGAAATCAAGCCCCTCCTTTATCACATCCTGCAGGAGCTGATTTACTTGGGATCTTTGCCTACAAGACCTCTGACCCAAGCTTGAAAATGAGAATCTATACGAGTAAAACATGGATAATTCATTTGTCCAACAAATATCTCAACTCTCGTGTTGGGTAACAAGATAGGAGCTGACCACGTGGCATTGAGCAAGTGATGATGGGAGATGGCATACAGGTCAAATGTAAAGCATGCAGTCATACGCACCAAGGAAAGAGCTAAAATTAGAAGAGACTAGGAATTCCCAGGGAAAGGTGGAAATAAACGGTGAGTGACTTTAACATGAAGGTCATGCATGGCTCATGAGTGACAAGAAGCAAGATGTGAAAGCTTTTAGGGAGCAACGGAAAGAAAATCTTTCAAGCAGAGGGTTAAGGCAAATGCAGAGGCCCTGTGGCATAAAACGCGCTTGGCGTGAGAACTGCCTGGACTGAGGTAGCTGGGACAGGGCAAGCAAGGAGTAGGTAAGGCCAGAGGCCTGGAGGGATGTGGAGGCCTAGGCCACTGTGAGCACTTCAGCTTTCTCCTGAGTGGGAGGACACACCACTGAGGGCTTCCAGACAACATAAACATAGAGAGAGTTAAGTTTGGTTAAGAGTTAAGTGTTGTCCTGGCTGTTAAGTTGAAAACAAAGTTAAATGGTACTCAAGAGAATAGATGATCAGGTAATCATAGGGACCCAGGTAAACATCCTGGGGGACTTTGACCAGGGCCTTGGCAGAGGAGGGTAATACGAATGGAAAGGGTTCAACTCCCAGGAAGTCGTCACATCGAAGCCCGTGGAACTGAGTGGCATTTGATGTTTCACTCTTGTTTCTTTGGTTTATGTGGGTGGGTTGGGATGCTTTGGGTGACTATACACAAAAAAAGGACTCATCTTCACATTTAAACCAACTGTAATCAATCCATTCCCCCAAAGTGATTGTGCCCCGTTCATGTGGGAGCTCATTTAACCTCCCCTGCCCAGGAAGCAGACGCCACAGTCATCTGCAGAAACGAAGATTTCAAGATAATGTGAACTTGGCCAAGACTACACAGCTGCACCGGAGCACCATTGAGTCCCAAGCCCAGCTTGCTCCAGTGATGTTTTCCAGAACTTTCTGCCTTGGTGGTTTTGGCTTTAGCGAGGTTCATTCAAATGACTAGTGAATGTCTCTAGGGTAAACCACCAGGCCGTGTGCTTATCACTGGTATGCAGCAGCAAAGTCACAATCCTGGCAGAGGTCTCAGTCACATCACAGACTAAGGCAGGCAACCGCAGCATTGTCTCCGTGAGGTGATGAAGCCTCTGTGCCCTGGGGAGGAAGAGAAGCACAGGCTTAGATCCTGAGGGTCTCTTGTCTCGGTTCCCCCACACTGACCAGCCTGCCCTTCTCCTGGGAAATTGCTCCAGTTCAGCCCCAGACCTGCTGAACTGGAACCCACACACTGGACTAGTGCAAAAGAAGTCAGCATAGCCAAGGCCCTCGGCTGGGTGAGGCAGCATTGGCCACCAGCAAAGAAACCATAAAGGAGTCTCTAACATGCGCCATGGGAGGGATTATCATATGGGCTCTTGCTTTTTATGAAATAGGAAAAGCAGAGTTTTCTAGTTGACTGCATTTTATAGTTTTTCCTCCATTTGTTTGAAAGTTGAACATCTGATCTAGCAGAGACTTCTTACATTCAATTTAAAAAAATAGTCTTTGTGCTCCTCCTCCCTGAGCCTCCCACTGTAGAAGGAACCAGAGGGTTTGGTGCATCACTTTGCCGCCACCCCTACCCGCCATTCATCCTAGCCCTTAGCATAAATCTGTTGAAATGCCTTCTAATTTTGTCTGTGCGTGCACACCAAAGAATCTCCCTTCTAGGCTTACTAAATCACCTGCTACATTCCCTACAGTCTCTAGTCCTTTCTGAGATCTCTTGAGTCTTTTCATGGTGCTGGCCTCTAGCCATAATACAGATTAATACTGCCACCTGGGAGCCAAGAAGACAATGTCCTCCAGAGAACCAGAGGACCAGAAACCTGTCCCACTGAGCTTCAGACCTAACACTGTTGTTGCTATTGCCCTGAGGTTCTTGGCTCCGAACCCAGGGTTTAGGAGACTCAGAGGCAGAAGCTACCATGTAGAGCAGGGCAGTCAGTTTTCGGTGAGGGAGTTTCACCAGAGATTATATTCACCTACCAATTCTGACTTGGCAAGTGTCTTAGTCACTTTCCTATTGCTGTGAAGAGACACCATGACCAAGGCAACTCATAAAAGAAAGCATTTAATCTCGGGGTTTGCTTATAGTTTCTTCAGAGGGTGAGTCCATGACCACCATGGCGGGGATTATGGCAACAGACAGGCATACACGGTACTGCAGTAAGTGAGAGCTTGTGTCTTGTTCACAAGTTGGAGGCAGAGAACAAGAGACTGAGCCTGGTGTGAGCTTTTGAAACCTCAGAGCCCACCTGCAATCCTCTACAAGGCCATACAACTCCTAATCCTACCCAAAACAGCTCCACCAACTGGTGACCAAGCATTCAAACATATGTGCCTATGGAGGCATTTCCACTCAAACCATCACAGGCAGGAGGCAAAGAATAAATCTAAGACTCTTCCTTTTTAGCACCCCCTAGGGAATTTCCCTGCTGCTGGCCTAATGGGCCTTTTCAGCAGCATGATTGGAAAGGAACACCCATGGGTTACATAGCCTTGACCCCACTAACCCTAAGTGGGAAAGATCAATACTTCCAAGCCATGGTTTGAAGAATTTAAAGCTCTCATGGTGCTCTTAGGAAACAGAATGTGCTATGGTCAAGGTTGGGTTGGGTTGGAAAATACTGAATGCTGTATGTGTACACCCTTGCAAGCAATGGCTCAGCCAAGTCCTATTCTATTGTGTCCCATTGTGCAACAATAGGATACCCTCTCAGAGTCAGGGGAGAGTTAACCTGGAAATAGCCTACAAGACCATTCCAAAGTGCAGAACCTCTTAAGGTCTTGCTCTGGAGTCCTCAAGGTTATTTCTTTAAAAAGAGGCAATGAATCCATCTATTTTCAAGCTCTAAGGCTATGGTCATTTAGTGCACAGCACTAGGGATGGGTTAGCCATTTGCCTTTCAGGAGAAAGAAAATACCCCAACTTTCCCATAACCTTTGCTTCTCTGCACAGAGGTCATCTCAGTGACTCACAGACCAACATACACCAACACCTGCCTTCAGCAAACATATGGAGATGATCAAGGGAGGAGGGAGTGACAAGAACTAGCACCAACAACAAGACCTAGCACCTCTGCATGTCTATCTGGACAGATGCCACACATCAGACCTGCAGGAAGATATTCTTTCCCATTACGGCATGATTTGTGTATTTTCAGCCACTAAAGCCCCAGCCATATGCCAACCTTGTTTAATAGCTACTTCTATTCAGGAAGGGACCTACTATCACTAATGTGTGAGTCTACCCTCTCAGATATGCCTTCTCCTCCTCCCTTTTTTCCAGAAATGCAAAGAGGGCAGTACTGAGTGATCTTTGGATCCCTGGACCTAAGCTTGGGAGGCTGGTTCTACATCAAGGTCGTAGTACTAGAAAAGGGTCCTCAAGAGTGACACTTCCAGTACCAGAATGCTGACACCACAGAAACATACTGAGGTTAAGGACCAGCTCCATCAGGACCTTACCCATGTAAAGGAAGGCTATCTAGTAGGTTGGGAATTTAGCAACAAAACCAGAACTCCTGGTGGGTCCAGGGAAGTTAAGGAAATCTGTTTTTTTATAAGACACAATTTCTATCCTACTCTTATGGTGTGGAATTCCCTTCTGTATTCTGTGAAAATGTTTTACTACAATTGGTTAATAGAGAACCTGCTTTGGCATATGGCAGGGCAGAATATAGGAAGGCAGGAAATCCAAACATAGATAGAGGAGAAAAGAAGGCTGAGTCAGGGAGAAGCCATGTAACCACCCAAGAAGCAAGATGAAGGTAACAAACTATAAACCTCATGATAAAATACAAAATAATAGAATGGGTTGATTTAAGATGTAAGAGCTACCTAGAAATATGCCTAAGCTGTTGGACAAATATTGTTGTAATTAATGTAGTTTCTGTGTGATTATTTGGGCCTGGGTGGCTGGGAAACAAAAGTGCAGTCTCTGTTTATATAATGGTGCCCCTTTTGGGTCTGGGTGGCCAGGAAAGGAAAGTATAGTCTCCATTTACACATATATATCCCATACCTACCTACATGCAAACCCTTAGACAGCTTCTACTCAGTGATCAAAAGATAGAAAGAGAGAGAGAGAGAGAGAGAGAGAGAGAATATTATCACATATTGGCATTAAAAAGGAAAAAACTGAAAATTCTAAATATGGTTTCTATTGAATACATATTGTTTTCACTTCATTGTGAAACCAGAAGTCAGAAGCCTATGTCCTTAGCTATTCATTCCTGGTCCAGGCGTCATGGATGGAAGGCTCTGCATATCTGCTCCACGGTTTAGGGTGTGCTTTCTGTCTGATCTGAAAGTAATGGCACTCTGGTCTTTGTTGTGAAGTCCAGGCTTTGCCTGCCAGATGAATTTCATGGCACTAATAAACATTCACATCTACCTGGAACATATAAAAAATGCTTCATGAAGCATTCCACTGCCTTTTCTGCAAGTCCAGGGAACATTAACTGAAACATACATATGACGGGACTGGCGATGTCATTGCCATTGAATGGATGGAGACCAACTCCAGTCAATCTATTTTTATTTGTGGCACTTCACGTTTCACTAAGCGGAGTATAATAGCTACAGTCAATAGAGATGTAGCTGCTTTTATTTAAACTCATAAATGTACTAACACCCATAAAGGCTTATTTCCTCCTCTGAAAAGTAAAATGTGTATGGAGGAATTGGGATTATTTAGACATCCTCCCAGACAATTGTGCCCATCTTTCCAAATGCTGTGTTTTAGAAGACTGGCAGTAGATGCTGGCAAGCCAAAGAGATAGGGGTAGTAAGGTTGAGTGAAGGAGGAGAAAAGACACTGATGTTGCTAATTGTTTGCTTCTTTTGAAGATAAGAGAAGTTAGGAAGGCAGATATGAGGGCAAGAAGGTGCATTGAGAGTTGAGTTCTAGGAGGAAGAAGACAGCCTGACCTTCTTTTCTCTTCTCTCTGCCTGAGTGTGTTTTGTGTGTTATACAGTCAGGTACAATGTTGAAGGCGCCACTGCTTTAGGAGACCTGGGTTTTCTACCAGTGGGCCAGATATCAGACATCCTTAGCTATAACCAGGGTACCTGTTTCAACCTTGCTTGGCACTAAAAGCACAGGTTTTTAGTTCTAGAGCCAAGCTCTGTGAATTGATGTCTTCGCTCTGCCACTTAAAATGGTATGGCTCTGGCAAATGACTGTTCCTATCTGTGAGTCAATTTCCTCCTTGGTCTCCAAAAAGATGCTAATGTTACCCTGATCTCACTAATTCCTGTATCCTCACCCCTTTCTCCTTCCTGTCTGCCAGGAGGTGAATACCCTCTTACATGCTCCCATCTCCAGGACACTCTGCCTCATCATTCGTCAGAAATATTGACTCCAACTATAATGAAATCCTCTGAATTTGTGAGATTTAAAAAAAAACGAACTCCTTTTAAGACACTCTTATCTGTTATTTGGTCATAGCTATTCAAAACTCACCAATATACCGTGTAGAGTAGGTTTTTCCAGGCTTCTGCTGTGAACTCTTTAGATGTAACCAGTCTTCAGCCTTCTATAAATCCTAAAGTCATATAACTGGTGAGCAGCCATGCAGTGATTTTGAGCAATAGACTCAACTGTCTCAGTGCTGCAATGGCTCTTGGGGTGGCCAAGTGTTAGGCCTAGGGCCATCTGACCAAGAAGAGGAGGTGACCCAGAATCTCCAATGCCTTCTCACTCTGAAAACTGGCTCTGCAGTGACAATGCTTTCCCTCTTGGGTATCCCAAGCCAGAGAGGCCTCAAGACTTAATCTTACACTGTAGATTCTTGATGTATGTAGCTTGGCAGGCCTGCCAGCCAGTGTCTCATAGGTACGAGGCAGGCAGGCTCGATAAAGACCAGCTGATGTGAAGCTACTGATCTGTTGTGATGTAGCCAGGGGTGGAGGGTTGGTGACCAGAGGGAAAGCTCCTCCAGCCTGCATCTGCTGGTGGTTTGGAGTGGGTGAGAGGAACCCAAGGAATCCTAGGAAAATGGCAGGTTCTATTCTAGTCGTTTCCAGACCTTGCCACTGGATGTTTTTCTTTAAAGCTCACCTATTGAGATAGCTATGAACAAAGAGCAAAAAAAAAAAAAAACCTTAGTTGGTAGATGTGTAGACATGGAACCCTGTTCACTGTTAGTGGGAATGTAAAATGGTATACCCACAATGGGAAATGTGATGATTTGTCATAATTAGAGAACAGAATTACCATATGTTCCAGCAACTCTAACCTGGCGCGCACACCCGAGAGGAACTGAGAGCAGGGACATAAACAGATACTTGTTCACTCACATTCACGGAGTTTTCCAGAGCAACCAAAGGTTGGCATGGCTTGAGTGTACATGGATATGGGAGTGATTAAATTGGGTGTCTGCAGATAACGGAAAGCAAGGGGTTCTAATGCATGCTACAACATGGATGAGCACTGAAGACATACTGCTAAGCAATGAAGCCAAAGCAGTGCTTCCCTGGGGGCTATTTGGGGGCTCTGAAGGATGATGTGAGGCTGCATCCAGCTAGCTGGGTATGAAAGAGCAGTGGGCTTCTGGGCCTTTCCTGGGGACAGGACAGAGGAGGGGACTTTGCTACTGTTGAACCTACCTCTGGGAAAAGCTTTGCCCTCCCAGGACTCCCTGCCTCGGGAGCAACTTGGCGTTACACCAGCCGGCATATCCTTTGGCCTTGCCTACGGGCTGTGCCACGCTTGCCAGTCACAATCTTTGTGAGCTGTGGTTTTCTCTTTCCTTGACTTTCACACCTATACTGCTCTTACATTGTCTTCTACCAGATAGTTTCTGTGGATAGACAACCCGAGCAGATTGACTGCTGGTTTTGTCCAGGGCTCAGCAGTGTAGAGTCTGAAAGGGGAGCCTGAACAATTAGCACAGGACAGCTGAGCATTCTTTGATTTCCACCCACGCATTCCAGCAGTAACTGCTTGTCCAGCCTTCTGATCACACAACCAAGAGTTTTAGTAAATTTGGACAAGCGTGGGGTTGATGCCAAAAACGGGGCATGAGAGCTTGGTGTATTGTCTTGGAAATATTTCAGCTGTAAAGAAAACTAGCTCAAAAAAAAAGGAGAGAAAGAAGTAAGAAAAGGAAGGAAGGAAGGAACGAAGGAAGGAAGGAAAGAAGGAAGAAAAGAAAGAAAGAAGAAGAAAGAGTGGTGGTGGTAGTGGAGTTACGGTCAACATGGGCCTGGTTCTCAGTTCTCCAACTGCTCCTGGGGTCTTTATATCATCTTTGTATTTCTTCCCCTTCCCATTTGGCCAAATGGCTTGTACATGTTCTAAGATGATACCCTTCTGAGCAGTTTTCACATTAGAGATACATTTGAAAGAAAAAAAGAAGAAGAAGAAAGTTTATAAAAAACAGAGCTGCCAGCGCTGTCAGTGTCCCCGAATGCTAATGAACATGTCAGAATGGGTAGAGCTGCAGACTCCAGTCAGCCAGAGAAGTGACCATCACTCCCAGAAAGTGGATATGAACCATAAGTAAGTAGAGATTAGCACCCAGTACTTTCATCTCTGCCCTGCTTTGCACCCAACACCAGAATGTTGCCACCAGTTGTAAAGAGCCTTCCTCTGGGGAAATCTGAGTCTTCATTACAATGTGGTTTCAGGAGAAGTTGGCATCAGAAAATCTTTGTGTGCCCACTGCAGAGTGCTTGATTATATCCTCATGGAAGGTAGATGGCTGGGGGCTCATATTAGATATTTATCATTTAAAACAAAGATATTGACTACCTACCACATGTTAAACCCTATGGGACCAAAATATGAATGGTACAAAATTGCACCATTCATGACTCTTTGATTCCATGAACAGAAGCTGACTGCTAACTACAAGCCAAGTGGGTAAATCCTAGGAAGGGTGATAGCATGGTTGCTACAGTTCTTGGAAGAGACAAGCCCTGAAGAGTCTGCACCCACCCTGTTGTCAGGGGTCTTAAAGGATCCTAAAGACATCCAGCCTTTGTCCTTTATCTTCTGAAGACTTAAACTCCCACTGGAGAATCTAACTGGTCTGGGATTGGCTCAGGTGCTAGGGACTTTAGCAGACATATGCATCCTTGGGAAATGGATCATTCCCATAGAGAAGAAAAGCCAGTTTTTAGAGTCGGGTATTTATCTAAATTGACATCTACAACAGAAGACTCTGATTCAGAAACCTCCAGACAAATCCTGCCCTTTCTTAGCCTGGCAAACAAGGATTCCTCTTGGTAGAAGGAGACTGCTAGTTCAGTTCCTGGCCAGCCAGACCCAAGTAATCATACAGAAACTATATTAATTCCAACACTGTTTGGCCAATGACTCTAGCATATATCTAGCTCGTTCCTACATCTTAAATTAACCCGCTTCTATCAATCTGTGTATCACACAAGACTGTGGCCTACCGGTAAGGTTCCTAAGGTTCTAGCAAGTCCTTCTTTTTCAGCAGTTACTTGGCATCTCCCTGACTCCACCTTCTTTTCTCCTTTATCTCTGCTTGGAATTCCCGCCTTATCTATTCTGACCTGTCATAGGCCCGAGAAGCTTCTTTATTCATTAACCACTAAAAGCACATATAAAGAAGGACTTCCCACATCACCCCTTAGTGTCTCAGTTTCCATGTCTGTGTAATGAACTGTTGAGATTCTTTAGAGATTGTTTGCTTCAGATGCCTAGTAGTGCTTCTCCCATCTCCAAACAAAGAAAGCTAAATGAAACCCTTTTCCTTCATTTTCAGGCCACTTACAAGACTGGCAAGCCCCACACAGTACTCAAATGTCATGGCAGGGTTGTGGTGGGGATGGAGGCTCCCTGGAAATTGCTCATATTTCTTTAGGAGCCCTCATTCAGGACGCTTTGCAGTAGCATCTGTGGTAGGTGAGCCACTGAAGGCTTGTCTCACATCCCCTTTGATCTGCTATCAATTGCATATGCGGTCATCTGTTTTCCCCCTTCTGGACAGTGTGACTGGCACTTCTGTTGTAAGTGGGTCACAGCCTAAATAGGTCATTTTGGTTTCCTAAATGTGGTAATCCTAAGAAAGGCTGAGAGGGGGTGGGGGAGGGAAGAGTACATCACATCACTAGGGTAGGAAGGGAGAGGGGAGGGTGAACTTGGAGCTTGGGGTCCTTCTCCTAGGGGTGTGGAAATCCGATGATAGGGGCTGGAGGGAGAGATGGCTGTGGGCTTTGAACCAAGTGGAAGATGATGTATGTAAGAATAGCCTACTTCTGTCTGACTTGATCTGTGATGATGATGAGAACAGACAAGTACTCTGGGTCTTCTAGCAGCTGTAGACATGGGAGAGGACCAAGGAAAGAGAAAGGAGGGTGAGGGGGCTTTTAAAGGTGGAATTGTGTACCCCAAATTCACATATTGAAATCTTAGCCCCCAATTCCTCCAAATAAAACTGCATTTCGAGTTAGAGTCTTTAAGGAGACTATGAGGTAAAAATGAGGTCATTTGAATGGAATCTATGCCAATATGATTTGTGTTCTTACAAGGAGAGGACATTTGGACACAGGCACATGTCCAGAAGAGACCACGTGTTGACAGGAAAAAGGCAGTGTTCTGTGAACCAAGGAGAGCGGCTTGTTAGCACTACTGTGTTAGCTGCTTTTCTTGTGCTGTGACCAAGGACTTTACAAAAGCAACTTAAGGAGGAAAAGGTTTCCTTTGGATACAGTTTAAGGGAGCTGTCTACCTTGGTAGAGAAGGCACAATAGCTAGAATGTGAGGTGGCTCGCACGGCGTCCATGGTCAAGAAGCAGAGAGATGATGATGCTGATCTTCACCAGGCTCTCACCTTGTCCTTGTTTTTATTCAGTCTAGGCACCTGGCTGAATATAGGATGGGGCTTCTCCCTTCAATTAAACTTCTCTGGAAACTCCCTCACAGCTATGTCTAGCATGGTGTCTTCTCAGGAATTTTAAATCCAATCAAGTAAGTAGTAAAGATTAATCATCACATCTACTGACACCATGGTCTTGGACAGCTAGTCTTTAGGATCATGAAAAAAAATACTTCTATTGTTAAACTTACCCAGCCTGGAGAGATTTGTCACGGCAGACCATGTGGACATGCACAAGGCTGCTACCACCTGTGAATAAACTCTTGGATTTTTAGACTCTCGTAGATTTTGAGGGATGAACTCTTGGAATGCATTGGTCTTGAGCTGCTGGGAAGAGTAAGGAATTTCCCTACTTGATGAGGCAGTTCAGACAGACAGGCGGGCTGGCCTCCTTGGCCAGTTCTTGGAACTGTGGCCCTCCTGCTGTGTAGCCCAGCAGACTCTCACACCATAGGGTCATGCCTTGGCTACCAGTTCCTCTAGGAAGAGACTGTTCATTAATTTCCTAGTTGCTCAGATTCCAATAATCACACAGAAACCATATTAATTACAACACTCCTTGACCAATGATGCAGACCTATTTCTAGCTGCTCTTACATCTTGGAATTAAACCATTTCTATTATTCTGTATGTCACCACGAGGCTGTGGCTTACTGTGTTAGGTTCCATCAACAGCCTTCTTTGGCAGTTACACGGCATCTCCCTGACTCCACCTACTCTCTATAATTCTGTTCAGATTCCCCACCTGGCTTTATTCTGTCCTGCCATAGGCCAAAGCATCTTTATTCAACCAATAAAACAATACATATTCAGAAAGATATCCTACATCAAGCTCCCCTGAGAAAGGGTCCATCACTTTATTTTTATAGGCAGGAGAACTGGAATTTCATGTGTCACTAAGCTAGAGGCTTGCTGAATTTCTTGATGTGGTCATCTTAGACGTTATTCAGATCTCAGAATTTGAATCTTAGACCATTTCCACAGCCACACAGAGTGATTAAGGACACTAGAAAAAATGTCCCAGAATATCTGTCTGATTTGCAAAACTTCTGAAACTTTATGTTTATTCAGCTTTTCACGCTAGGGCCCTCTGACATGACCTGAGAGGAGCATGAAATACTTCCCCTTGCTTCTAAACATTTAAAAGCTCAATATCTAATTGCCCATTATTATCTACAATGTAGTGTACACTATAATTCTAGAACTCATAAGCTGAAGCAGGGGGATCAGGAAACCTAGGCCAGTCAGGCCTGCATGTCAAGACTGTCTCAAAAAAAATCCAAGCCTTTATCCATCATCATCAGTTGATGGACACCTAGGTTGTTTCCTGTTTCTATTCACTATGAATAGAACAGTAATGAGCTTGGAGGAGCAAGCATCTCTAAAGTAAAATGTAGAATTCTTCGGGTATATTCTCAAGCATGCTCTGGCTGGATCTGGTGGTAGATCAAGTTTTATCATTCTGAGAAAACCTCCACGCTGATTTCCAAAGAGGCAGCACAAGTCTGTGTGCCCACCAGCAATTCTTAAGTGTTCCCTCTCTCCCGGAACTCGCCAGAACATTCTGTCACTCGTTTTTATTGATCTTGGACATTCTGACTTGGGTAAGATGAAATCTCATAGCAGTTTTCCTTTCCCTGATGGCTAAGAAGAAAGTTTTAGTCATTTGAGTTTTATATTTTGAGAGCTCTCTGCTTAGTTCTATACCCCATTTTGAAATTAGTTATTTGTTTTTGTTTTTTTTTTTGATGGTCAGCTTTTGATTCTTTACATATTCTAGAAACTAATCTTCTGTGAGATACATAATTGGTAAAGTTTTTCCCATTCTGTGTGCTACTACTTTGTATGAATGACGCTATCCTTTGCAGGAACAGAAGATTTTTGGTTTCATAAGGTCCAAATTATTAATTGTTGATTTTAATGCCCGTACTATTGGTGTCCTGTTCAGAAAGTCTTTTCTGGTGACAAGTTCAAGTCTGTTCCCTACTTTCTCTTCTCTCACCTTCAGGGTACCTTGTCTTACAATGAATTCCTTGGTTCATCTGGAGCTGATTTTTGTGTAGGATGAAAGATAAGGATTTACTTTCATTTTACTACATGCAGCCATATGGTTTGACCAACATTATTTGTTGAAGATGCTGTCTTTTCTCCGGTGTGTATTTTTGGCTTCTTTGTAAAAAGTTAGGTGTCTGTAGGTGTGTGGAATTATACCTGTGTCATCTATTCCATTGATCAATACATTTATTTTTATGATAATGCCATGCTGATTTTATTACTACAGCTTTGTAATACAACTTGAAATCAGGAATGACTTCAGGAGTTTTTGTATTATCCAGGGTTGTTTTATTTATCTTGTGGTTTATGTGTATTGTGTGTCTATGTGTTTCCATATGAAATTTAAGAGGTTTTTTAAATCTTTGTAAAGATGGGTAATGAGAAGAGGTGGATTTATACAACAGAATATTATTCAGCTATTAATAAGAACAAAATTATGGAGTCATCATATGATGGGGGAGGCAATATCCCAAGTAGGAATCTTTTTTTTTAAAGATTTATTCATTTATTATGTACACAATGTTCAGCCTCCATGCCTGCAGGCCAGAAGAGGACACCAGATCTCATTACAGATGGTTGTGAGCCACCATGTGGTTGCTGGGAATTAAACTCAGGACCTCGGGAAGAGCAGTTGGTGCTCTTAACCTCTGAGCCATCTCCCCAGCCCCCAAGTAGGAATCTTAAGCCACCAAGTAAACTCCCAGTGCCAGAATGGGTTACATCTTGCTGAGTTGTTGACCAAAAGGGTCCCACATATCCCTGTCCCCCACCAAATATCACAGCTATTGCTTACTCTCCGCAGCATGACAATAAGGCCCTATGTGCAAAGACACTACTTATTTATGTTATTAAACATAGAGAAATTGACTTGCTCCCAATCTTTACTAGAATCTTTTCCCTCACTGACTAGCATTCAGTACCTTGCACACTGCTGGAGGAGAAAAGTAATCATCAATATTACACATCTATAAACCCTGTGGCCTACAACAGTGATCTGCCCTGAAAGATATACTGGTGCAGTAGTGGTACAAATGCTACAATAATAAAGAGTCACTTTTTGTTTGGATTTAAGGCGCATTCCATGAGATGAAACTCAACACTGCCTAAGTGGCCAAGAGCCTGAGACTAGATACAGTACAAGTCCTAGGGGGAAACCTACTACTATTTTTCTGGTAAGGAAACATAGCAATTAAATGATTCCTAGTGACATATCATCAATGTCCAATGGTGTAGGAGGTCCTTCTGTTTATGTGTTGCTTTCATTGATTGAATAAAGAAACTGCCTTAGCCTTTTGATAGGGAAGGAGGAAGATTGTAGGAGTCAGAGGTGACTGATAACTTCAAGAAGACAATGCCTTCCAGACACGACAACATGTATGAGACTCAAGGAGGCTGTGACAGCACTCACAAGACCTGCACAAGGTCAAACCAGACAGAATTCCAGCACTGAGAAGAGCAGTGGGCACAAAGCCATACCCCTAATCAAGAAGCTATTTGTGACTGAAACCTGCTAGGAAAGGGAAAACCAATCAACTTCAGTGCCTTGTCACTGAGTATATCAGCCGCATCCAGGGCAGGCCCCATGTCCAGGTGTAACTGGCCAACACAAAATAGACCAAAATAGACCCCATTTATCTCTCTCTCTCTTCTTGTTTCTTATTGTTTTGGTATTGGCATTTTATGTCTTACTGAGTCTTTGTTTATTCGTTTTGATTTTCGTTTTCTTATTTTTAGAGATAGATTAGATAGATAGATAGATAGATAGATAGATAGATAGATAGATAGATAGATAGATAGATAGATAGATAGATAGATGTTGTATAGGTAGGAAGATGGAGAGGATCTGGGAGGAGTTGGAGGA
>JAQHUG010000081.1:3571053-3588924 GCA_028555095.1 Dicrostonyx torquatus
AAAAAAAATCATATTATTGGGCTGAATATACTAAATTTTTCTTAGAATGTTTTACACCCACATTCATGAGAGAATGCTAATGTGGGACTAAAGGATTTCTTTCTTTCTTAATTTCTTTCTTTCTTTCTTTTCTTCCTTCCTTCCTTCCTTCCTTCCTTTCTTTGGCTAACCTTGAACTCATGGCAAGTCTCCCAAGAGTTGGAAATATTTCACATGTGGGGGGGGGCAGGTTATGTCTTTATAGAGAACTATTTGTATCACTTATCTGCTTTAGAGTGAGTTTTAGCCATTTGTGTCTTTGAGAAACCTTAGCCATTTTGCCAAAGTTGGCAAATTTATTAGTACAAAGATACTCATATTACTTTATTATAATGTTGTTATATTTAGAACCTTTGAAGTGGTCATCTATCTCTCTTATTCCTTTTTCCTCATTTTTATTAGGTTTTTTTTTTTTTGAGACTGCGGTACAGTGTGCTTTGATATATTTCTCTCCTCCTCATCCCCTCCCCGGTCCACCCATCTACCCTTACCCACACACCTTTGTGCCCTTTTATTTTAGTCTATTAAGTCCAGTTTGGCTGCTTAGTCATTCTTAGATGTACGTGCTTCCCCTGGAAAGTGACCGTTGTCTTTTTTTTTCACAGTCAGTCTGTCCTGTGTGGCTTGGAAATTTTATCAGTTAAACAATTTATTGTTTTAAAGAGTTAGCCATTGTTTTCATGGATTTTCCTTTTTTAAAATCTCTAGTGTCATAGGTTTTACTTCCATCTCTATTACTTCATTTCTATGCTAACTTTAGGGTTGAATTACTCTTCTCTTCCTAGTTGACTACAGCAGAAGTCCAGGTGATAGATGTAGGTTCTTCTTTCCTTCTTGATACAAGGGCTTGGGACTCGGTGATATGCATACCTGTAAGTACCACTCAGTGGAATTCCAATAAATTTTATGATGTTCTATTTTCACTTGCACTCAATAACAAATACTTTCTACATTTTCTTTTGATTTCTTTGTTGACTTGTAGATGTCTTCATGTATTATTAAGTTTTCAAATATTTGAGTACTTCCCAGAAATCTTTAGAACAACGAATTTAGATTTAATTCCATATGAACAGAGAACATACTTTGTGTGTGACTTAAATAATTTTAAGCTTCCTGAAGTGTTCATTTTGCAATGCAGAATATATTCTATCTTGGTTAATGTTCTGTGTGTACTTAGAGAGGAGGTGTATGAATCCTGCTATGGGGAACAGTGCTCTCTAAATGTCAACTAGGTCAAATGGGGCAGTGATGTCATTAAAGTCTTCTATTTTCCTACTGATTGCCATCTACTTGTGCTATCAATTATTGCGAGAGAGAGGTATGGAAACTTATGCTCATGTGTGCATTTGTCTATTCTCCTTACAATTCTATCAGATTTTGCTTGAATACTAGATGTTAACTATTTGGGATTACATCCCCTTTACAAACTGATTCCTTTATCACCGTGAAATGGTCTTTATAATATATATATATTTATAATAGTATTTCCTCTGAAATATACTTCTTGGGGCACAGGATTCTAGCTCAGTAGTGGGGCATGGGCCTTGCATGCTCTAGATTCAGTCCCTAGCACCCAAAATCTCTAAACTAACCAACTAAGAACCTTGCATCAAGGCATGGATGTCTCAACTCAGCAAGCTGGGCCAGTCTTAAAGCTTACCTCACATGTTTTTCCTTTTCCAGCAATTACTGGCTCTGGATATTGAAAATCATTTTCTTTCTTTTTTTTTAATTTTCTTTTCTTACTTTGAGAAAGAGAATGAGTCTGATCACTGTTGCTCTATCTAGGATGAAAGCAAAGAGTTTTGAACAGTATTTTTCTTCTTAAACACTGTTTTCCGGTTTTATTTTTAATTGATGAAATTATATGTATTTATAGAGTATTATGTGATACTTGAGTACATGCATATACACTGTGAAATGGTTAAATAGGCTGATTAGCATATTTTACTTCAAATACTTATTTTTTTGTGGTAAGAACATTTAAAACACATTCTCCTAAGTACCTGAGATCTATATTAACCATAGTGACCATGTTACACAATAGGGCACAGGAGCTTGTTAGCACAGCCATTGAAACGCTATACCATTTATACCTGAAGACCTGAGAAGCAACTGATCTTCATTTACCATAGACCATGACTTTAAAAAAAAATATCATCATTATTACTGTGGCTCACTTTCATTTCTGAAATTTCTTGTCCCCTTTATTTACTTTAGTCTGTCATCCTCAAAAGAAGGGAGAAAGGATGGGTAAGTCTAGTGATAGAGGATGGGCAGGAGGGTCCTGGGCCTGGAGTAAGGACAGCAATGTGACATTTTAACATTTTGACCCCTACTGCCTAGCACACATACATGTTTAGTGGGAGGAAAATGGACCTGAGAAGGTTACTGCTTGGATTGGTCCATGGAGTTTTGGACTTTTAGGTTAAGTAGGTCTTTCTAGGCACCCTCTAAATTTTAGAGTCTAAAGATTAGCAATAATTTACTCTCCTTCCAATTCTGAGCCCATTATGTAATTGAAAATATTGTTGGTTTCTTATGCATGTTCTTTCTCATCAAATTTAATCTTTTAGGTTCCTAATATGCTATGGACTAAATTGTCCCTCTAGCTCTTGACTCTTAGTGTGGTATATATGGAGACAGAAAATAATTAAATATTGAGGCCAGGGAGCCCCCAAGAGTGGGTTAGTGCCCTTGTAGAGGCATGAGTGAGGTGGTCTCTCAATCCTAAGGGGACACAACAGGGAGGCAGTTGTTGGAGACTCAGCAGACACTGGGTAAGACCTGCACCACGATCTAGAACTGTGAGAACTATATTTTGGTTATGTAAGTTACCTAGTCTATGGGGTTTTGTCGTACGACAGACAGTGTGCCCAAGGTTGAGGATTTATATCATGTCCCCTCATTCCACCTCAAGGTTGCTTAAATTCTTGGCCATAGTGTCTTCCTGCACTCCTCTGCCCACAGGCTTTCTTAGACCCGAGAAGCAGCACTCTTCCCACCTTCTCAAGAAAGAAGCCAGTAACCAACGCCTTTGAGTTGCAAGTGAGGGATGAAAATTGGTGGCCTCACATCCCAGCCCTCTCCCACGGGGGACCAGTCCTGCTGTGTGCACTACACAGTCTCTCAGGAGGTTCCCTGTTGGTGTGGAACCCTAGTTTTCCTCCAATGGCGACCTGCTCACTGGCACCTCTCTTTAGTGCCTCTTCCTTCCCTGTATCATTTCTCCACACCCTTTCTGTGTTGTATAAGATTGTGCTTCAAACTTTTTGTGTCCAGAGTCCTGTCCCCGGGAAAGCTTCAGAGAAGTCTAACCTGAGGCAAGTGACTGAGGAAAGTTCTGGAACTTAGAACATTGTTTACCCCTTACTCTGGCGCAAACAGTCTGTGAGGGAAAGCAGCGGGAGAAGGGCTTGGCTGAGGGTGTGGAGAAAGTCTTACCTTCCAGTCAGCTCACATCCGTGGTGGTCACAGTTACATCTGTTCTATAATTCAAAGACGGCAGACCACAAGCCTGGAAGAGGCCTAGCTGACTCTTGCTCCTGAGCTAGCCTTGATGGTATGATAAGCCTGGGGACTTCAGTCAAGAGAGAAATGGCTGGCCTGAGACCTGCCGCTGGGCTTAATAGCTCATTTTCTGATTAGAACATGGGTTTGTAAGGTACACTGTGACCTCTGTGTGTGGATCTATTTGGGAACTTATAAGCACCCTGTAAGATCTTTGAGTTAAGGTTATTTTCTTGCTCTACTGTGTAAATAAATTTTTGAATAGGTAATACATAGTAGGCCCTACCATCTATTGGGTATATTTCAAGGGTCCCCATAGATGCTCAAAGAGCATATAGTATCAAAAACCACATGTAGCATGGTTTTCCCCCTTTAAATGCATGCCCCGATTAAAGTTCAACCAATAAATTAAGCACAGTCAGAGATTAATAACACAAATAAAATAGAGCAATTATAACAACACATTTTAATAAAATTGCCAGAATGCATTACTCTTTGGGCCTCTGTTAAAGGAGATTTGAACATTAACATGTGTTGTGCTGTTTTGACTCTTGGTTTAACCAAAACAGCTCCTATGTGGCTGACAGAGTGGATACAATAGACAAAGGCACAGTTTCCATCCTCTCTGGAGTGGAATGGGGTGCCATGGGATTTTATGACACTACTTAGAACCTTCTACTTCATGCTTTGGAACCTTGTCTGACTATGGGTGGCTGAGGAAGGGAAATTGCCTGTCAACGGGACTACTCTACCCAAATGGTTCAATGTACTCGCCTTATCCTGCCCTCATCCACCCAAAGATAGCTCCAACCCTGAGCACCTCTGTCATTAGTTTCTTAGATGAGCTTCTAAAGGATTTTGTATGCAAGTAGATATGAACGAAGATTTGTTTGCTCTGTTCTGTTTTGTTTTATAATTGAAGTAATCACATTGCACCTAGTTTTCCGCTACGTTTTTATAATTTATCTTAGCAATATTTTCATGTTTGTTGACAGACAGCATCTTCGTTCTTTAATAGCTTCAGAGGCTCGTGCTGTGTGTCCTGTTCGGCAATTTATCTAACCAATCCTTATCTCTGGTGAGTTGGGTTGTTTCCAATATTTTTTCAATCTAGTGCTGAACTATTGCTTCAATTAATAACCTTATACATGTGGTACTTTGCAAACAGAGGGGTGTATTTTTAGGATGAACTCCCCGAAATAGAACTGCAAAATCATAGAGCTTATTCATTTATAATTTTGATAGATCTTGCTATCAAATTGTCCCTCGCCAAGGTTGCATGGGTTCCTATTGTCACCAGGAATGTATGAGAGGAACTGCTTCCTCACAGCTTCATCCACAAAATACAGAATCAAACGGGTGGAGTTGTGCCAATCTGATGGGTGAAAAATAGTATCGAGTCTATTTTAATTTGCATTTCTCTCATTACCGTGGGAATAGAGCATCTTTTCAGAGGTTTAAGAAGCAGTGCACTTCTATTTCAGCAAACCCTAACACCCTTTTCCTATTCTTAAATGGACTTTATTCTTATCCATTCTGCTATTATTTTTGTCAGCTTCTGATAGTTCCTTATATATTAGGAATATAGGCTCTTAGTGATAAGAGTGGGAGGATTTTCCCTGATTATTATCTGTCTCCTGACAATGCTATGACTTCTTTCTTTGTGCATGCAGAAAATTTAAGAATTTAGTGTTTCCTATATGTCAGTTCTCATAAGATGCCTTCTAGATTTTTTTTAAAAAAAACTAGTTTAGAGCAAATATCTTTTACTCTAACTTGGTAGGCTTAATATAGTATCAGAATCAGTTTGGCTTTCTAAAGGATGCTGTAATTATATAGGTCACCAAGGTGCTCTTCCAAGTGCCTTTGTTCTAAAAACTCCTGCATCCTCCTCCCCTCCAGCTTCCAATTATTCCGTAGGATCAGGTGGGAAACCGTAATTCATACTCAGGTGTGACTAACTGGTAGAATTAACTTCCCTAAAGACATTGCTATTTTAAATAAGGGGTGACTCAGGGGAAGTGACTTTCAAATTGCTAGAAAGTTGGGAGACATGGGAAAGCCATGGAGGGCATTGGAGGCATGGGAAAGCCATGGAGGGCATTGTAGTAAGTGCCCACAATGACTGATCTGCCTCCAGCACTGGCTTCCTCGAGTCCACTGTTGTATCTAGATGCCGGAAATCAATTTTGGAAGGGAGATCACTTTGGGGCTGAGCTCCATTTCTGATGATGTCTACAAGGGCTAACATTGGGATAGAAAGTGGGGAGTCTGCAACAGCAGTAGGAAAGATTTATTTAAATAATGTCTCTTGTTCCCGAACTCTTTCTACCTGTCCATCTTTTCCCTTCTTTCAATTCAGTCCTATCCCCTTGACCAGGGGAACTGGGGAGTAGGGCTGGATAGGGAGACAGTTTTGTGCAGTTGTGCCAGAAAAGGGAATTTTGTGTTTACAGGACAGTCTGTCAATGGCTGTGTGATTATCACATGCCACTTGGTCTTTCTTCCCTCAGTACTTTCACTTCTAGTAAGAATGTTGAATTTCTTTTCTTTTCTTTCTTTCTTTCTTTCTTTCTTTCTTTTTTCCTTCTTTCTTTTTTTCCTTTTTCTTCTTTCCCCCTCCCTGAGCTGAGGACCAAACCCCAGGGCCTTGCACTCACTAGGGAAGCACTCTACCACTGAGCTAAATCCCCAGTCCCAAGAATGTTGAGCTTCTTAAAGAGCACAATGTTCAGGCTTCTTTGTCACCTGGTTTGACTTGGACATCTTGGTTTGAAGCTAAGAAGAAAGAACATTGAAAGTCTTCAGACATGCTTTATGCCCATCTTCCTCAAACCTTCCCTTCATGGCTACAGGAAGTGCCATCAGACTCTAATTTTGTTAGCGATCTCTCTCTTGGGACCTCAGTTCTGCTTGGCCCGTGCAGTCATTGTTTGTGAAGTGAGGAGTAAAAGGGTTTCGTGTGGTCGACTGATTGTAGCATCGGTGGCCCACACTTAAGGACTTAAAGGGCCGATGAGACAAACATTCTCACTAGAGTGTTTTTCCATGAACATTACAACATCACTTAAGAAATAAACAATGTTGGAGGTCTTAGGCAGGTCTCTAGCCCCTTTGGCTGTCCCAGAGTTTCAGGACTGCTGATGTTGAGGCTCTGAGTTCAAGGTATTTCTCATAACAATGAATGACAAATGAAATAATGGTAAGTTCATTAGTTTCTTTGTGTGTATGTGTACACATGTTTGAGCGTGTGTGTACATGAATGTGAGATCGGACGTCATATTAAGTGTTTTCCTCAGTCACCTTCTACCTTAGTATTTGGAATACTGTTTCTCACTGAACTTGGAGCTCACTGATTCAGCTAGCTTAGCTGGTAAGTGAGTCCCAGGGATCCTCCTATCCCTGCCTCCCCAGTCCTGAAATTGCAGGCACACACCTGCATCTGGTTTTTGGCATGGGTACTGGAGACAGAATTCAGGTCTTCATGTTTGCCCAGCAAGTACTGTATCAACTAAGATGTGTCTCCAGCCCCCAAGTACCTCTGTTTCTTGGTCTGTTTGCTCCTGAGATCCTGGGAAGTCTTGGGGGCTAAAGTCCATGTAGGTTTCTGTGACCATTTCTTCTGGGGGGCTGTGATCTTTGGCAGTGTGAATTGTGTAAGACAGGAGAACTAAGGCTGAGTCTGATGCTTTTCTGTAGCTTTGCTGTGGAAAGCCTCCAAGGGTAAGATTGTAGTGGCATTTCATTTGTATTTTAATAAATAAAGCTTGCCTGAAGATCAGAAAAGTAAAACAGCCACACTTTTTACTTTTCTGACAGGCAGCAATGACACACACATTTAATCCCTGTAGCCACAATGACACACACCTTTTATCCCAGTAGCCACACGAGCTTGCCATAGAAACAAGGTGGTAGTGATGCAGGCCCTTAAACCCAGAACTAGAGAGGATTATAAAATGGGAGGAGACAGCTCTCAGCCTCAATCTCATTCTGAGGTTTCCTGGAGGCAGGATCACCATTTTCAGACTGAAGTCGAGGTAAGAGCCAGTGACAGGATGCTTTGTTTTTCTGGACTTCAGGTTGAACCCCAGAATCTGTCTCTGAGTTTTTATTAATCATGCTTCCTACATGCCCCTATGTACATGAGTGTGCACATGAGGAACAGAGGTTCCTATTAGGTATATCTCTCAATTGCTCTCCATGCTATTTGTTGAAACAATGTCTCTTGCTGATTCAGCTGGTCTAACCAGCCAGCCTATCCTGGATATCCCCTATCTCTGCCTTCTGGATTACAGGTGGGTCACCACACCTATCTGGCTTTCACATGGGTCCTCAGGATCTGAACCCTGGTCCTCACACTTGCACAGTGTGAGGCGTTATCCATTGATCCATCTCCCCTACACAATATGTAGTAGCACTCTTGCAGCAAAAGAACAGCAGCCGCAAACTGGAACTTCCGGTCAGCTCTGCAATTGCGACAGGAAGCAACGGGTACTCCCAGGTGTGCTGTGTGGCTGTGCTTGGAAGTTCACACAGATGTAACACAGTGTGGTGTATGATAGAATCAGCTTAACCCCACCATGAGCCAAGGTTCCTGTATTTATTTAGATCTGTCTTCTGAGTGCAGTGTGGCTAACGGCAGGAAGATGCTCTCTGTGTTCTGATTTCTTAGCTAGATTAAGCGCATGGCCCTTAGCACTGGACCACCTGTATTCAAATCACAGCCCCATGTTTAGTGATCAAGCGTTGTGGGGCAGCAAGTGTGCAGAAACACTGGTTCAAGGCCTGAAGTGAAAGCATAAACTCTAGGATCCTCCAGAGTCAACCATTCCTCTAGCACCTCGCATTTCATCTCACCAATGCTATGCGATAATAGAACCTGGTTTTTTGGTTGTTGTTTTTTTTTTTTTGGAGTTGCTATGATAGTTAAATTTTTAAAATTTATATAATGTGCTTAGCTCTGGGTCTGGCATTTGGTAAGTCTCAATGTGAGCTGCCACCAGCATCAGCGTGCCAGACACCTCTCATGTGACACTTCCGTTTGATCTCCTTTTCATTCCAGCTACCGCTGCAGCAACAGGTTCATTGACCCCACTGTCAGGGTCACACAGGTGTGACCTGAGAGCCCAATAACTTTAGATCTGTGTCAGGGCTTCTCATTCCCACCCCAAACATGTTGCTCACACGAAGAAGAAAGCCTTTTGCTAACACGCATGAACGTATGCATTGAAATCACAGTAGAGTTCACACCGCGGGAGGTCCTTCCACCACCGTGCTAATGGCAGAACGTCGTTCTTTACAAAGCTATGATGAGGTCCTCCCAAGACTATTTAGTTCCCTCTCTGTCGACATGACCAAATACCACGTACCAGTTAGCTTGCAACGGATGCAGGGTTATTTGAGTCCCAATTCCAGAACTAGAAATTCCAAGAGCACGATGCCAACCACTGGCGAGAGCTTAGTTACTGCATTGCATAGCAGAGGGCACCTGATGAAGAGAGTCTATAGAAGAAAGAGACACACTGCCTTTTATAAGAAACTGTTTGAACGTAAACTACACAGTTTCTCGTTTCAGTGGCAGAATGCTTGGCAAAAGTGATGGCTCGGTTGTATTCTGGCTTCTCGTTTGAGACTCCATGACGTTGGGGAGGACATGGCAACAGGGGCTTGAGGCAGCTGGTCACATAGCCTCTGAAGTCAGGAAGCACAAATCAATGAACACTGGCAATCGGCTTTATTTCTCTTTTTCATTTAGCCCAGGACCTCCCCCACCCCATGGAATTGCACTGCCCATGCTAAAAGTGAGTCTTCACCTTACAGCTCCTCAGATGTCTCATGGGGTCTGCTGTACAATTACCAAAGCTGAGACCAACTCGGTAATACATCTTTGCATTGATTCTTGGTCCTCCCTTCCTTGGATCTTCCTTTCTCCAGCTCTGTGGAAAGAGAGTCTCGGTTTATCCCTTCTTTCTCTGCTGTGACTAAAAAATTCAGAATGTCTTGAGTCTTCTGTGGCTTAACCAGCTCATGTTTTCCCAGCAGCCTGACCCCAATCCCCCATCTTTAACATTCCTAGGAACTGATCTAGATGTTTCTGTCATTGCCTAAGACAGGACCAGTAACTAACCCCAACCCTGAGCCAAATTCCTCAAACTTCCATGCAGTTTCTGACACCTAACACCCTCACTATAACCATATAGTCCTTTCTCCCCATGAGAACCCGCAAGAAAGTTCCCCTATTAATGCTTTCAACTGACCTCTTGGTTTTCCATGTCCTTTCCCAAGTTAGTCCTGTTCCAGGACAATCAGAAGAATTCCCTTCTGGAAATTTGCTTGCCATCACATTGAGGATGACTCTAGCCATAGGTTCACTCAGACCAGGTACCAGATACCAGACACCTAGCTGACATTCCATAAATATTCATTGAGTGGATAAATAAATGAAAATGTTAAAGACTCAATCCTGCCGAGACATTTTCAATCAAACGGTCAAAATAAAACAAATACAATAAAAGAAAACAAATTATAGGCACATTTGGAGGATAAGGAACTTAAAATTCACAATATCTGGCTCAGCATGCATAAGGCCAAATAGCCAGTCAGTCAAGTCTCAGTGGCTTTGATTGATCCCTGCCTCCCTCCGCCCACATATTGGGTAGGGTTCTCAACAGCAAGCCACAGAATCCATTCCGGTGGCTCAAGAAACGAGGGCATCGTTATTGAAGACACAGGGGAGTTTATAGACCTCCTGTGAGATGCAATCTCAGAACAATCCACAATCACGCCATGAAGGTTTCTCTGAGGAATGTATACCCCAGGGAGAACACAACGACCACCATTCTGCCTCCTTTGGCTAAGGAAACTGGTTTCCCTCTGTAATCTGAAATCTAAGAAACACACGAAGCAGCTTTGGCCTTGGGGAGGTGCTTTTCATCCACACATCTCTGTTGTTGAGTCAAGTACAGGAAACTGAGCCCACCACCCCTCTATTACCCCTTGGTCTTCTGTTAAAATCCTAAGCCCTTTAGGGAAAACCTGATTGGTATCTCTTTCGAGACTTATAATCTCAGTCCACTTTGCACCGCTATAACCGAATCTCAAGAGACTGGGTAATTTCTAAATAAAAGAAATAACTTTCAAGGCTAAAGGAGGCCAAAGTCAAAATGGCAGAATCTGATGAAGGCCGTTTTGCCACATCATCCTGTTGTTGGCGATCAGAAAGGCAAAGGAGAAAGAGACCAAACCGTGGCCTCAAGCCTTTTTAAAATCAGCATGAATCTGTTCGTGATAGTGGAGCCTTTGTGACATAAAAATTTCATGTTAGACCCCTCCTACCATCTCTATCAACAGAACATTAATCTCTAGTGCAAGCTTCCTGGGGACAGACATTACTAAAGTCCTCAAGCCTACCTATTCTAGCCCAGGATCACTGATGCTCGAAGTCTGGCTGGTGGACAAGCAGGGTCAGAATTACCCAGAGCTTGTTAGGGCTCCATCCAAAGACGCTGAGTCAAACTCCTAAGGAGAACGTAACCCCTGGGTTAGTGATGGTAAAGCTAGAGAACTCCAGGACGGTGTTCTCTGCTCTGTTCCGAGGGTGCTAAGTCTAGCTCGTCATTAGAATGCCCTAGAGAATATTTTAAAGATAGATTCCCAGATGTCACTCCTCATAAATGTACCTAGCAGACCTGGGGTGTTGGGGTAGGGCCCAGGCATCTTCGTTTGCATGTTTAGGTGTGTTGACAGGTTTTGTGTGTGTTTAGCCATGGCTGGAAGCTGCTACCTCACCATGTGTAGTTCTGGTCTTTCAGTAACCACCGTTACCCACTTGGCAGCGATTCGATCTTGGGAATCCGAAGAAGCTAGACTCCAGGGAGCATGGCAAGTCACTCAAGAAACCTGCAAACTCTGCCAATTTCAGCCCCTATCCAGAGTCAGAACTCCTGAAGACCTTAGTAAGCCACAGGGGGGAAACAGAATGAGATGAATGCTGGTGCTTAGCTCCCTTCCTCATCTTTATTCAGTCCAGAAGCCCCAGCCCATAAAACGGTACCACCCATATTCAGGGAAAGTCTTCCCTTCATGGCTAAACCTTTCTGGAAACACCCTCACAGACACACCCAGGGGAATGTTTCCATGGTGATTCTAAACCCAGTTAGCAAATAAAGTGAAGCTAAGGATTAAAATTAACCGTCACAGGCTGTGTCCCAGTGACACCACAACCCCACAACATCCTGCCCTTACACAGATACAGCCAATAGCCCCGTGCCTGGCTTCTGCAGTCATTCTGACTCCAAGACTTCAGGGTCTTGCAGGCTGCAGGATTTGGGAGCAGATGTTCCCCTTGCACATGGCTAGACTTGGATCTCAGTAGTGACTGACAAGCATCGTTGACCAAGATGTTTGGGCAGCTGCAGAGAACACGAAGACTGTATCAGCTCCCACTCCCATTCTATCTCCACTGGCAGAACAATTGCCACTCCTTGAGGCTAGGGAGAACAGGGACACTGTGGGCCCATTTACCTGACTCCCCAACGTTGCTACCAAGCTGAACACTTAGGCCTGACACTCAGAGATCGATGGAAGCTACAGCCACTGGCCCTGTACCCAGCATGGCTCTAGAGTTTCTCTCCCTCCCTATTCATCACCACCTTTCAGTGGCTTATTCGACTGTGACAGAATCACCCTCTTGTTACAGCATCGCCGTCGTTGCTGTGTGGGTCTGTAATTATTGTCCAAGAAAGACCCAGAGTGTATTACAGAAAATTGCATAGAAAATGTCATGTCAGAATGAGCAGGGGTTGTCCCTGCATAGAAGAACCACATCTGATAGTGGTATTATTTTTACCCATACTTCATTTTTTTTTCTCATATGGATTCTACTTTTAGTTATGTGAAGCTAATTGGGATGTTGTGTTCTGGGTCTTCTTTGCACGTTGAGAGAGAGAGTCTCCACTTATACCATTCGCAATGACAAATCTCATGTGTCATCATTTACCTGGGAACAGGGATGTCCTCGGGCTGAAACAAAAGCTAATTAGAAGGTATTAGAACTGGAAAAACATACAGAAAATTAGAGAATCTGAGAACCATTAAGACAAACACGCTACAGCAGAGTTAGAAATCTATATGTGATTAAGTAGATGTACTCAAATCTTATTCTCCCCTTTGCTTTCTATTAATGCTCTGATTTGATTTATATTTCTATATATTTTACCTTCACCAAATAACCAAAGAAAAAGGTTTTGTTTTTTTTTTTTTGACCTGGGTCCAGTCTTTAAGAGAAGACTAGCTCCTCCCTGAGTCCTTGTTTAAACGGTTGTGGTTATTGGGGCTCAAGGATCTATCTCTAAAAGACAGTTGAGACATTTTTCTTGGGGATATCATTCAGGTCCTCAAATAAGACAGCACCCATGCACAGAAGTGGGAGACTTAGGTCTTCCCAATTCTCCACACAATAGTAATAAAGAGAAATGAGTGAATGAAGAAACATAGAGTGTTTTGCTATTCCTTCATGTCTTTCAGATCATTGGATTAGATCCTAACTTTGTTTGATCATTTGATTTATAAATTGAGCACCTTTTATAGACTCCAGGGAAGATGAGAGTGCTGTACTATAAGTCACAGAGGGACAAAAGCCCCCACTCTGTACGTCCTAATGGGGCTGCTAAGGCAGATAACCATAAAATAGAGGAAAGACCTTCCACATGAGAGGCAGGAGACTAAGCAAATGGGACCAGAGACACTGCTCAGGTGATCCCTATTCAGACATGCTAAAAGTTTCCCCTTCCATGAAATGCCTTGCACCGTTAGCAGCTTCCTGCAAATCTTTCCCGTTCTTTAATACTGTCCTAATAATTTTTGTCAATTAGCTGCTAATGCCTTTTTAATGCCTACTAATCTTCACTTTTAAAAAAATGAGTTATAGACTAATTTGGGGATTTTTCTGACATCCTAGCAAAGGGACAGAACTCTCTGATGCCACAGTTCAGGCCTGAGAACTTTGGTTATGAATGTCATCCCTGGTTTAATAAGAGTTCTTGGGCAGGGGGAGTCACAAGCCACTGCTCCTAAAAGTTGTCACTGACTTCAGGGTACCATGTGACTTGATATACATAAAAATGATTAAAATGTATTGCCAGGGTGGGGTAGATCTTAAAATAGAGGAGAAAATAAGAACAACCACAGTAGTCACCGTTTGTGGGGTGAGGTGTTCCATGTTCTGACAACTGCATCAATTCTTTCAATGATCTCTACAGACTGACAGAGAAACTCTAACCCAGAGATCCTCAACACATAGACTAGCTGCACCTCAAAGCAGCAAGCCCTGAGCATCAGAGTTCCCCGGCCTCCTATCTCTCACCATGCCAGGAATGAAGAGCCAGAGTCCCACCAGAGAGGAGAGCCAGAAACCAAGACCCTAAAGTGAAGCAAACCTAGGAGGGGGGAGAGGCCACATCCCTTCCTCCACAGAGGTCACAGAGCAGGCAGGATTGTTAGCCTGGGAGAGCAGATGCCTGAGCAGTTCTTCCTCCTAGGCACTCCAAAGTCTCTGTGTTCTATTTTATGAATTAAACATGCTCATTTTATGAACATACACTCCTATGGTTATTATTGTAACTGGAGTAGAAACAGATTGGAGAGCAGACAATGAGATAAGTAGGCATTTTTCTCTCTCCTATAGATTAAGATGGCAGGCCATATCCCTTCACAAACCTTTCTCCAGTGTGGCCTCTGTCACCACTGCCACCTTCCTTGAAGATCCTCCTGTCTCCTTCTGCAGGACCCTGCTGGTCACTGAGCTTCCTCCAAGGCCACATACCCCACCATCCTCAGGAATCAGCACAGATGAACCTAGAGATTCGCTGTAGTTGGTTCCTTAGTTGCAGATATCAAGCAGGAATTCAACCAGTCCGGACACAAACTTTCAAAGAAGGGATCACTCCCAGCCCAGCCAGCAAGCACCTGCAGTATTTCATAGCAGAAGCCCAATGTCACTGTCAGAAGATGGGCAGATCCATGGCAGACAGGGTGAGGCTAGTGCTCGAAGAGAAGTTCAATGTCGCCTGCTAAGTGTCTGATACAGAGCCTTAACCTGTCCTCTGGTTACTGCCCGCCAAAGCCCTGATAACTCCAAGAAAGAGAGGGAGGGGGAAGTGCTTACTGGCTCTTAGAAAGCCCATCATCAGACAAATCTCTGTTTCCCAGATGAAAAAGAAACTATCTGTCCAACATATACAATAAGTCACAGCACTTAGGTCTTCCCAGCTGCCAGGCCTCTTCAGTATGTATGCCCCCTATATGCCAAGTCCAAGCAAGAGCTGTGGAAATACACAACTATGCCATTGAGAATCATCAGTCTGCAGCTGTACAAGGTCCTGCTCCTACCTGTACATTTGGAATCCCCGGAACAGGAGTTTGTTTTGAAGGAGTCCTGGCCTACATCCACACTGCATTCCTGTAGGTGGAAGGAGAGACCCAGAAAGTTTGTGCCTTCTAAAGATTCCCCAGGGTTCATGTGGTTATGTCAGGGGTTGGCAATTTCTTTTCCTTTCTTATTTTTTAAGTGTATTTTTAAGTAATTGGATTATGTGAGTGACATTTACCTTGTTTAAAGAGATATCCATAGATATCAAAATAAAGCTTTCCTAATGTTTCTGATTTTGATTTTTTAGCTACATAAATGTGTGTATGTCTTTGTGAGTATAGGCTGCACGCGTTGAGTGTCCACAGAGGCCAGAAGAGGGTTCAGCTCCCCTGGAGCTGGATTATACACAAATGTGAGCCACCCAATGTGGGGACTGCAAGTTAAACTGGGATTTCTTGAAAACACAGTAGAGTTATGTCTCTAACCCCAATGTTTTCCTAATTGACTCAGTTTTCATTTCTAATGCTGTGATAAACACCATGACTGAAAGCAACCTGAGAGAAAAGGGTTTATTCCTTCTCTCAGCTTGTAGTGCAGGTTCCAAGGAAGCTGGACAAAAACTTAAGCAGAGGCCATGGAGGAACATTGGATTTTTTTCTTTGTGGCTTGCTCAGCCTGCTATCCTATAACACCCAGGACCACCACTCCAAGGGTGGCACTGCCCACAGTGAGCTGAGCCCTCCAACATCAATCATGGAGTCAGGAGAATACATCACAGGCTTGCCCATGGGCCAGTCTGGTAGAGTGTTTTCTCAATTGAAGTTCCCTCTTTCTTAAATGATTCTAATTATGTCATGTTGACCTCGAACTAGCCAGTACACCAAGTAAAAAGCTCTCCTGGTAATTCTGAAAGTACAGTCAAAGTTTGGGAACTGGCCATTAGCCAGTGATGCTTCCCTCCAGTGTTTCTCTTAAACTGATGTCCACTTCAGGAAGGTTGGCAAGACGGCATGGGGAGGGGGCAACTGACAAGCTTGTTCACATAGAAATGGTACAGACAACATTACACTTCTCTTGCCAGGTGCTGCCCTCTTGGCGTAGACTCCTGTTTACCTCAGAAGATGAGATCCCAAATGGCCAAATATGGACACTAATAAAGCTGTTCTGAGCCAGAAGAATCTCCCTGACCTCTTCAACAGCACAGCAGCTGCAGGGAGGAAGAGTCAGTAAATCTGGACATAAATGAGTTCCCTGAGACCTTGGAAGGGTGAGAAAAGGAGGGTCCCAAAGCCTCGTCACTGATGAGGGATACAGTTGTGCTTCACCTTAGTCCAGTAGCAGGGGGAGGGCCTAATGACTTATCAGCCACATGACCACTGGGCTGCCTGACATAGTAGTCAGCTCAGAGCTGCCTGACTTATAATACTGCCTCATTCTCAAATCAATAAGCCAAGCCCAGCGATCCCTACCAGATGGACACTAGAGTTGTGGGGACAGGCACACACACACACACACACACACAAAAACACACACTTGGAGTGCTGAGGGATTTGTGGTCAAATTTTTCTGTAACTCAGTCATTGAGCATTCAGTCTATTAATGGGTTGTGGTTGGAACCCAGAAATATCAAAAAAAAAAAAAAGTAGCCAGCTACCTCTTATCTCAGGAAGCCTGTGTTCTGACTTCACAAGGAAAAAAACTACTATGAGAAGACAGGCTAAGAGAAGAGAGGCAGGATGGGATAATCTTGAGTCATGCCTTCCCTACCAATGTCATGTACCCAGAACTTTTCTATGCAATTAGTGTGTATGAACACACTCAGTCCTCAAAGCGGCTTCTATGGTTTAAACACATTCCTCAGATTTCATGAATTGGAAATCTGGTCCCCAGTGCAGCAGGTGGAATCTCTGGGAGTTGACTGAGTCCTAAGAATTCTACCTCTGTGAAGGGGTTCACCTTATAGAATAACAGATTGTCATGAGAGATGCTTTGTTATAAAGTCGAGCTTGCTCAAGCATGCTTGCTCTGTAGTGCCATGTGATGGCCTCCATCATGTTATGACTCAACAGGCTGGCCATCTTCAGATGCAGACAAGATGTCTATCTCTGCTTGCCCTTGGACTTCATAGCTGCCATAAACATGAGCCAAACAAACTTCTGTACTCTATAGTAACCCAGTCACAGGTCATTCAGAAATAGCAACAGAAAATGAGCTAATAAAACAACCCTAGAAGACCCTGAGACTTGGTAGATTTTCTTCAATAATTTAACCCCACCAATGTGATGCCAGAGCAATGGTAACTGGAAAATGTACAACTGGCATCACAAGAGGTGGGATCTTATTCCATTTGCCAATTTCCAGAGTATAAATATCCCACCACTGCCAATTCAAGCTATAGATGTGACATCAAAAGACTCATGAATCCAATGGTTCTGATATCAAGGTTATAGGTAATAGTAAACTACAGTAAATAATTAGAAACTGGTGAGTTTCTTGTGCTTCTTTTTAGTTTAGTTTACCTGTGAGTTGTAGAATTTAATTTTTTAATTTTTTTTATTGTTAAAAGAGAGATTTACAATTACCCCCTTGTCCCTGGCCCTCCGCCTTCTTTACCACCCCACCCTCCCCAGCCTACTAAAGAGGGGGCAGGGTATCCTGCCCTGTGGGAAGCCCAAGGCCCTCCCCCCTCCATCCTGGCCCAGGAAGGTGTGCATCCATACAGACTAGGTTCTCAAAAAAAAAGCCAATACATACAGAAGAGGTATGTCCCCGTGCCACCATCATTGGTTTCTTAGTCCATCGTGTTTGGCAGCCACATACAGAGATTCTGATTTGGTAATATGCTCATTCAGCCCTGGTCCATCTGGATTTGATGAACTCCCAATAGATCAGGCACCCTGTCTCAGTTGATGGGCCAGTCCCTTGCGGTCCTGATTCCTTGCTCATCTTCCCCC
>JAQHUG010000081.1:3600002-3612082 GCA_028555095.1 Dicrostonyx torquatus
ATCACCATCTTCACTCGTTCACCTTAGCAGCCAGGCTCCTCTGCATAGCTGACTTCCAGACTTCTGGCCCAATGTTAAAACCATCAGCTCCAAAGACAATCACACCAGAATAGTGACTTTCACTATGCCACTTACTTGCTGTGTGACCCTGGGAGTTTCTCCACCTCTCTGAGCCTCAATTTCCTACTAACTAAGCCCCCTTTTATGCAACAAACACTTCATGGGATGCCTTGTCTAAATCAGGTATTCAGCAAACAAGATAAAAGACACAGACAATAAAATAGAGAATAAAAGATGATTTTCCAATGTCAATCACATCATTAAAGAAATAAAATGTGATGGTATCCCAGAGGGGGCTGGGGTGTCAGGGCCACTTGAGCTCATGTGACCCATAAGGAGCTGAGGAAAGTGACTTCACTGGGTCGTTTTGTATTGAAAATGTGAAATATATACACAACAGCACTAAGTGCCTTGTGGGCACCATCACTGCCACAGTGTTTGGTACTGTTAGGCGCCTAAGAAGGAAGAAGGGAGTTTGTGGGAGACTATCTCCCAGGAGCAGGTGGGACCCAAGCATCCCCACCCCCACCCACCAGCCCCACACTTCATCGCTGTTTCCAAAGCCTTGTAATTATCCCATCTATAAATACAGCCTCTGCCAGAGAGAGGGCAGGCTCAGGCAGGAGGATTTAACCCTTAGATGGGACTCCCCAGATCTCTTTCCATGCCGGTTTGCCAATTCTCCTCTTTCTTCCTCCCTACTCCCCACCACCTACATCCATGTCCAACAGCAGCTGAACTGATGTTCAATTTGCACAACAGCTGCCTCACTACTGCAACCCGGAAAGGATTTCATGGGGACAAGGGATAAAAATCTATTATTTGGTAGCGTTTATCCTATAGGTCTGTAGCCCTTTGATGTCAGCGCTCCGGCCAACCCAGCAATGGGTCATAAGACAGGCTTTAATGCTAAGATTGTCAACATGTCTGCCTCCAGTCTCACTCCTGGAGTGAGTTATGTAAAGAAAGCTAACATTTGTTTATATAAAAGCCATGGTTAGGTCTCCAGTTTACCCAGTGATGAACAAGCACCTCTCTGGCTCCCAGCTTACAGGCCTTCAGTTGGTTCCCAGAACATCATAGCTATATCCCATCTCAGGATACTTCTGCACCCACTATCCAGAAAAGGTCACTCATTTTCAGACAAGGAAGCCCTGCCTGGTACATCAGTCTGTATCACATTCCTGCATATGGCTTTATATGCCTTATGCCTGGCAAGATTTTTTATTTTGTACCCATTCCCCAATACATTGTCCTGTAAATCAATGTGTCTATTATAACCCTATACCAAACCTAGTTCCTGCCACCTGATCAGTCCTCAATAGATGTTAATGAATGGATGAATGATCAGGCATAATGTTTGTGCCTCAAGATGTTTAGGACTATAATATTCCTCTAAAACATAAGTGCATGGATCCAGGGAGGGTCTGCCTTGTTAAACATCCAGAAGTGCCTTGCCTGGTATCTGGGACATGTTTTGTGCTCAATGAATGCCTAGGGAATGAGTTAAAGGAATAAATGCTTTCGCTGCTTGGAAGCTCTTATTTAGGATAAGCCCAGGGAGGGGCTTTTTCAGGAACACTGCAACAGAGTTCAGGAACTTCTTTGCAGAGAAACAACCACAATAAACACTACAAAGCAAGCCACAAAGTTGGCATACATTTAAAAAGAAAAAGAAGCACCCAACCAGTTTTAGCATTGATCATAAGGGAATCGGCAGCAGGTAAGTTGTGCCTGCACGTGAGATGGGAGCCCTAGGAGGAGACACTGTGGTAGACAGAGATAGGGGAGGAGGAGACATGGCAGTCGGCAGAGACAGAGGGTGAGTGCCCACTGAAAGCTTTCCTTGGCACAGGAGGAAAGACAACCATCACACTTGTCTGAGGAGAGAAGAGGATGTCCAAAACAGGCTGTGCCAACAAATCTTTGAAAGTAATCTGGGTGTTTCTTTTTTTCTTTTTTTTTTTTTTTTGCCTTACAGGTCTTTTCTTCTATGTTATGGTGTCTGATTTTGTGTTTCTATGGGATGCCCATGTGTATGAGTGTGTGTCTCTGCATCGATGTTTCTTGTCTTTTTTTCCCCCAGCTCTTTTTTTCCCCGCTTATTTGCTGGCTTGTTCTTAGTTGCCTATTTGTTAAAGAAGGAGTGAAAGAAAGGGTGTGAATTTGGGTGGGTGGGGAGAAATAAGAGGAGTTGGGAGAGGGGAAACTATAATCAGAATATATTGTATGAAAAATCTATTTTAAACAAAAATTGAAATTATAAGAACAAAAGATACCACATGAAAAACTCAAAGCCAGTGTCTGTCTGATGGGAGCACTCACTTTGACCCAGTATCCGTCAGGTGTTACCATGCGTGAAGCATCTGCTATGGTCTGGGCTGTGGATGTACAACAGGAGAGTGGAGATGGCCTCGGCTCACTGGGAATTTTCCTCTAAATAAAGAACAAGTAGATTAAGATCAATTCAGAAAAACATCACTGCAAAGAATCAAAGAACCAACGGATGCCAACTTGAGACAGAGTGATCCTGTGAGATGGGAGTGAGCTGGCCGCTGAAGAACCAGACAGGACATTCGAGGCCCTGAGATAAGAGGCTCATATAAAAATCCTGCCCAGGTCAAACAAATGAAGCAATCTAGGAACAAAAAGATCATTACACCTAGACCGCAGAAAGTAAAGGTGGAGGCACAATTGCCTATCAATCATTCCTGGACCAGGCGTTGGGACATACCTGTAATCCTAGCTATTTGGAGGGCTGAGACAGCAAAAGGGTGAGTTCAAGCCCAGCTTAATTACACAGCAAGATGATGCTTTTTAAATTCTTGTTATAGACTGAGTGTTGGTGTCCCTTCCCCCAAATGTATAGACTGAAGTTCTAATCCCTAGTGTGGCTGTAAATGGAGATAGGCCTGCTAAAGCAGTTAAGCTTAAATGGGATCATAAGAGAAGGACCTTGCTCCAAAAGCATTAGTATCCTTGTAAGTATGCATCTCTAGCCCCGGCTCTGATTGTGCCTTGAGGTCACATGGACTCACAGAGAGGTAAGAGGACCTACCATCCAAGAGGAGAGGCCTCAGAGTGAAAACTGCCTTGCCCACACCTTGATGTCGTATTTGTAGTCTCTGGAACTTTGGGTCATTTCTATGTAAGGCATCCAGACTATGTTATTTTCCTGGGACAGTTCAAATACATAAATACAATTCAAAAATTAGAAAAAAAAGTTTTCTATCAATTGAGGGAAATATTTTTTATCATAAACCTTACCTGAATTACTATTAGGCTATTCACTGTCTTCATTTATCTACCTGTATGTGAATATGTATACATTTCTCTGATTAAAACATTAACTGCTCTTTGTCTATACTGTAAGAATATTGGGCCAGATAGTAGTGGTGCTTGTCTTTAATCCCAACAATCAGGAGGCAGAAGCAGGTGGATCTCTGTGAATTCAAGGCCAACCTGGTCTACAGAGCTGGTTCCAGGACAGACAGGGCTGTTACACAGAGAAACCCTGCCTCAAAAAACAAAAACAAAAAAAAAGAGTATTGGAGTACAGATGATCTAAAACTGGGCTATCTTTGTAGAATCCAAAAAAAACCCTAAACTTCTAAACCCAAAGACCTTAGGCAATGAACCAGTGTCCCCTTTAAAACTTCTATCACAGAGGGGTCCCTGGTTCCCTCTGTGTGAATTTGAATGAAACCCATAGATCCATAGGGAGTGGTACGATTAGTAGGTGTGGCCTTGTTGAAGAAAGTGGTCACTGGAGGCAGGCTTTGGGGTCTCAGATGTTCAAGCCATTCCTGGGTGGCACACAGTCTCTTCCTGTTGCCTGCAGGTCCAGATGTACAGCTCTCAGCTCCTCTCCAGCACCATGCATGCCTGCATGCCACCATGCTTCCTACCATGCTGATAATGGACTAAACCTCTGAACTGTAAGTCAGCCCCAATGGAATGGTTCTCCTTTAGAAGAGTTGCTGTCCCTTCACAGCAATAGAAACCCTAACTGAGACAACAATGGAAAGGAGAGCTAGGTGGTAAGAAGCCTTCCTCACCATGGGCCTTTGCTGAAGAATGCAGTGTTCCCAAGTTTACTGGGCACAGGAGGGCAGTTACCTCCCAGACTACATTTTGAGAGTGTCCCTTCTAGAAGAGCTAGATGTACCAGACACTGGAACTTTTCCCCCTGGGGGACACTAGAACTATGTCTCCCCTGGGAACATCCATACTTCTTCATAGGCAAAATCAGATGTTTTCTGGAAAAACATTGCCTCAGAAGAAAGAAATTTAGAAGTCCTTGAGTCAGAAGAATCAAGCCTGTTGCCTCAGGCCAACCCTCCCCACATCTTCCTGACCTGACATTTTTAAGTTTATTATTGTTTTAATCAACTGTCCGTCACTGTAACCAAATATGTGACATAATCAACTTCTAGGGAGGTAAGGTTAATCCTGTCTCATGGTCTCAGAGTTTCCATCCATGGACATCTATCCCTGCTGTCTCTGGGCCTATAGCAGGGACTTAACATCATGGCAGGAACTTGAGCAGAGGGAAGCAAAGAGAGAAAAGACAAGAGCCAGATCTTCAATATCTCCTCTAAAAGAACAGTCCCTAAAATCCAGTATTTTGCCACAAAGCCCAACCTTCTAAAAGTTCTACTACATTCCAATGGCCTTCAACACATGAGCCTTTGGGTGTTTCCAATCAAACTACAGCAATTCTCTTACATTCCCATGAACAAATAATTAGGATTTCAGGTGTAAGCAAGGCAACTCAGTTCTTGCTCTCCACCTTGGTTCTGGTCATGCCCCACCTTCCTTGCCATGTTTACGTGAACATTCCATGTTGCTTCCTTTTCTATACCCTACATTGTCCTCTTAATCCTTTCCAGTTACAAACACACACACACACACACACACACACACACACACATCACTATCCAAGCCAAAAGAACCCTACTCCTTTAAAGAAAACTTAGGGACCCACAGATCCCTACCACACTGCATCCAACCTCTCCACCAAGCCAGAAGCTGTACATCTTTCTCCCAAGTCTAGAGAGGTAAGTGTAGTCCTTAACCACCATCAAGAAAACCAAAATGTAGAGTTGATGAGCCAAGTCCCAATGGATGCCTTCATAATACAACTCCTGAACCTAAGGCTCAGGGATCACTGTGGAAGAGGAAGTGGAAAGATTGCAAGATCCAGCGGAAGAGGGAGTTTGCTGTGGGGTTGTGTCTCCTGGGAATGACAGAACCTATACCCATGAAGTCTCACCAACATGACTACATAAGCACAAACCGAACAAGGACAGTAGACATGCTAACATGGATGGGAAAAGCCCTAAAGTTCAACCCTACACAAAGAACTGAAGACAGCTAGGGGAGCCTGGAGGGGAAAATAGTCTTCCCCCAAAGAATTGGTTATTTGAGGTGCCTTTTGCCATTCTGTCTCTTCCACTATGCAAAGAAAAAGTGTGTTTTTTTTCCTTTTTCTCTTTACATATACAGAAAAGGCAACAAGGCACCATCTTAGAATCAGAGACCTGGAATGAATCTCCTAGCACCTTGATCTTGAGCTTCCCAACCTCTAGAATATTGAGAAAGTTTCCATTCTCTATCAACTACCCAAACTCAGGAAGTTTGTTGTAGAAACAGATTAAGACAGAAATTAGTGCTAAGAAGTGGGAATCACACAAAACATGGAAATAGTGTAATTTCCAGCCTGCAAGAGCTGCACCAAGACACTCCCTTCAGCCTCAAGAGTTCTAACCCCACTCTCATGGCCTGAGGCTCCATTTCTTAACACTATCACCCCGGGGATACATTTCCATGTGGATTTTAGAAAGATGTACTTCTTCAAGTCATAGCACACTTCTCTTCAGGCACATCCCACCTCAAGGCATCTTGGGAGCTTCTGAGATACTGTGGAACTTTCAAAAGGAAGTAGAGCCCAAGAGAGGACTGGGTATACCAGAAGTCTGAGGTCATCTAGGAAGCAATCAGGTTGGTGTGACATAATAAATCACCCATGTGAGAGGACAGGCCTCATAGTGGGCATCACCATCCCAGCTAGTGTTCTTCTCATTGTGACTGAATGACTACAGAAGCCCAGACAGCAGCCTCCTCCTTACACAGAGGCGAGGGTGGCCACAAGGTTGTCCCAGCCTCCTTGTTCCCTCTGAATGGCATTTGGCTTGCCCTTCCTTCTTAAATGAGGATGCTTCCTCTTTTTATTAATGCATGTGCAGATGTGAATGCCAACGCACATGTGTGTAGGTGCATGTACTGACGTGTTCATGCATGTGCTTGTGGAGGTCAGAGGACAACCTCAGGCATCTTCCTCAGCAACACTGTCCACACAGGGTCCCTCCCTTATTGGCCTAAGCTCACTGATTGGCTAAGACTGGCTGACCAGTGAGCCTGGGGATCCTACTCTCGCCACCTCCCCAGCACTGGGATTGCAAAAGCACACCGCCATACCCAACACTTCTCTGTGTGTTCTAGGTGATCAAACTCAAGTCGCCATGCTTGAAAGACACATACTTGACAGGCTGAGCTATATCCCTGGCCCCAGATAGTGCCTCTTTATTGGAGAACAGAAAGATGTGATGTATACTAAAGGCATTGCCTTAAGGATCAGGCTGGCCAAAGATGAAATCTCAGCTTTGCCACTATCCAGTGTGAGGCAGTTTGTACCTATGTACCTTGATTTTCTCATCTATACATCGAAAATATTATCTAATGTATAAGGTGGTTTAGAAGATTGAGTGGTACAATATCGTTAGATACTACATACGATACTTAATGACACCTGCTTTCTCCCCTTCCCGCCACCAGATAATTTTGATTATCTACGTTGCAGTGAAAGTGGCAGAGACACAACATCTGATGTTTATCAAAGTGCTTGCAATCTGGAAGGTCCCCCAAAGCAGACACCAAATCTCTTTTATCTAATATAGTACTTGTCATATAGAAACACCCATAAACATTTGTTGACTGAGCAATGAATGAATTACAAGCATCTGATTCTTAAAGCCCTAGAATAGTAGCACTGGGGAGGGGGGGTAAACCATGAGCTTGTGCTCCCCCTCCCCCCCCGCCACATCCAGAATGCTGACAGCACTGTGCTAAAAAGGGTTCTGAGACCACAGCTGTCCTTGCCAGGTGGGACTGTTATGGTCAATTAGCAGTGTCTGGCAAGGATGTGAAAGGAGACCTAGCCTCCTTTCGTCTTCTTGATCCAAACTGGCACAATGCTGTTCAGATAAGGAAATGGGAGATGAAGCAGCACTAGCCTGCTCATCCAAGGATGTGAGAGGCAGAATATCTAATAGTGACAAGGACTGATCTAGAAGATAATGGCAGTAGATTGGGGACAGAAGCAGGACACATTCGAAGTATCTCCCCTCCAGTCCCTGACCCAGGATGAACTTTTCTTTCTTGTCCCCCCTATTAGTAGCATACATGCACTAATCCAGAAGAAATGTGGACAGCATGGATGGAAATGAGACCAAAGTCACCCTTTCATTCCCTCCTAACCACACAGCTTTTCCTCCTGGCTACCCCAGGTCTACCTCAACTTCTCCAGCACATTTTGGTAAGTGGCTGTTCCTCTTCCCCTCTCCCTGCTCCCAGACTCTTCAGTCACAGCCCCCCCTTGAACATAGATCCCACTCGTCTCTTCAAAAACTCTAGCTTGGGAGAAATGGGTGAGTAATTAGCAAACGCAGCATTCTGGTAAGCCTTCCACAGGGAAGGAGAATCAGTTGTTAGCTGAAGTAAATGTCCATGCCTTGATGAGCTGTCTGACCCTGAAAAGGAAATAAGAACAGACTTCTTCATTCACCAAACCTGGAGTTCCGAATATGGTTTGAGAGGCAAGGGGAAAGGCAAAATAAAAATTCTTTTCATTTGAAATTGAGGACCTGATAGAAACCTGTACAAGGGAGACTCCCAGGAATCTACAAGCATGACACCAGCTAAGACTCCTAGCAAAGGAGGAAAGGAGGATACAAAGCCTGGACTGGCCACCTCCTGTGACCGGTCCTGACTACCAGTGGAGGGACTGGGACACCAACCCGGTCACATAACCTTCGGTCTACAGTCTATCCGGCCTATGGGATGTGCTGAGGTAAGGGTGACACAAAGATTGAGAGAGTGGTCAACCAGTGACTGGTCCAGGCTGAGACCCATGCCACAAGAGTAAGCCCACCACTGACACTACCTGTAGCACCAGGACCCAGAGGCTAGATGACCAGGAGACCTATAATAGAACCAAACTTGACTGGAGGGGGGAAAATGTCAATGTAATCATGCCTAATGATATGCTGCTATACTCATAGAATGGTGCCTAGCCCACTTGTCATCAGACAGCCTTCATCGAGCAACTGGTGGAGACAGATGCTGAGACCTACAGCCAAACATTAGGCAGACCTCAAGGAATCCTGAAGAAGAGAGGAAAAAAAAAGATTGTATGAGCCAGAAGGATCAAGGACATCACAAGAAAATCCACAGAATCAACTAACCTGGGTTCATATGGCCCCTTAGGAGGAACACCTGAGGTTGATGTCTGACTCTGCATATAAGCATGCACACACACATTCGTGTATACCTGCACATACATATACATGTACACTCATACATATACATACCCAAAGCAATAAGAACTCTTCTCAAGGAAATAGAGATTGCTCTTCCTCTCTTTAGCTGCAAACCCCGTGTACACATGGCTTCTTTCCCAAAGAGTGATATAAAAGACTGGGGGTGCATAAAACTCACAGTGCAAAGGCCTGACAAATACTCCTCCAGCCATTTGCTCGAGGCCCATATAAACACTGACAAGTCATGAGGTAAGCCTGAATTCCAGCTACAATATACTGAGGATGACATTTACCTCTGAGGACTTCTTCTCCCAAATCCACAACACATTAGACAAACCTCAGCCAAGATATTGTCTACAAAATGCCCAACTGGCTGGTTAGATTTCAAAGCTTTCAAAACAAAAACAAGGTCATCAAAAATGAGAAATTGCCATGGCCAAGATGGAATGTGATCATCTGCATGGCATCTTACAGGAGAAGAAGAAAGTTTAGGTGAACATTAAGTAAACCTAAGAAAAAGTGCAGAATTTTGTTAACCATTATTTATTGATGCTGTTTCATCAATTTTGGTACCATAGTGCCGATTTTAGTAGAAACAGTATGCCTTAATATCTTAGCATTTCTAAGGCTGTCAAGAGACACTTATAAAGCAAAACATTTAGGTGGGGTGGCTCGCTTGAAGTTCAGAAGGTCAGTCCATTATCATCATGGTGGGACATGGCAGCATGCAGGCAAACAAGGGGCTGGAGAAGTAGATGAGAGTCCTATATCTTGCAGGCTACAGGAAGTGGTCTTTATCACTGGGAGTAGCTTGAGCATTTTTGAGACCTCAAAGCCTACCTCCACAGTTGACATACTTCCTCCAACGAGGCCACACCTACTCCAACAAAGCCACACCTCCGAATAGTGCCACTCACTATGGGTTTATGGGGGCCAACTACATTCAAACTACTACACTTAATCAATTTGGGCTGCTACAACTAAACTTTGTACACTGTGTGTTTTTATAAATGTTGTACATCAATTTCCTCCAAACTGAAAAATCTGCTCCTATACGAAGGAGGAAACCCATAAGATTCAGGAAGGGAATGGGACTTACCAGATTTAGGGAGCTCACAGAACTTTATAAGTAGTAAACACTTGCTAGCAGCAGACTCTTCAGTAG
Source organism: Dicrostonyx torquatus (assembly GCA_028555095.1). Taxonomy (NCBI): domain Eukaryota; kingdom Metazoa; phylum Chordata; class Mammalia; order Rodentia; family Cricetidae; genus Dicrostonyx; species Dicrostonyx torquatus. The sequence goes on from JAQHUG010000081.1 coordinate 3,609,828, forward strand.
AGCCACCTATAATTGGGCAGAGGACTCTAGACTGAGTTGTCAACCATCCTAGTGTGAGCTTCTTTTTTTTCTTTTCGAGACAGGGTTTCTCTGTAACTTTGGAGCCTGTCCTGGAACTAGCTCTGTAGACCAGACTGGCCTCGAACTCAAGAGATCCACCTGCCTCTGCCTCCCGAGTGCTGGGATTAAAGGCGTGCACCATCACCATCTTGCCTAGTGTGAGCTTCTTACCCCAGGCTCGACGTAGCTGCTCTTTAGTCACCTACGGTTCTGTAAGTCACTCCAATATACTCATTGATTCACCAAGCTAGACATGGAGAAAACAAAAACATATATATATATATATATATACTCTCACAGATCTGGAGCCTGGGAAGACTAAATTCTAGAAACAGGCAGATTTAGCAGTTAGTGAAGAACCATTTCCTGCTACTCCCTCACATGATGGAAAGCAGGAAGGCAGCTCCTCTCAAAGGGTCCACCTGTTAATACCAGCACACTATAGGGATAAAACATCAACATGTAAACTTTGGAGAAACATAATATTCAGACCATGGAACAGAATGTATGACAACTCTGTATTAGCTTCATGATTTTTCTGTAAATCCAAAACAAAGTCTTCCATACACAACAGGATTAATGCACATACAAACTCACAGAGGCTAGCAATGTACATAAGATCTGCTCAGTCCCAAACAGGATGTGGCTCCAGCACTGAGAGGAGGGAGTGAACAGGAAGCCCCACCCCTATTCAAGAATATTTGCAACTGATGCCTGCCCTGTGGGCAAAGGGATAAATCGGTTTTCTCCAATGGAGTCTCACTGGGTATATCAACCACATCCCAGGTTCCTTACCCTGGAGTAACTGACCAACACAAAACAAATTCCATGGGTTTTTTTTTGTGTGTGTGTGTGGATGTTTTGCTTAGTTTGGGCAGAATGTAGGGTTTTACAAGGCATCCCTAAAATAGCAGGCACACTGTGGCAAGTGGCCCTGTCCAGTTCCCTTCCCTCTGAACCAACTCTCCCGATTAAACAGTCACGGCCCCTTCTCTAACTGCCCCCTGAAAACACACTGGGCAGGTCTAAAGTCCAGACTGTCTCCTCTAGCATGGCCTCGGCTATCTCAGAGTCTTGCCTCAGCAAAACAAAGGTACCCTCGCTCATCTTGAAGACCCATACTTGCCTGGCTCCTGAGACAGGAAAACATACTGAGGTCCAGGTCTGCTTACAGCAGTCCAAAGTCATTTCTTTAGAACCCATGGCTGATAGGGGGGAGACCTAGTAACCAAGTTACTCTCTGCTGAATGCCTTGCTTTCAGCACTCATCCTAATTTGGTCCATTCGGATGCAGATAGAAGGTGTCATCCCAAGAGCCCCTCAGGAGCTTCTGAATGCCCCTGCCCCTGCTAACTCCAGTTCTTTAAAGAAGCAGCAAGGATTAAGGATGCTAAAACTCCAATGTCCCCTCCCACCTACTGATACTCAAAATTAAATGACTATGCCAGATGGGAACTAACCAATGTCACTTTGTGGCATGAAGTTATAATAATTAAACATCCTTTCCCTAAAGGAGTCTTGACTACACATCAGTTAACTATCACAAGCATTGAGCATGAATCCACATACATCCTTTTGCTATCTAAATCATTAAAGTCACCACCACTGAATCATAGTGTCCATTGATGTCAAAGAACCCTGAAGGGCAATGGTTTAAAACAGAGTAATTTGGCCTCTCAGGGGACTTAGGTATAATTTGCATACATTTTTGGTTGCTACACTTGAGGTAAGGATTCTGCATCTTCTAGTAACTTTGACCCTCAGAGGAAGGATGAAGTCATGTGGGAATTAACATTCACCAAATGCATTATTTGCACTAGCCAGTGACTCATTCCATAGCACTATAATTTATTAAGCATAATCATGTCCCAAGAACTCAGGGAAGAACTGTGTCTTAGTTAGGATATTTATTGCTGTGAAGAGACCCCCCATAACCACAGCAACTCCTATATAGAAAACATTTAATTGGGCTGACTTGCTTACAGATTCAGATTCAGCCCATTATCATCATTGAGGGGAGCATGGCAGTATGTAGACAGACATGGTTCTGGAGTAGTAGCTGAGGATTCTACATCTTGCAGACAACAGGAAGTCAACTGAGATACTGGGTAGTATACTGAGCATAGGAAACCTCAAAGCCCACCCCACAGTGACACACTTCCTCCAACAAAGTCGTTCCCATTCCAACAAAGCCA
>JAQHUG010000081.1:3665849-3687392 GCA_028555095.1 Dicrostonyx torquatus
GGCTTCCCATAGGACAGGGTATCCTGCACCATCTTAAGGAAGCAGGGGGAGGGCGGTGGGGTAGTGGGGGAGTGGGAGGGCCGGGAACAAGGGGAGTAAATGTAAATTTTGCTTTTAACAATAAAAAATAAAAAAAAGCGACAAAAGGAAAATCATAGTCTTCGAGATACTAATATTTGCAGAGTTGTGTTCTCCTGATTTCTGCACAGAGAGGAGCAAAAGGAAACAGCCATATGTTCATTCAGCTGAGATTGGGGGTCCCAAGAGCTGCACTCTGCAAATTGATTGAAAAGCTGATGCTGCATTTCAGGTGCAAGCCCCAAAACTAGGAGCCTGGGGGGCCAAGGGCAGCAGTTTCAGCCCAAGTCCCAAAGCCCGAGAACCAGAAGAAATAATGGTTTGGTTTCTTCAGTAAAAGGTAGGACAAGGTCCCCAAGAGCGGACAGTGTCTCATCTTGAAGATAGAGCGCTTTCTCTTACACGGCCATCTGTAGCCATGCTTCCAGTGCATCAAACGATACCTGTCCACACCGGGGATCGTCTGCTTCTGTCAACCTGCAAATTCAAATCGTAGTATTATCCAGAAATACTCTTACAGACAGGCATATCCAAAAAAAATGTTTAGTTAAATATTTGAGCACCCCATGAGCCGGTGACATAAAAAAATTAACCATCAGGAATGGAGTTCAACTCCTGACCAAAAAACAAACCACTAGCTTCAACTTTTAACTTCTTATTCCCATGGGGGTCCCATCCCATGCGCCCACACACAGATGTCTTCACATACACCATGATAGCATCAAGATTAGGCATTCCAAAATGGCTTGAGTGAGTCCAACGACTTGTCTATTCCCTGTTGTGTGGTTATGCAAGGTGGAGTTTGAACAGGTTCTGAAGATGCTGAGTGTACCTGATGTCCAGAGATAATAAAAAGAGTATATTGCTAGAGGTATACTTAATGATTTGGAAAAACAGTTTTGCAAATTTTTTTTTGTCTTCAAAGGCCAGGCACTGGTGGCTCATGCCTTTAATCCTAGCACTGCGAGGCAGAGGCAGGCGGATCTCTGAGTTCCAGGCCAGCCTGGTCTACAGAGCAAGTTCCAGGACAGGCTCCACAGACTGTCTTTCTGGGGCGGCAGTGGGGGCTTTGTCATATACACAATTACAAAAGCCACAGAATTTAAGTTTTCTGTATTAGTCAATCCCGGGCTTTTCACAAGCAAGAAATATAAATCTGTAATACATGACAAATTATTCTCAATGCCATTAGGAAGTCTCTGTGATACACAAGTGAGTTGTGCATGTTACAACAAAGAAGAGAGGTTGAGCTAGCCTCATCATAAGAAAGTTCTGGATGGGTACCACCCAGGAAAATAAAGGAAAACAGAAAAATGAACTTGAGGAAAGCTCAATTTATTAAAAGAAAAGGGAGAGAAGAGGAGCATGAGGAGGAGGAGTTTCATCCCCGTAGAACTTCTCTCTGAATCACCATTGGGAAGACCTCACGTGTGGAGCTGCACACAGAATGACTACATCTGAACACTTTCATGGTGGAGTACTTCCAATGTACTCACTTGCCGTCTTATATGATACAACTGTGTTCATAGTTTGTTGTGTCTACAGAGGAGGAAGAGGAGCATATTTTTAACCCATTAATTTCTAAGGAGAAATGCACCAAATTTCTATTCCCTCAGATTCATTGCCCTTTTATTCTCTCACCCCTGTGCAATGGTTGGCTTGGCTAGTTGATAGCACCCAAGTATTCAGCAAAACACTACCCTTGGTGATGCTGAGAATGTATTTTATGGGACAGTTAACATCCATGACCAAGTGATTCTAGTGAAAACGTTATCCTTGATAGTATAGGTGAGCCTCACCCACTCCAGATAAAAACCATAAGTGTTAAACCAACATTTCTATCTGAGCAAAACCAACATTTCTGTCAGAAGACAGAACTTCTAGCTGATAGTTTCCCACTCTTCCAGCCTACCTAAAATTTTGAGGTTTACTTAGCCAGAAAATACAAGGATGTGTGTCTAGCCCTATGAGATACAATAAATAGATAGAGATAAATAAATAAGCTGTGTGTGTGTGTGTGTGTGTGTGAGAGAGAGTGTGTGTGTGTGTGTGTGTGTGTGTGTGTAGTCAGCCCTGATACCTGCACATTCTATATCCACACTTTATATCAGTTGCAAACCAAAATAGTGTAAAAAAAATTCCACATCAAAATAATTAATTTTTTTCACATTCTGAGAACTTTGCTGAATTCAAACACATGAAATGATTTGCAGGCCCAAGCTGCTACCCCTCCCCACATCCCAGCCTCTCTCCATCATTCATTGTTTGAACATTGATCACCTTGCATCTTATTTGTGTACTGTGCAGTTAAGGGATGATACAGTTAAGATCCTGAACACGTACATGACTGTTTTCCCTGCCATTAGTCCCTAAATGAGACAGGACAGGAAATAGTTGTATAGCAATTATATCATAATAAGTATTATAAACTATTTAGAGATGACAAAATATACAGGCAGGTGTGTTAGGGGCTAGAGGTAAATACTCTGCCATTTTATAGAAGGAACTGGGACAGCTGTGAATTTTTGAGTCTGAGGAAAGTATATCTTGACTGTGTCCCAGGAAATATTCAGGAAGTACCGTATGGGGTTGTGTGTGTGCGCACACACACACACACACACACACACACATGAATAATGCAGCCATAGGCAACAGTGATGTCAGAGATATCTATATCCTGCTGGCTCTGTTCCTCTGGAGGAGCCCTGACTAATGCTCCATTCAAGCAGATCAGGAAGTGTCGTACAAGAATTCTCCACTCAATCCATCCTAAAGTTGGAGACTTGGCACACTTAGTGTCATGGAGGAGGTTATGGTGGAAGGAAGTCTGGGCAGCGATGAAGAATCTTGGCCCAAAACAAGAAGTAGGGAGGATTTTTCAGAAATTATTGATTGCCTGGGGTGGAGTAAATAAAGAATAAATCAATGATTAAAGATGTATTTGGAGCCTTAGAAAAGAAAAGACCAATGCTCAGCTTCCTATTCATGACAGTTTGTCACCTCATGGCCTCAAAGAGCTTTCGTTGTTATTCCTGGCCACTCATGAACAGTTTAGTGCTTCCAAATTGTTTCAACTTCCTCTATCAATTGAACCATACCAAGTATTTTTGTTTGCCAAAGTAAGCCAAAACCAAACCCCACACCCCACTGAAGTAAATGCCCTAATGACTGAAGGTTCTCAAAACCGTGAAACTTTTCATGTCCTTTCAAAGTGTGGTGTGACTTGAGACCCAAAGCTCGGATTGATAAAAACCTGCTAACTTGAAAAATCAAATATTCAGAACCAGAACATTCCACTAATCATCTAAGGTGGGGATGTTAATGGTACTGTCCTTTGGACTGCTGTCGGTGATGTTGACAGTAAAGCCCTCAATCTCAAAAGCAGAAAGATGTATTTAGACAATACTATATGAGTTCACTGAACATATATCTATATCTATGTATATACATATATACCACCCAATGGGTTTGATTTGACTGCTACAGAAAAACAAATGAAGCAGAACCTCACTGTTTCTAACATGGGAAAAGCCAGGGCAATGACCGTATACAACTGTTGCTCTCTCCTGGGGCAATAGTCAAAAACCGAAAGTAAACTCTGAAAGAAAATCTCCAACATTTCTGCAGCAAAAGAAGATAAATGTTAGCTAGGATCAATACAGGGAAACGCAAAATCAAATAAGCGAATCTAAACATCATGTAAAGCCCTCTGTGAGGTCAGCCTCAGAAATGTCTGGCAAAGTGGAGCTCATGAGATGAGAGTAAATGTAGGGAAACTTTGCCCTCTGCATAGGCATCCCAGACCATCTTCAGACAAGCATCCAGGGGCTGGAGAGGTGGCTCAGAGGTTAAGAGCACTGGCTGATCTTCCAGAGGTCCTGAGTCCAATTCCCAGCAACCACATGGTGGCTCAAAACTGATAAGCATCCATGCCGCAAAGGTCACCCTTGTTCAACTCATTTACACTGGTAGATGTCAATGCACTCAAAAATCAGGCCTGAGCAGTTTGTCTGAAAACCCTGAGCCAATCTAGATCTTTTTATATCAATCGCCTCTGGTTCTTTTATTAAAATCGTGTGGATTTCTGGGTAGACTCACTCAAATGTGGTATGAACACAAAACTTCCTCAGGGACTTAATGAAATAAAGTATCAGCAGCAAAAGGAGAAATAAAGCCTTTTTTGCCACAGAATCCCAAAATGGCAGCCAAGAAAAGAAATGGAATTTTCTAGCATGATTCAGACTAGCTCCTTGAGCCAGTCTCAAGAAAACCAGTGTGTAAGAAGGCAATTGATTTTCCGGATTCCTAAGAATTCTCACAGTGTACAACAACTTAGAGAGATGACCTAAGACGATGATGGACATATCTAAAACACACAACCCCTGAAAAGAAGCCTCTCCACCATTCCCAGGGGGCAGAAGCAAGAGGAGGCTGCTGTGGAATATTAGTTGAAGATGTGTTACAGTCACTTATGCTATGGAACGTTTGTTTTAATGATGCAAAAATGTGTTGCATTCTTTTATGTTGCGCTTGTTTAACTCTGTGAGGCTGTGTTATTTTGCCTGTCTAAAACACCTGATTGGCCTAATAAAGAGATGAACGACCAATAGCAAGGCAGGAGAAAGGACAGGTAGTGCTCGCAGGCAGAAAGCAGAAATAAAAGGAGAAAAAGAAAGAAAAGAGAGGATCTAGTAGGAAGAGAAGGAGGAAAACTCCAAGGACCAGTTATGCAGCTACACAGCAAGCCATGGAGAAAGAATTAGAGAAAGATTTACATAAATAAAGATAAAAATCCAGAGGCAAGAGATAGATAGGATAACTTAAGAAAAGCTGGTTAGAAATAAACCAAGACAATCTTACCAAAAGCGACCTACAGATTCAATGCAATTCCCATCAAAATCCCAGCGAAATTCCTCACAGACCTCAAAAGAACAATACTTAAAACTTCATATGGGAAAGCAAAAAACACAGGATAGCTAAAATAATTCTGTACAATATAGAAACTTTTGGAGACATCACAATCCCTGACTTCAAACTCTACTACAGAGCTACAGTACTGAAAACAGCCTGGTATTGGCATAAGGACAGACAGGAGGACCAATGGAAACAAATCGAAGACCCAGGTATCAATCCACAGACCTATGAACACCTGATTTTTGACAAAGAAGCAAAAAATATAAAATGGAAAAAAGAAAGCATAGTGCTGGCATAACTAGATATCAAAATGTAAGAGAATAAAAATAGATCCATATCTATTGCCATGCTGTAACATGAGGGACTGCTTTGTTGTGGTTTCTGTCCTGCCCAGTTCCCACAGTCATTAGGTCCCAAAGAAAATCACACAGAGATCTCCATAAGTTATAAACTGATTGGCCCATTAGCTCAGGCTTCTCATTATTCTTATCTATTCTTATCTATGTTAGCCACATGGCAGGGCAGGTTACATTTTGCTTCTTTGGTGTCTGGGTAGGGCTGCCGAGGGAGCTTCCTGCTTCCCAGAATACTCCTTTTCTCATTGCCCCACCTTTACTTCCTGTCTGGTTGTCTCACCTATACTTCCTGCCTGGCCAATCAGCATTTATTTAAAACATAATTGACAGAATACAGACAATTCTCCCTCACCAGTTCCTCCTTTTAAAAAAAAAAAAAGAAAAAAAGAAAATATCCACAGTCCATATTTTGGGAATGTGGGCATAGTATTCCAGGCTACTTCCGGCTGGTTGGGGGGGCGCTGATAATCTTATGAGGACCTAAAGAAAATTTAGAGTTATGATCAAGTCCTGACTGGAGTATTCTGTGAGGCTTGATCATCTCAGGCAGCATCTTGAATCTGTTCTGGATGTAGAACTCTGACATCTGGGCCATCTGTTCCTACTGGAGATTTCTCAAGGGGTCTTCCTTGATTAAACCTGATTTTTCTTAACTCAGAATGAATCCACAGTCTCTCATTTCCTGTGGAAACAAATAAGAGTTTCTTTTTCAAAGTAACAAACCTTTTGACTTCAATTTTGAAGTCAAGTTATTTTCAAAATATCTATCTTGGATTAATTCAGCAGCATTTATAGCTAATATCTTTTAGCAGCTGTTGCTCTTTTCTCAGCATTCAAACAATTCAAAGAGAGCATAATAACATACAGTATCAAGATTCTCTGTGAGTTTTTTCATCTTTATGTGGCTTTATTTTAACCTCTTTTAACATTTGGTTTTTTGAGACAGGTTCTCTGTGTATCTTTGTTCTTGAACTCCCTCTGTAAGCCAGGCTATTCTTGAACTCACAGAGATTTGCCTGTCTCTGCCTCCCCAGTGCTGGGATTAAAGGTGTGTGCTACCACACCTTAAAGTCACAGAGGTCAGTCTACCTCTGTCTCCCAAATGTTAGCTCTTTCTTTCTTTTTTATTTTAAGGACTTAAACCTTTTTTTTCAAGCCTGCATATATTTTTAAACACACAACAAACCATTTGGAGGTTTTCTTCATCTTTGAATCTATTTTTTCTGTATATCTCTCTCTTTTTCTGACAAATGAGTCTTTAATTTACTAAACAATATGGAGAGGATTAAAGCCATGGCTTTGACGGCTAGATCCAGCCCATTCCTTAGCTTTGTGAGATTCCAGGTTTATGGTGGAGGTACCAGCCGGAGCCATGTTTATTGCCACAACTCTATGGTGTTTCAAGGTCCCTGCCAGCAAGCAAGCTGCAGCAGTGTGCTCACAAACCACACTCAAATGATCCACAGTCGGACCTCCTGCCTGAAAGAGTAGAGTTTGCCCTGGCAGGATGGTCCAGAAAGCTGGCATTCTAAAACAGTGCAGCTTTTTTCCTGCTACAGCTGAAAACCAAAAAGCATGAACTCAGCTTTTCATCAACACTATGTAGGTGTTTTGTGGCAGGACCTCTTAAAAGAGCTGCAAGGTTTTGCAGCTAAAGCTGAGTGAGGAAGCCTCTCTTAAATGAGAGCGCTTGCTTGCCTCTAGCAAGCAGAGCAGACCTGAGAAATTGTTGCTACCAAGAAACCATACGTAATGTTGTTATTTTGTTCTAGAATTACTTCCCAAGCTGTCTCAGGCTTTATGTGGATGAAGTTGTCCACACGTTGGCGCCATTCTGTAACATGAGGGGCCTACTTGTTGTGGTTTCTGTCCTGCCCAGTTCCCACAGCCGATAAGCCCCAAAGAAAATCACACAGAGGTCTCCATAAGATTATAAACTGATTGGCCCATTAGCTCAGACTTCTTATTAGCTCTGTAGCTTATATTAGCCCATTATTTATTATCATATTATCTATGTTAGCCACATGACTCGGTACCTTTTTTGGCAGGACAGATTACATCTTGCTTCTTTGGTGTCTTGGCAGGGCTGCTGAGGAAGCTTCCTGCTTCCCAGAATACTCCTTTTCTCATTGTCCCACCTTTATTTCCTGTCTGGTTGTCCCACCTATACTTCCTGCCTGGCCAATCAGCGTTTATTTAAAACATGATTGGCAGAATATAGACAATTCTCCTGCACCACCATGCATAGAACTCAAGTCCAAATGGATCAAAGACCTCAACATAAAACCAACCACACTGAACCTCATAGAGGAGAAAGTGGGAAGTACACTTGAACACATTGGCACAGGAGACCACTTCCTAAATATAACCTCAGCAGCACAGACACTGAGAAAAAGAATTAATAAATGGGACCTCCAGAAACTGAGAAGCTTCTGTAAAGCAAAGGACATGATCAACAAGACAAAATGGCAGCCTACAGGATGGGAAAAGTTCTTCAACAACCCATTTCAGACAGAGGGCTGATTTCCAAAATATACAAAGAACTCAAGAAATTGGTCATCAAAAGAACAAATAATCTAATTTAAAAAAAAGTGGATCAACCAGACCTAAACAGAGAACTCTGGACAGAGGAATCTAAAATGGCTAAAAGACACTTAAGGAAATGCTCAACATCCTTAGCCATCAGAGATATGCAAACCAAAACAACTCTGAGATTCCATCTTACACCTGTAAGAATGGCCAAGATCAAAAATACTGATGACAACTTATGCTGGAGAGGATATTGGGTAAAGGGAACACTCCTCCATTGCTGGTGGGAGTACAAACTTATACAGCCCCTTTGGATATCAGTATGGTGATTTCTCAGAAAACTAGGAAACAACCTTCCTCAAGACCTAGTAATACCACTTTTGAATACATACCCAAAGGATGCTCAATTGTGCCACAAGAACATGTGTTCAACTATGTTCATAGCAGCTTTGTTTGTCATAGCCAGAACCTGGAAACAACCTAAATGTCCCTCAACTGAAGAATAGATAAGGAAAATGTGGTACATTTACACAATGGAGTTTATACACAGCAGAAAAAAATAAAGACATCTTGAAATTTGTGGGCAAATGAATGGATCTAGAAAACATCATAATGAGTGAGGTAACCCAGACCCAGAAAGACAAACATAATATGTACTCACTCAAAAGTGGCTTTTAGACATAAAAACAAAGAAAAGCCAGCCTACAATTCATAATCCCAGAGAACCTAGACAATAAAGAGGACCCTAAGAGAGACACACATGGATCCAATCTACAAGAGAAGTTGAAAAAGACAGTATCTCCTGAGTAAATTGGGAGTATGGGGATCAAGGGAGAGGGTAGAAGTGGAGGGGAGAGGAAGGGAGGGGAGTAGAGAAAAATGTAGAGCTCAATAAAGGTGATTTTAAAAAAAGAAAGAAAGAAGCCAAGCTAAAGCTGGCCATTCATAAGAAAGAATAGGACTCTGTGTGTGATTTATTTGGGAGCTGAGTGTCAGCCCCCCGCCAAAAGATAATAGTAAAGAGTATTAAAACAACCAACAACAGGAGGTATCCATGTTTGCGCATTTCCAGCGAGAAATACAGAAGAAAGGTTATAAGCCCCATCTGGTCATCTTAAATTCTAAGAAAACAACAGAACCGATTCCCTCATGGGTTTTATCCTTTAGAACTTAACAAGAACATAAAAAATAGGTAGAAGTCATAAAACAATAAAGTATAATGATAAGGAATTTACTAACCACACAGGAACAAATTGTAGGTGGAAATTAACTTACTACAACTCTAATAAGGAAGTTAGAAACATCTGAGTAAAATACAATAGACCTAGATGCAAAGCAGACAGGCTTAGGGGAAAGCATGATGTAACCACGGTGAGTGGGAACAAAGAAATGCAGAAATTAAGGCAGTTAGACACAGGATGATGGGACAAGGGACAAAGATTGCCAAACGTAAGGGTAATTGGTTCCTCAAAGGTTTTTTTTTTAAAGGATCAAATATTCTGACATAAAATATAGAAAAATCCTTCAGTAAAATGAAGGAAAAATCCAAGTGGTCCATCAAATAAACCATGAAGAGCTATTCCACAATAACAAGCATCAGAAGATACAGTCTAAGGAGAAAGAAATTAAAGGGGATAAACAGGAAAAGAAGTCAAACTACTACTCTTATTTGTGGATGATACTATACACAAGAACGCCCAAAATATATACAAAAATAAAAGCTTATAGGAATGATCAACAATTTCAGAAAACTGGCTGAACCAACTTATAAAAGGAAGTAGCTTTTCTATACACTAACAACAAATATGAGTGAGAGAGAGACAGGGACCATGCACACACGCCCATCCATAATACCCTCAAAGAAAATAAAATATCTAGGAATAAACCTAAACAGGGAGGTGACAGATTTCTATATTGAGAACTTCAAACCTCTGAAGGCAAATAATGAGAAAGATACAAGAAATCGAAAGGCAGCCCACACTCACAGCTTGGTAGAACCAAAGTGAAAATGACCATTCTACAAAAGCTACATATAGATTCAATGTGATCCCAATCAAAATCCCCACCCCATCCTTCACAAACGTAGAAAACCATACTAATATTCATCTGTAACCACAAAACACCCAAGATAGCCAAAGCAAACCAGAGAAAAATAAACAATGCCAGAGGGACTACCATTCCAAACTCAAGACCAGTGGAACAAAATGGACGACTTAACATGAGTCTGCATAACCACAGCCACATACTATTTGATAAAGATGCCAAAACTTACACTCGAGTAAAGACACTGTCTTCAATAAACGGTTCTCGATGTCTGCACAGAAAAGAATGAAATTAGATCTGCTTGTATCACCTTGCACAAAAACAAGCTTCAAATGGATCCAAGACCTAAGTGCAAAACCTGACACAGCTAAAACGTTAGAAATCATAGATGGTACCCTACCAGATACAGGAGTAGACTTGCTGTGTAGAACTCCATTTACCCAGGAATTAAGGCCAACAATTGACAAATAAGACCTCATAAAAGTTTTTTTTAAAAAACTTTCTATATTTATGAGATAAAAGCAAAATAAAGCATTCTTGTTTTGTTTTGTTTTTTGAGGCAGGGTTTCTTTGTGTAGCCTTGGCTGTCCTGGAACTTGATCTATAGACCGAGCTGGCCTCGAACTCACAGAGATCTGCCTGCCTCTGACTCCTGAGTGCTGGGATTTAAGGCAAGCACCACCACTGCCTGGCTGCAAAATCAAATTTTTAAAGCTTTATTTTATTTATTATTTGTGTGTGTGTTTATGGATGCCATGTATGTATGTATGTATGTATTTATGGATGCTCTGTGTGTGTGTGTGTGTGTGTGTGCGCATTCATGGATGTCGTGTGTGTGTGTTTATGGATGCCGTGTGTGTATACGTTTATGGATGTCGTGTGTGTGCATGTGTGTGCGTGTATTTATGGATGTTGTGTGTGTGTGTTTATGGATGTCGTGTGTATGTGTTTATGGATGTTGTGTGTGTATATATGTTTATGGATGTTGTGTGTGTGCATGTGCGTGTGCGTTTATTTATGGATGTCGTATGTGTGTATGTGTGTGTGCGTGTATTTATGGATGTCGTGTGTGTGTGTGTTTATGGATGCCGTGTGTGTGTGTTTATGGATGCCGTGTGTGTATGTATTTGTGTGTGTGTGTATGTTTATGGATGTTGTGTGTGTGTGTGTGTGTGTGTGTGTGTATGCCAGAAGAAAACAGAAGAGGAAGTCAGAACCTCTGAAGCCGGAGTTACAGGTGTTTGTGAGCCACCTGATATGGGTCTGGGAACTGAACTTGGATCCTCTCTAAACACTCTTAACCACTGAATCATCTCTCCAACCAATGAAATGAAGTTTTACATTGGATTATATTTTAAGTTCCCAGTAACTGAGGAGGATGTTTTTATTTTTGGGAACCATCGTGCTGGGAACCCTCTGACTGATCCCAGCTACTGCTTAAACAGCCAGGTTCCTGAGTTCAGGGCCTTTTAGGTGCAGAGTGCTAACCACTCTGTTGACAGGATATTTTTGTTTGTTTGATTGTTTTGAGGCGGGGTATCACCGCTTAGCCCTGGCTGTCCTGAAACTCACTACATAGAGCAGAAACTCGCATGGGTCTGCCTGCCTGTCTCCAGAACGCTAGGATGAAGAGCATGTGTCACCACGCTCAGATGCAGACCTGGTGTGATGAGAACAAGCAGCAATTGAAGTCTTTTCCTTCACGTCTCTGAAGCGCTAAACCCCCATCTCATTAGAAGAAGAAAAGAATTACAGCATACCGGGCCTGAGAGAGGAGTACTGTAAGTTAGGGTGCCTTCCTGTGCTGAGGGCAGAGACAAGACCCCAGAATGTGCCTCTCAGATAAGATGCATGGACCATTTAATGTGCCTGTGTGGCCTCCTGCTTTTTGATCAATAGCATGGGAAGGAGCCAAACATAATACAGTATAGTGACTAAGATGGCCCAGGTTTCCATTTCATCTGTCTCTACTTAGTGACTTTAGGCAATTTCCATTCATCTATGCTTCCATTTCCACACCTAAAAAACAAGGCTAGTCATGATAGCACCCGACCTCAGTCACCGGGTGATTGAAAGAAAAGCAGCTGTCGTATGTAAAGTAAATTCTTTTAACTGCTAATTAGGACTTACTCTTGGAGTCCATTTGGCCCTTCGTCCCTTGGACCCTAGAAAATGACTTTTCCAACTTCAAGAGTGAATTTTTTTCTCTCCCCACAGTTGGGCACAACCGCTACCCTCTGGGCAGAGAAAGGGCGCCACCTCCTGGAGAGATTCAATGCTAGGGCCATATATCTCCCCACCCCCACCCCAGGTTGGCCGGAGACCTTGGACATTAACAGGCAACTAAATCATGAAAACCTGCCTCTGTTCCCCAGTTGGGTTGAAGAAAATCCTTATCCCTACAGTCATGTTTGAATGCACAACTGACGAAATGCTGTACTGAATTTGCCATAATTTTTTTAATCACTTGGAAAGAAAAAAGATAGGGTGAGACGGTAAAAATGCAGGAGAATGGGAATCAATAGGGAAATTATCAAACCGTCTAAAGAGGGAAGTTATTAGACTTCACTGCTGCCACCCCTGACCCTGACCCCAGATTCCTTAGCTGTGTTCAGCTGTGCAAGAAAACAGTGGAATTAAAGTCATTCTGTGGTGCTAGAAATAGAGCAGCAGACGGTGTGTCTAAAAGGCAAGATGTAATTAGGGATTATATAATTTGACCCTTAATAACATAAAAGCCTGCGGTTTGGCTTTCACACACTCCTGTGCCTTCTTTTTTGAAGTATATTGTAGCAGAGGTAAAGGCGGCAGCAGCTCTGGCCCATAGTATGGATCACACAGTAAGTGTTCAGACCCCATTCCCAAAGCATTGATAGCCATGGGACCCCAGAATGGCACGATCCAGAAAGGCCATACAGGCAGCTCGTGTCCTGTGAGGTTAACTCTTGGGAGCCCACGGTTTCTGATCCAGACCTATTACAGTCTGCAAAAGTATCAAGTCCCCCGCCCCAGCAGAAGCGCGACAACACTCCCTGGAGAGACGTGCTAGGCAAGGGCTGCGGGTGCCCGGTCAAAAATCACAGAACTGTCAAAAGCCAGTTCTGTGCCCTTAGCTGAGACTCAGTTTCCTCTTTAAATGTGACTATGTGTGAATCTCCCTGACGTACCCCATCATTGTCCCTGAATCGTTGTTAGACTGTGATCCCACGACAGAAATCCCCTGCATCCTGGCTTATGGGACAAACACGAAATTAATCTGTTACACAGAAGATGGAGGGCAGTGAATGAGAGTACATTCAAACGAGAATGTTTTCGCCTGTGTCATTAGGCAAGGGAATAAACTTCCACGTGTCCTAAATACATGTCAAAACACAAATGAGCTCAGATACCATCCTGATACCCCAGTACACAGCCAGCTTCCTGAGAAGCGTGTGCCACTGGCATTCTACCTGAATCCTACCTGATAGAGGCAGAGTAAAGAAGCAGTTGAGAGCAGGCCTCTGGGAGCCGGTCCGCCACCTGAGACCAAGCGCTGACTCTACCCCCATACACCCCAGTAGCTGTGGGTCTCGTGGGAGGATATCTGCGAGCGTGGCTCCTCATCCGTTTCGCTCTCCCCTCTAACTCCCCTCCTGAATTATAAGGAGACTGCAATGACAAGATGTGTACATCACTTAGTGCCAGCAACGTGGCTGCCATTACGGTGCTCACCCCAATGGGTGGCTTCTGTGACCAGTCTAGAGGAAGACTAGAAGCTGATTCACTAAGTGCAAAGTTCCCTGACTGCACTGACTCAAGTGTCTTGCCAATGCTCGGTGAACTCATGAGACCCTCATGATGTCCGTGTTTCTATTTCCCTTGCGTAGGTGGCACAACTGAAGTGTGCCATTATGAAGTACCTTATTCAAAGTCACCTGGTCACATGGATGAACAGCAGAAAGCAGACTCTAGTTCCAGCTGCCCAGCCTTTCCTCTCACACCACCATGTCTGGATTTTGCTAGCAACTTCCATTTTCAGAGCCATAGTGACATTCCTCTCGTCAAGTCTGTCCCCTCCGTCCACTTTTGGAGGGAACACGTTCACTAGGCAACAGAGAGCCACTGTCTGTGGCCTGACTGCAGGGAAGCTGGCACCCCTCGCTCCCTTTCTGATTGCCTTTTTCTTTCTTCCTTTCTTTCTTTTTATTTATTCTATGTGTCTTTTTACATCATGTATCTAAATCCCATTCATTTCCCCAACTCTTCACATCTGTCATCAATCCCTCCACCCCCCCAAAGTAAAACAAAATTTAAGAGAAAAAAGGTTGAAAAAAAGAAAAAAATTAAAAATCTCATCATAGTAGCTATAGTGTGGCACAGTGAGTCTCTCAGTAAACCCCTTTGTCTGTGTATCTTTACCTATAAGTGTTCATTCCAGATACCTTGGTCTGGCTCAGGTTCTCTGGTTTCTATTCCACTATCAATGCTGGGCCCTCGCTGGGACTCTTTTTGGACATCCTATTGTTGCCCTGTGTTGTGGAGATCCTACAGCTTTGGGTCTGCAGGACCAGCCCCTTCATGTGCTCCATAGATCACAGATGGGGTAGATATTGGAGCGGGTTAAGTCATAACCCTGGTTCTGGGCCTGGGCAGATGCAGGGTTGATCCGCCTCCCAGATTTCCCCCATCCTCACCACCAGAGTGAGCTCTCCAGCAGTGCCCCCAGCTAATTCACCTCTTGCAGCGGTAAGCAAGGGCTGGAGGCCAGTTTTCCTGTTTTCCTGCCCTCGGGGTCTGCACTTCCACATCCACACTGACAGGGCCAGCTCTATTGTATTATTCCTGCATCTCATCTGTTGCAGGCAGTAAGGGACAAGGGGTGGGGGCATCTCTCTCCCACCACACCCTCTGAAAGACAGCTCTCCCATGCTTACAACTTCAGGGCTGGCTCACCCACACCTCCACTATCAGGGTTGGCTCCATTGTGTTACCCCAGTGAGGTGCAGAGCCCGCTCTCCCAAGCCTTGCAGCTGGTGTGAAGCAGGAACAGCTCTCTCATTCTTGCGACCTCGGGGCCAGTTCTCTCACCTGCCTTGGGCACTGTTTGGCATTGATAGTAGAAATAAGGGGGTGATTGCCTTTTATTAGATATTTCATTAGGTACCTTCAGGGCCCACAGGGATCACCATCATACCATGGGTCTTCCTCTTAGCCGCTTTCCTCCTGGCCTTGTCCAACTCTGGTCTTTATGACTCAACTCAAGCATCAACCCCTTCTAGAAGTTCTTCCAAACAATTAGATGTCAACATTCTGTGCTTTTCCAATGTCCTGGCAAATACCTCATAAGTAATGTCAAGGTTGGTTTGGTGTTTCTGCCATACACCTTTCAACCACAAGCCATCATAATGGCAGGGTTAGCATCTCATTTCATTCAACATAATCCAGAATCACTCAGAATCCAGAATAATCCAGCTTATAGCAGATGGCCAATAAATGTCACTCACAGTCAGATGAAAGAAGGATCGTTCTTGCCCATGGTAGATGGATTTACCAACACTGTATTGATGGTGATCTTGCTGCACCATCAAGTCTTGATTTTTAAAAAAAATGCTACAATAAAACCTTTCTTCATTCTTATTCAGGTTAAATGAAAGGCTTACCACCTCTTCAAGTGGAAAAGATGGTAAAAGGAAAATGAGAAGCTGGGAGGGGAGAGAGAGAGAGATGTTACAATGTGTCAAATGCTGATATAAATGCTTTATCTTAAAAGAAATCATCCCAGGACTGGATAGTTGGCCTAGCAGTTAAGAGCACTTGCTGCTCTTACAGAGAACCTAGGTTCAGTTCCCAGCATCCATATGGTGGCTCACAACTATATCTCCAATCCCAAGGGATTTGATGTCCTCCTCTGGCCTCTGAGGGCACCAGTCACACATGTGATACATAAAACGCGCTTAATAAAAACGCAGAGACATATATTCGGGTTCAATCTGAAGATCAGAAAAGCAAAGCAGTAGTCAGTCACTGGTTCTTACCGCTACCTCAGTCTGAAAATGGTGATCCTGCCTCCAGGAAACCTCAGAATGAGACTGAGCCTGAGAACTGTCTCTTCCCATTTTATAATCATCTCTAGTTCTGGGATTAAGGGCGTGCACCACTACCGCCTGGTTTCTATGGCAAACTAGCATGGCTACTGGGATTAAAGGTGTGTGTCATTACTGCCTTGTCTGTGAGGCTGGTCAGTGTGACTGTTTTACTTTTCTGATCCTCATGCAAGCTTTATTTATTAAAATACAAACAAAATCCCACTACAGATACACATACATTTACTGACAAGCAAAGCACTCATACACATAAAATAATAAAATAAACAAATATAAAAATTGGTTTCTTTTAAAAAGTAAATCATCCATATAAGGAAGGACCAATGTATACTGTAACTAGGATACTCCTAAACACTTTAACTATGTGAAGGAAGCTGAACGTAAAAGATCCACATTCTGTTTCCATGTATGTGTGTGCATGTTTGTGTGTGAAGGTCAGAGCACATGTGTGGCGGTCAGACCATTAAACCATCTCTTCAACCCCAATTCCTTTTATATAAAATAGCCATAAAAAGCACACGCCCTGAGACAGAAAGCATATTACTGTTTGCCAGAAGCTAGAGGCAGGGTAGGGAATGAGGAAAGATTGTTTAGAGGAAACTAGACACGCCCAGGTAAGATGGCAGTATAGAAGCTCTATCTGCAAGCAGGTAAAATTATAACTGGTACATCCTGGTGGTATACAAGAAGGACCTAAAGGCAACAGAAATAAATGGAACTCAGAATTTCCCCACAGAGAAGGGGCCAGTCCACTTTTATCACCCAGTCAGAATAAGCTGTTCCTGCCAGCCAGCATCAGCTAGAGCCGCCAATGAAATGTTCCCCACGGGCAGGCGCTATAAGAGCCAGAGAGAATATTCCCAGACTGTGGGGAAAAAAAACAAAGATTGGATAAGGCCAGCTGGATCAGGTAGGCACTGGAAAGAGAAGCCAAAAGTGTGTCTCAGAAACCTGAAGCTAATACCAAAACACATTTGCCAAAGAAAATAACCACGTCTCCCTGCCATTATCTAGGTAAGCGACACAAGGTTGTTGGCCGTGTACTGTGGAATGCAGCATCCTCAAAACCCAAAAGATAACAGTAGAGCATCCTTCCACACCTCCTGTCAGCCTCAGTCACAGAAATCTCTGAGCACAGAAAGGTCAGCACCTCCAACACCAGACACCGGTAACTGGGACTAGGGTGCAAATCAGCAGATTTTAGAAGAAAGTGGAAGAAGTCACAGAAAAACTTCTTGTTTAACGGGACAGTGTGACTTAACTTGGTCAAAGTACTGAGCGTGGCAGCCCACACACACACGTACACACACCTATGGGGAATGATGTAAGAGACAATCCAAGGCAAGGAATCCACTGCACCATCCCAATGAAGAAGAAAAATGAGAAGCGTATTTGAATCACAGCAAAATAGATATAACAACTGCAAATGTGTGTACACTAAATCTTCAGGCTCCCAAATTCATAACAACAAGCACTAGATGGTATAAAAGGTAGACTGGTCCTAATACAATAATGTAGAAGAACCCAGACTCTAGCACTCCACTCTCCTCTTAAGATAGATGTCATAAAATACAACAAAAAAAATAAGATCTAGGTTATACCATACATCGACTAGACCTAACACATATCTATCTATTCCACACACACACACACCCCAAAAATAAGGAATATACATTCTTCTCAGCAGTGCACAGAACCTTCTCTAAAATAATCGCTTTAGAGTTAAACTTAAACAAACACACACACACACACACACACACACACACACAAATAGCCCCTTGTATCTTATCAGATCACAATGAAATAAAACTAGAAATCAACAGCAAGAGAAACTATATGATACTTGGAAATCGAACAATACAGTTTGAACAAACAGTGGGCCACTGAAGAAATCAAGAAGGAAATTGAAAATTCCTCAAATCAAATTAAAATCAAAGTACGATCGATCAGAACCTGTATTAGTTTTCCACCGCTGCGATACAGCTGTGTGACCGAGGCAACTTATAGAAGCAAGCTATTTGACTTGGAGTCCATGGTGGCAGGGAAGCATGTCAGCAAGTGCGGGCAAGGCAGCTGGAAGAGCAAGCTGGGAGCTCACATCTTGAACCACAAGCATGAAACACTGGAAATGGTTCAAGACTTTAAACTCTCAAAGCTTGCCTCTAGTGTCATACTTTCCAACAAGCCTACATCTCCTAAGCCTCCCCCAAACAACGCCATCATCTGCTGACCAAATGTACCAAATGTTCAAATTCATGGGCCCATAAAGGACTTTCTAGCTCAAAACAACACAGAACCCCTGAAGTGCAACTAAGAGAGTTCTGTGAGGAACATTCATGGCTATAAATGTTCACATTAAAAAAAAATAAGTGAGAGGGGCTGGAGAGATGGCTCAGTAGTTAAGAGCACTGCCTCTTCTTCCAGAGGTCTTGAGTTCAAGTCCTAGCAACCACGTGGTGGCTCATAACCATCCATAATGAGATCTGGTGTGCTCTTCTGGCCTGCAGGCATACATGCAAGCAGGACACTATATACATAATAAATAAATAAACCTCTTAAAAAAATCAATGAGATCGCAGATAAGTGAACAAATGATACTCAAGAGCAAAGAGAAACAAGAAACAGACAAACACAAATGCAGTAGAAGACAAAAAAAATAAAGATAATTAGGGCAGACATTAATGAAACAAAGACTGAAAGAACAACACATAGAATTAATCAAAGAATTAGTTTGAAAAGATTAACAACATTGAGCAACCCCTTAGCCAAACTAACCAAAAGAAAGGGAGAGAGGGCCCAACTCAATAAGATTAGAGATGAAAAGGGATTTAGTACAGCAAACTGCAAGGCAACCCAAAGACTGATTAGAGAATACTTTGAAAACTTGCATACCAAAAATTGTAAAAATTAATTCATTTCTAAATATATGTGACTTACTAAAATTAAATCAATAAGATATAAACTCAGACAGATCCATAAAAGCAAAGAAATTTAAGCAGTAGTTTTAAAATCTCCCCAAAAGGAAAAGTGCAGAATGAGATGGGGTCACTGCTGAATTCTACCAAACACCAATATTTCATGGACAAAATACAAAGAGAAGGAACAATATAAAACTCATTCTACATCTGGTGGTAGTGCATATCTTTAATCTTAGGGAGGCAGAAGGGGGTGGATCTCTGAGTTCAAGGCCAGTCCGGTCTACAGGGTAAGGTCCAGGACAGCCAGGGTTACACAAAGAAACCCTATCTCAAGAAGAAAAATAAATCTACAAAGCCATTATTATCCTGATACCAAAACAGAGTAAGGACACAGCAGAAGGAGAAACTATAAACCAGTTTCTCGAGTGAACCTAATGTATTCATTCTCAATGAAATACTTGCAAACCAAATTAAAAAAGAAACGCACATAAAGCTTTCATTCAATAAGTAGGCTAATGAACTGAATAGGCAGTTCTCAAAAGAAGAAAAACAAATTGCTAATAAATATTTTTGGAAAAGTATCCAACATCCTTAGCCATCAAAGAAATGCAAATTAAGGCTGCTTTGATATTCCATCTCACCCTAGTTAGAATGGCTAACGTAGAAAAACAAATAACAACAAATGCTGGTAAGATGAGGGGAAATAAGAGCCCCTGTTAATGACCGTGGCAGTGTGGACTACTGCGACCACTATAGAAATCAGTGTTGAGGCTTCTCGAAGGGCTAAAATTAGAACTACCATGTAATTCAGCTGTACCGCTTCTGGGAAGGTACCCAAAGACTGAGTCCTACCAACATACTTGTACAACATCCATGTTTAGCGCACCCTGTTCTCCGTGGCTAGGAAAAAGAACCAGCCTAGATGCCTACCAAGAGATGAGCAAATTTTTGGTGTGTGGTACATATATACAGTGTGATTTTATTCAGTTGTCAATAAAGCCGGAATTGAGGCATTTCCAGGGAAATGGATAGAGCTGGAAATTATGGTATGTCGTAAATTAATCCAAATCCCAGGAGACAAATACTGCATGTTTCTCCTCTGATGTGTGGATCCTAAATTTTAAATTTAACATACGTGCACATGTGTGGAAGGATAGAGGCCATAGAACTAGAATGTGAGAAGCATAAGGGAGGAAAGGGATAACACATTTGACGTGAAAGTGGAATAGAGGCTTCTAGAAGAGGCAGAGGGACTGGAGAAGGGAGCCACAGAAGAGGATGACCAAAGTAGAGTATGAAAAGGCCATAATAAAACCCTCTACCCTGAATGCTAATTTTAAAAGAAATTTAAACAAAGACTAAAAATAATTTGGGTGTTCTTCAGAAGAGTTGAAAGGTTCGGAAGCAAGAGGAGTTGATTCAACATTGTGAATTCATGTATACATGGGTTCATATGTCATGAGAAGCACCTCAACTTTAAAAAAAATGGAAAGTATCACTAACCCACCATAAGGAGTGATCTGTGCTGCTGTGTGTTTGTTGGGCATGGAGAGCCAACCCTACACCTCGCCATCGTGGCGGATCTCCAGAGTATATCTGAGGCAGCAAAGACAGGGCTAAACTTTCCAGTTCACAATCCACACCCAAGAAGGGCATTTTCACGGACTCTCTTATTGAGTGCAACCACCTAACCTAGCAGACACAGTAGTTGTGGAAAACTAAACAGGGCCACGGCAAAACACTCTATATATGTCCATTCTCAGTAGAAACTCTGCCCCAAAGTCTGCACACAATCAGCTTGGGAAGGACTGACCACCTACAGACCTGGAACAGGAGAGATGCATCAGTAGCACCTGCCCTCAACTCTCGCCCCTGACTCCTCTGATCCCAGGAGACCCCAGTGCAGCAGTAAGATGCCAATCTTTCCCCAGCCAAGAGCTCATGTTGTATTTGAAAGCAGCAGTCTCCATTTCCCATTCCGGAAACCTTTCACTGCGATATCCTTTGAGTCGGGGAGTCCAACGGAAGTCAGCAGCTCCTTCAGTTGAAGACCTGCTTCATTTTTCCGTGGCATTTCATTCACGTTGGCACCAGGGATGACTACTTTAATCTTGTTGGCTAATGAAGAAAGACATGTGTATGAATGAGTCTTTGTACAACAATCCTCTCTTTGTCTTCATAGGATACATTCTAAAAATTCTAAGTGAATACTTGAAAGTCTTGGATAATACTGAATTCTGTACATACTATGATTCGCCTATACATAACTACCTATGATAAACTTTAATAAATTAGTAAGGCACAATAAGAGCCTGAAGTAACAAGAGAATCATAATAATGTACTATATTAAGGTTTATGGGACTGTGGTCTCTCCCTTGAAATAGTTAAGGCTAATATTAATATTTAAGTATAGTTGATTTGGAGTAAGTAAAGTCTCAGAATGCAAAACTATAATGGGTGGGCCATGGTCAGTATGTTGCAAGGGACACAGAGTTAATGTTGTGAATGCTGATGGAAGTTAAAACAAGCCAAATGGTGTTGTAGCACACTGTTCATGCAAGCTTCTGGGTGGTACAGTGCTAAACCAGAGAAATGAGATCGCCAGGCAAAAGTTGGAAGAA
>JAQHUG010000081.1:3688062-3701271 GCA_028555095.1 Dicrostonyx torquatus
GCCTGGGACAAGGGGAGTAAGTGTAAATTTTTCTTTTAACAATAAAGAAAAAAAAAGAAAATCCCCAAAGGATAAATAAGCCTAAAAACTCAAAAAGTTCAGCAAATCCATAACAGAATTAACTCAATGAAACCTATACTTAAACTAAATTTTTAGTCAAAAACTAAAAATTAAATGTAAATTGTGAGTCTTAAATGCTACCAGAGGGGGAAATACACATTACAGGGAAGCAATGGATCAGACAGCTATGGATTTGGTACTGGAAGCCATCGAGGCCAAGAGGAAGTAGCATAGCATATTTGGTGTTTGGGATTACCACATGTGTTTTCTATCACTGAATGCCAACTCATCACTATCGCACAGACTTTTAAAGTTCAGAAAGCAAAATGTAGTCAACAGATTCCATACCAAGCAAAAACATTCTTCAAAAACTAAGGCAACATGAAGCTCTCCAATAAAATAAAAGACAATCTATTGCCATAAGATCTCTTCTAAAGGAATTGTTGACACCAGTTCTTCAGACAGAAAGATAAAATACTAGAAGGCAGTCTGGGGAAGAAGGATGAGGGCAGCAGGAATGGTGACCAACTGGTTGTGGTACACTCTGCCATTCGTCTCCTCACAGGTCTGAGGACCAAAGACAAAATCATCACCTCACCTGCTAAGGCATGCAGTGTAGGCAGAGGTTCAGCATAAGGCAACTACAGAATAAAAGGAGGCACAGAGGGTCTGATGTACTGAGATTTCTGAATTCTACCTGAAACAGTGAGCTTGTGATTCTAAGTAATTTGTGGAAGCTGAGTGTGTGTGCAACACTCCCTAGAGCTTGAGAAACTATATAAAGACATCTAAAAAAAATTAAACACACTTAAATGATACCCTTTTTTCAAAAACTCAAATAAAAGCAAGAAAGAAAAGCTAAAGGATCAAAACCAAGAACATAAAACCAGAAAACAAATAATAATATGGTGAGCATATAGTGTAACATATCAGAAATTACAGAATAGTCTTATTAAAAGATAAATGACAGCTAGATGTAGTTTTATATATTTATATTCCAGCAATCAAGAAGCTAAGGCTGGAGAATTACAAGTTGAAGGGTAGCTTAGTCTTCAGAGTAAAATGATTTCTCAAAAAAAAAAATAGAAAAGAAGAGAACGAATAATGTCGGAATATATTTTTTAAAGCTGTGATCCAACTATATGTTCACCATAAGAAATTTGGTCATATAATGAATGGGTAGGTTAATAATAAGTATATGAGAAAATATACCATAGACTATAGAAATCCCAGTGACTATATCAATATCAGAGGGGAATTATATCAGAAATGAAGAAATTACAAGGGTCAATTCACCAGGAAGAAATGACAATCATAAACATGACAAAACAGCAGCTCTTCAAAACACATGAATCAAAAACTAAGAACTGAAATGAGAATTAAGAAGTTTTCTAATTATAATTAGAGAGTTCAACACTTTTCTCATAAAGATAAATAGAACGAATAAATAAGACAGCAAATAAGAAAAATAGAACGGAACAACACCATTAACCAATTGTGTTAATTGACATTTCTACAACACTCCTACATAAAATAGCAGAATGCACATCTTGTACCAACACAAAGACAAACCACACTGTGGGCCATAAAATAAACCTTAACCACTGAAAGTAATGGGGAGCAAAAAAAAGCATGGTCTTGAGTCACAATACAATTAAGGTAGAATATAGTAAAGAAAGTTAAAAGGAAAATCTCCTTTGGGAAGCTAAACAACAGATTTCCAAGTAATCCATGGGTTAAAATGAACATTTCAAGAGAAACTGGGAAATAGCTTAAACAAAAGTGAAAACAAACCCTATGAGTTTTGAAGCATTAAGCAATCTTTCCAGAGAAATATACAGCACTAAACACTGATCTTAGAAAATAAGCAAAATTTAAGTTTCAACAGTGAGAAACTAGTAAAAGAAGAATAAACAAATGGGAGGAAATAGTAAAAACATCAAAAACAAAGGAGCTGAAGATGGAAAAATGAAATCAATAAAACAAAAGCTTGTTAAATACAAAGATCAATAGAATTGAAAAGGTCTAGGAAGATTGGCACAGGAAAAGAAGAAATAAGACACATCAGTTATCAACACCAGCATCAAACAAGGTGCCATCAGTACAGACTCCACAGACATTAAACTAGTTTTAGGGAACATTAAAAATAATTTTTTCTGTAAATTTAGATAAGTTTATGTGTGTAGAAAGGAAATAAATTACAGCTCAAGCAATTTATAGATGAAGAACAGAATTGGAGAAATCATACTTATTTTAACAATAGCTATGAAAACACAGAAGTCAAGACACAGTAATACAAAGAGTGAACAGTTAAAGGAAGAATTATTTTCTCACACAAGTATTAATGAAAATAAACAGAGTCCCAAAGTAGGACGTATATGGCCAAATGAGACGACAAAAATGCAGACACTATCCTGTAAGGGACAGTATTTTTAGCAAACAGTATTGTAATAAATGAATATCCATATGCTAAAAATATCAACTTAAATTTAATACTGCATGCTAAAATAAACTCAAGTAGCTCAGGCTCCAAACATAAAATGCAGAACTGCAAATGTTATAAGAAACATGAATGAGAATCCTCAAGTCCCGAACTTCAGTCAACATCCTTAGATTTGACGCCAAAAGCGAAACATTAATTTTATAAACCTGAAAAGTTAACATCTTCAAAATGTATTATCTGCAAAAAATAATAATAATTACTGTTCAGAGGATGAAAAGAGAATTTACAGACTAAGAGAAAATGTGTCAAAATCACATATTTAACAAATGACTTGTGTTCAAATATGTCAAGAGAAAAAAACTATACAATAAATGAAACCACATACCTTAAAGTTAGCGAAAGACTACAACTAACACCTCTCCAAAGGGAATATATGGATGTCAAAAAGGCACACACACATATGCATTCCCTGTCTCTGTCTGTATCTTTCTCTCTCAGCATCATTAACCACCAAGGAAAGACAAACAAACACCATGAGGATACAGCACGGAAAGTCTTTTAGACTAAGATAGTCTAAGAATAAGTTAGTCTTAAGAATGCCAGGTGTGGAGGAAAATGTGGAATAGCTAGAATTGTGAGACCTCACAAAATGATGAGTCCACTTTGGAAAGCAGTCTAGAAGTTACTTATGAAGTTAAGCATGCCCTTTAGCATATGGCTTAGCATTCCCATTTCTAGTTATTTACCATGGAGAAATAAAACCTTATGTTCATACAGATACCTGGCCACAATATTTATAACAGCTTTATTCATAACTGCTTAGCTGAAAACCTAAATGACCTTCATTAAGTGGGTGGGTAAACAAACTACAGCAAAACCATATAAGGGAACACTCCTCCATAATTTAAAACACACACACACAAACAAACACACACACAACTTAAATGAATCTCACTATTCATTATTCTGAGGGAATAATCTCACTAGGCATTATTCTGAGGGAAGAAGTCAGTCTCTAATGGGGACATCCTCTATGACTCCATCTACATGACACTCTCAAAATCACAAACCTATTGTGATAGAAAACAGACAAATAGGTCCTAGGGGCTACGGGAAGAGGAAAGAATGTGACTGCAAACCAAACATGAAGAAACTCTGTCCTTACTGTGGTAGCATGCTGTCATTGTGTGTTAGATGCCAAAGGTCGCTCCACAAAAGACTCGTGTATGGGAGGATTGATTCTAAGATGCTGGTATAACCAGGCATTGAGAGGAGATATGATCATGAGGATGCGAATTTCATTACAGAGTTAATATCCTGAAGAGTTCATGCCTGGGCTGCTAGGAAATGGGACCTGGTTGGAGGAAGTTCCTCACTAATGGCATGTATTTGAAGGTATTTCTGGCTCAGCCCTTTCCCGTCTGCCTCTTTCTGCTTCTTGGCCATATGAGGTGAGCAGCTTTGCTCAAACGCACACTCCTGTGGCTGTTATAGTCTACTTCATGGAGGCCCACAGCAATAGGGCAAGACAGCCATTGATCACACCACTGAAACCATGACCCCAAATAAATTCTTCTTCCCTTAGAGTATTTTATCCCAGATATGTTGTCACAATAAGGAACTGATCATGACACATGGTTACACGAACCCATCTTCGTGTTGAAATCAACATAGCTGTATACACACAAAAGGCCAATTTTATTTTAAAGCATGAATTCTCAACCCATGTTTGCATATCTGATATTTATCTTACAAATCATAGCAGTAGCAAAATTATAGCTATGAAATAATTTTATGGTTGGGGATCTGAGGAACTGTATTAAAGGGTCACAACATTAGGAAGGCTGAGACTCACTGAAAGGAGTATGAACCTAACTGGATAGTTAGGACTCCTACCTTTAATCTCAGCACTCAGAAGACAGAGACAGATGGATCTCTATGGGTTTCAGTACAGTCATGGCTACACAGTAAGGCCTTGCTTACAAAAAATGTGTGGGCTGCCATCATAAACCAAGCGTCGAGGTTCAGAAGCCATTCCAGAGAGGTCTCCCTCTGTGGAGAATCTAGCCACAGCTACTCACAGTGTGGTTTGATTTTGGGTTTCATTAACTCACAATGGCCTGAAAGTGATAGGCATTCAATAAGAACTGCACTTGAGATAAGAATGTGGACGTTTCCTAACTAAATATTTATGGTAGAATACTCTCAGTACTGGGCAATGGCAGTGAGTGGCTCCCAGCTAGTCACATGATCTCAGGGGGAAACATCCATATTCTACAATTTTGCTAAGCCATGATGCTTATTGGGTTCTATGTATTCAATGTATTTTTTACTTACAACAAGTCTCATAACAAGAAAAAGGGAAGGATCTAAGTTATAACTCTGTGACAGAGGACCTGATGAGCAGGCATTCAGCTGTGGATTCAATTCCCAGCACTGAGAGAGAGAGAGAGAGAGAGAGAGAGAGAGAGAGAGAGAGAGAGAGAGAGAGAGAGAGAGAGAGGAAGAAGAAGGAGGAGGAGGGAGGGAGGAAGGAAGGGAAGGAGGGAAAGGGAAAGAAGAGAGGGTGAAGAAGATGCATGTATCTATGGGGAAATGTTCCATCCTCTTTGTCTTTTCAGGAAAGGAAAAATCTGCAGTAAACTTCCTTTTCCATTTACTTGACCAGAACTGCCATATGTGGACACCTAGACTAGAAGCTGGTCTGCTGCCCCCGAGATCCTCCACATGATAACTGGGTATCACTGATGTTAGGTTGGCAAAGACGAAGGGAAGCCGTGCACACTGCTTCATGGTGCTGCTTCCTCCTTAATACAGATGAGAAAACTTGGCTTATAAAAGCCAAGTAACTTTCCCAAGTTCATCCAAGCAGATAAGACCCACTTACTACCCAGCCTGGGTGAAGCTTTGAATCTCAATTTCTCTCTAGGACGAAGTTAACACTGTGATCCATCCCTGTCCCAAAGGAGCAACCCACCAGAATGGAAAGCTAAGGGAGATGCCAGTGCTGATGATAATTCCAGTCCTAGAAGACAGATTTAGGCAAGAGCCTCAAGGGCATCCTGCCCCCTGCTTCCCTGGAGGTAGGCAAAGCCTGCCTCTGAAAGCTGTGGTTCTGCCTCCCCTGCCTCTCTACTGACTTCCATTATCCTTCTTGGACAGGCCTAGCTCATACCTGTAATCACAACACTCAGGAGACGAAGGCAGGAAGATGGACATACATATGAAGCCAGTCTAGGCTCATAGTGAGAGTCTATCTCAGAAATAATAAATACATACATACATGCATATATACATACATACACACATCATTAAAACTGTCCATGGAACAAAGTTAATAAAGAAGCTAAACTGAGAAATTGTGCCACTCTGGCTCCCTCCCTACCCCAGCCACTCTAGGATACTTCCTTAGCTCTAGTCTGTCTATTCCTGTTTGTTTCCCCAGGGACTATTGCTGCGGGATAATGCTCTTATACCCTGTAAAGATTGTCATTTATATTGGTTTAATAAAATGCTGATTGGACAGTAGCCAGGCAGGAAGTATAGGCGGGGCGACCAGACTAAGAGAATTCAGAGAAGGGGAGAGCCTCAGTCTGCAGTTGCCACCTGGACAGTAGAGGAAGCTAAGCCACTGAAGTGGATGGGAGCTGGGAGCACTACTTTTTCTCTGAACCCAAGTGGCTAGGTTTGGGTTCCAATTTTTAGAGCTGGAATTCCAATCCCAACTCTGGCCTGGGCTGGAGGCTAAAAAGCCTCAGGCAAACAGCTTTTTCATAAATTCGTGCCCCAAAAATTGGGTGCCAAAATGAAACATGGTTAATAAAAACTCAGGCATAGAAATTGGGGTGCAACCTAAAGATCTGAAATACAAAACAGCCAGCCACTGGCTCTTACCTCTACCTCAGTTCTAAATGGCAATTCTGCCTCCAGGAATCTCACAATGAGACTATGTCTGACAGCTGTCTCCTCCCATTTTATAATCCTCTCTAGGGCTTGGATTAAAGGTGTGCCCTAACTGGGGTTAAAGTCATGCCCTGCCCAGTTTCCATGGCAACCAGTGTGGTCATTGGGATTAAAGGTGTTACCACTGCCTGGTGGAAGACTGACCAGTGGGGCTGTTTTACCTTTCTCTCTCTGATCTTCAGGAAAGCTTTATTTATTAAAATGCAAGTGAAATGCCACTACAGACTATGACACCCTGGTAACTCAGAAGGCACTGTGTGTATGACTCTATTGTTGACTTAGTCTCTGTAACAGTTGGCTGCAGACTCTGCTTCCAGGAGGAAATAAATGATCAGGTAAGGGGCTCTCTTTTTCTCTGTTTCTAGCAGGTTTAAAGCGCAGAAAGAACCAAATGACATTCATTTCACTACTGGGGCAGCTACAGGTTACATCAGAGTTCCCCCAGAGACCAGATTCAGTCATATGAGTTGGAAGTAAGCAGTCTGAGCTCCTGGAGTGGGTTTGACTGGAAAGAAAGTAGGCCCTTGCCATGAGGACGTCACAGATGATGATGTTCTGTGGGCTTGTATTTTGCTGAGCTGCTTCAGAAGAGGGCAGATCCGGATCTCGAGGGAATCAAAGGTGCAGGGGTCTGGGTCAGAGTCTAGTAGGAAAAGTGCTTGCCTTTTGAGTCCAATTCCCAGAACCCACATTTAAAATAATTTTTAAGGAAGCAAGTGTGATGGCTCACATTTGTAATCCCTGCACTGGGGAGACCCACAGGCTCTCTGGGCATCCAGCCTAGCCTAATCCATGAACGCCCCGGTCTCAGTAAGAGGTGTTATCTCAGAAAACCAAGGTGGACAGCACCTGGGGAACAACTGAGATCATCCTCTGGCCTCTGCATAAACACCTGCTTGTGTGCACATACATACACAAACAGAGAAAGAGAGAGAGAGAAAATCTCAAAGGAGAGGGTGGGGAGATGGCTCAGCAGATAAAAATACTTGCTGCACAAGCATGAGAGACTGAAATAGATGCCATGACATAAAAAAATCCAGGCATGGCCAAAGTTAGCCCTGGTATTGGAGGACTGACCTAGCAAATTAGTCATCTCATGCTTCAGTAAAAGATCTTGTCTCTAGGGAACAATCCAGAGAATATTAGATACCAGATATCCTCCTCTAGTCTCCACGTGTACACATATATACCCCTTGTACCACACACACACACACACACACACACACACACACACACACACACACACACCAAGCCAAAAGAATAGTGTTGTGCTTTAGGCTCTGGGCAAAGAACAAATTTCCCAATACTTCGGTCATGTTACCATGTTACTGGGTGTCCTGCTTGCGTGCCCATCCCTCTTTCAGAATGCCTTGTGGGCAAAGAACACCTTGTTCCATCTTTAAATGATGTTTTCCATGATCTGGAAGAATTTCTGTAGTATTATTGAGTGAGACCCTCTTGGCAGATAAGGAAGGATTAGCAAGTCCAAGGATTACTTGAGAAAGAAAGATATACTGCCCATGGGCCTTTTCGTTTGGACTTCAGTCTTGGTCAATATCAGTGTCTTACAGCAAGTCGATAAATCCAAGTATCAGTCGTCGTAGTAGTGTCAGAGCCTGCTGCGGGCAACTTAGTTTATGGACAATCAAGACCTCGGATGAGGCTTTAAATTTGCTGACTTTCCCCCCGTGGGATTTGTCATGGCTTACCCAGTCAGATCGATTTGATGCGTCACCCTGGGGATGGAGGAAAGGGTTATGATTCTAAGAGTGAGTTCATTTCACGCTGGTGCTGTGACAGAGGCCAAGGGAAAGTTTGCAGAAGTCATATTCACGAAGCCAACTGGTCACCCACAACAGACAAAGAGGGGCTTGTGACTGGCACTTCATAGGGGGACCTCTAGCATGTCTTCAGGGCGAGGGGGAGCAAGCATGATTTGGGAGTGCAGTGGACTTTCCAGGGGCTACCATAGACCGCTCTCATGGGCCACAAAGAGGGTCCAGGTGTGGGCACTGAAAGCTTGCCCTCAAGTCTTCAAAAGCTATTTGTAACTAAGAATGTCTTCTCCTCCTAGAGAGTATCAGTTTGACTACAAAAGACACAAATTATCTATCTTCTCCCCAGCATCTGCAGTGTGCCCTGATATCTCCTCCCACCCAGGGCTTCAGTTCTGTTCTTTGAGCTGTCTTATACTTCGATAACCAGTGGGGTTCAGCAGGACACCACTTCCATGTCAAGACCTCAACACCTCTGTCTACTTTCGCTCCCTGTGCCTCATCAGAAGGGAAACACAAGCCTCCATGAACCAGCACATGGAGAAGGGCTGTGCCATCCGGGTAGGATTATCCTACCCCATCAGCCTCTGACTGGCCTGCTTGCTGACCACAGATGCATGAGCAAAGCCATGCACTGCACTGGAGACCAGCTCAGATCAGCAAGGCTGGCTGACCCACCCCAACCACAACTGCAGTCATTGTTTTAAGTCGCTGACTTTTTGGACCTGATTTTTCTATAGAGTAGTATTGTGGCCACAGACAACTGATACAGGATGTATCAGATTATTTGTAACCTGAGAAATGCCCAGGGAAAAATCACCCCAGGTAATGAACTTTGAGGTTCTTGATTCTCTGAGGACCAAAATCCTACCGGATATTGCTAAAAAGCCAAACTTATACAATATGCACACACAACAACAACAGAAAACCAACAGGGGCAGTTCATCCTCTGTTCAGATGGATTGCTGGCAAATGAAATTGCTGCTGCCATTCACTTTTGTCCAGTGTAGCTCACGATTTCCCAAACTATCGCCCACCTTTAGCTTCAGAACTCTGCACAGCACTGGGGGTGGGGTTGTTTTGTTGTTGGTTGGTTGGTTGGTTTTTTGCTGTGATAGAGGTGACCTCTGAGTCACTGAGCCATTTGTGGCAGGGGATGGCCATTCCAGCAGGAAAACATAGCCATACATATATTTATTTTGCTGCTGCTTCTCTAACAAACCAGCATGAGTTTGATGTCTTAGCTAGCACGGATGTATTGCTGGACTATCATCCTACAGAATAGCCATTCCTCTAAGCTAAGGATCAAAACATCAACAAGGCTGCTCCTCCCTGGAGACCCTGGAAAGGAATCTTCCTCCTTTGCTTTACAATCTTCTAGGTTTCCTACATCCCTTGGCTCATGGCTGCCTCCTTCATGCTCAAAGCCTGTGACAACAAACCAAGTCCTTGCTAAATCTCTCTGACCTAGTCTCTCACCTCCTCATGTCCACTTTTAAGGACTCTGGGAATTAAATTGGATAATCTAAAAGTCCATAATTCTAAACATAGCTGCAAAATCCTATTTGATTTATAAATCAATAGCATCATAAGGTTCATGACTAAGGCATGGATATCTTGAAGGATGCATTATCCCAACGGCTAGAACTTAGTCGTTTTTATAACCCAAGATTAAGAGACAAGAAACTATTCTTTTCTTGTATATCTCTATAAAATTGACATACCTACACCCAAAATTCCATAAATGGGCTTGCATTGGACAAGAAAGGAGAGAATGAACCATACTAAAGGCATCCTGTTACTTTTCTGTGAAGTCTCAAGGTATCTATCTCTCTGAGATACATCTTCCCTGCTAAGGAAATGGGCTCTGGATTCAAGGGCAGGATTAGATACCCTCGCTACAGCAGGGGTTTGGCTCTTCATCATATACTAACATTACACAAAATTTCCAGGGGCTACTGAGGTCCTCATGGTAATTCAGGAGAGCCAGGAAGAAGGTATCTCACACTCTGCAAACAGCCAAGCTATTTCCTGATTCCCCTTCTGCTGAGTCTCGAAGACATGTAGGGATGGCTCTAATGAGATTCTGCCCTGCAAGGGTTTGCATCTGAGTATTATGCAAAACAGACACATAAATAAATGACTACTTGAAAATTTAGAGAGCGAAGAACATCAAAGAAACAAGAAATGTGATGAGTTCAGAGCAATAATGACGGCAGAGTCAGGGAGTGGAGAAGGAGAAGAGGAAAAATAATCTCAAAAGGTTTTCATAAGAATTCAAGGATGCATGCTATAAATTTAAATGCTAAATTTTACGGTTTAAGTGAGGACAGATGTGTCTTTCTTCCATAAAGGAGAAAATAGGTATTTTAGACTCTGAAGTTTGTATGGCCTCCATTGCAACTTGGTTTTTCTACTGGGGAGGAAAGCAGCCACGGACTGTTAGAACATCGGCCTGCTACACTTTGATGCCATATCCCACAGCCTGAATCCAGTCATTCCCCCTCTGTGGGACAGAGTTAAGAAGCAGTCTGTGCTGTGACTTGATGGCTCTCGATTTATGGTACCGGGCTCTCCTGTGATCTTTGTTAAGTTCGCTACGTTGAACTAAATCACATGATAGAAACTTCCCACAACCCCTAGCGGGTTCTACAAGGTCAGATCTTGCCTTTGTCTGCTTCTTTGGTCTGGAGACTCCTCAGGTGAGATTTTCTCTAGAGAGATTCTCTGAAGGCTCATCTCTCCCACCTGCAACCATCCTTTTAAGGTTTGGAATCTCTCTTTCTCTGTGTGTGTCTGTCTCTCTCTGCCTATCTCTCTCTCTCTCTCTCTCTCTCTCTCTCACACACACACACACACACACACACACACACACACACACACACACTTTGAATGAAGCTCCTTTCCAGGCTGTAAAGGGAAGTTTCCTCTCCCCTATAAAGTCCCATCATGTTTTAGATCTCCATATACTGTATTGTTGCTACCCACTTCTCTCCCTCCCTCCCTGAGGACCAATCATGGCTCCGAGATGCTTTCATTCTAATAAACCTCACTGAAGGGAGTATGTGTCCACTTCCTTTCCAGATCTACTGTTGTTATCTTCTGATCATTTATCTAACATGCTCAATGTGTGAGTGAATAAACACAACTGTTTCCCAATAAAACTTTATTTGTAAAAATAGTTGATGGTCTAGATTGGGTCTACAGACTATAGTTTTCTAATCACCATTTGGGGCCATGCTATAGACATCCAACGAAAGCTAGAAAAAACATGGAAAATGCAGTGCTTTTGATGAGCTGTGATGGGCAGATAGAACTTGAATATTCAGTAGGAATTAGCAAAAAGAATGTGAATTAACAATTTTCAAAAGACATTGCAGAAATCAGCCCTTACAGGTTTTAAATAGAGAATTTTAAATGGGAGAAATTCTTAGAATAGGGCTAGTTTGGGTAGGCTTA
This sequence comes from Dicrostonyx torquatus, assembly GCA_028555095.1. Taxonomy (NCBI): domain Eukaryota; kingdom Metazoa; phylum Chordata; class Mammalia; order Rodentia; family Cricetidae; genus Dicrostonyx; species Dicrostonyx torquatus. Next base: position 3,699,763 of record JAQHUG010000081.1, read on the forward strand.
ATTTAAAGAGATCCTTCCTTGATGAACAAATAAAGTAACTGAGATTGAGACAATGGGAATGAAGGAGCCAAGGACTATTTTTAAGCTGGAAAGTGGTTAACATGGAAATATATTTTGGGCCACTAAGAGCGAGAACCAAAGCAGAAGACTTGAGGGCTCTCCTTGTAAACCAAGGCAAGACAGGTGCATTGCTTCTGTTCCCCCACCCAGCAAGTGGCCATGACACCACCTGCTTCCAAGGCCCTCTCCCAATATCAGAAACCTGTCTATATCCCACACCTAGCAGTGTCCAGATTCTTTCAAAATTCTAGTGCCCAGTACTGTTTGACTGCCTTGCCAGACCCGGGACTGTTGCCCTGCAGTCTCTGCAAAGAGCCTCTGCCTCCATCTCCCTTCCTGCTCTCTCTTGGGCCTCCCTGTCCCAGAGCTCTCCCGACCAGTGAATCAAATGTTGTAACAAATGAGTTACCAAAGGCTCCAATACTCTGCTCATCGTTATCCCCAACAAGAGAAAGGCAGACCCGACTTGGAGCTGGGACCTTGTTAGGGTTTGTAATGAGCTAACGGGAAAAAAAAAATCTGCCTGCTTAGGATCCCGAATGAGCTGCAGACTGGTGAGCAGAAAAGGCCAGCTTCCGGCCCCTGGCCACCCCACCCATACCTCTGCCTGCCCTCCAGCAGAGCTCTAGACAGGAAAGGGTTCCTTGTCAGTAGTTAACGTTCATAGAAAACAAACACCAAACAGCTCCATCAACTCCCAAGGGTCCCCCTCTGCCCTAAGAAGATGCCTCCATCTTCTCGACATTTCATGTACACAGACCTCTGCCACCTGCTAACATCCTAATGATGCCACTTGGACCTATCTGGAATTAGTCACAGGTGCCACATGGGTCCTGGTGATGTCATCACTCAGAGAAATGGAAAAGTAAGAGCATCAGACCAGCCTCCTAGAAACATAAGACCACAGGCTAAATTCCCACAGTGACCAGTTAGAATGAAGTCCCAATTACCAAGTGTTTTGCTCAGGTTTAAGCCAGAGAATATTTCTGATATCCCTGCTTCCTTCCGGTTGACTGGTTTCAGAAACATCTGGGTTAGTTCCAGGGTAAATTGATTCACCACAATTATGAATCTTGAATCTTAGAAGGAAAATGAAAACTCACAACATATTTTAGAGGTAGTTCATGGTCCAGTAAATATATATATATATATATATATATATATATATATATATATATATATATATATGGATTCATACACACAGGCACACACACAGAGAGAGAGAGAGAGAGAGAGAGAAATAAAGAGAGAGAGAGAGAAATTCATTCTGTAAGTTCTGTAGAGAACCCTATTATGTATTAGTACATGGCTATAATAATAATACATTATTTGCATTTTTCTTACTCTTAGGCTGTGACATCTTTACTGGAGGAATTTACTGACATTTTCTTTTCAACTCCAATACTTAACACAATGGTTTGGTCAGCCAGCACCAAAGAACTTTTGTTT
>JAQHUG010000081.1:3706581-3716725 GCA_028555095.1 Dicrostonyx torquatus
ACAATGAGGCACTAAGAGAGACTTACATAGACCTAATATACATGGGAAAGTATAAAAAGACAAGATCTCCTGAGTAAATTGGGAGCATAGGGACATTGGGGGATGGCTGAAGGGGGAGGGGAGAGGCAGGGAGGGGAGCAGAAAAAAATGTAGAGCCCAATAAATATCAATAAAGAAAAAAAAAGTCCAGTGGTACGGGAGAATTGTCTGTATTCTGTCAATCATGTTTTAAATAAATGCTGATTGGCCAGGCAGGAAGGATAGGTGGGAAAACCAGACAGGAAGTAGAGGTGAGAACAGGAGAATTCTGGGAAGTAGGAAGCTCCCTTATCATTCCTGTGCTGATCATTGAAGAGGCAGGATGTGTCCCTGTCCCAGCTGAGAAAAGGTACTTGCCATGTGGCTAACATAGATAAGAACAATGGGTTAATGTAAGTTACAAGAGCTGGTAAGAAGACTGAGCTAATGGGCCAATCAGTGTATAACATAATGTAGACTCTCTATGTGATTTTCTTTGGGGCTTGCTGGCTGTGGGGTACCGGGCAGGACAGAAACCCCAACAAGCAGGACCCTCATGTTACAGTCCAGCTTCCACTTTCTTTTCTGATCGTCATGACCAGGAGATAAAATGGGTAGCTCTTCAAGATGGAAAGAACTTGTAGAGATGATGGGGCTCTCCCCTCTGTCTTGCAGCTCAGACAGTGATGCTCAGAGTGGCGGGGGTGGGGGGGGTGCTACTCTAGCCAAGATCTTCTAAACAAAGAGAACAGAGCTGATCTAAAGGCAAAGCCCAGGCCAGCATTTGGCTGTGGCTGTATGTTACCTCCGCCTTCATGTAACCTGTCTAAAATGGGCCCTGGGATTCTTGTGACCTCAGAAACTCATCTGAGATACAAAGAAGAAGTACCCAAATGGAGCTGTCCTGTGCAGCTTGACCACAGTACTGGGCAGGGTATTAATCTACTTCTAACACCCCTGATATCTCAGGGTCAGAGTATGACGCCAACACGAGCTGTGTCTGTGGCTGGGACAAGAAGAATCCAAGCTCTGAGGCAGTTTGGATTCTGAACCTGACAGCCATTCTTTATCAGGCCACTGGTTAGCCGAATTCCTGAGTCTTTTCTTTGTAAAATTCGGTTTCAGCCAAGTCGATGTGGTGCCCCACCTACTCCCTCTCGAAAGCACGTCACTCTGGGTGTCAGATCAAACATCAACCCCATCATCCTCCAGATGATGTCTGACCATCCTGGCATTCTTCAGTCAGAAGCCTGTTAGGTAGGACTAGCCAAATGTCCCCTAAGCTCTGATGAGTGTTCTGCAATTTCCCATCCAATGAGGCTGCTCTCCTGTTGGCTACAAATTCCCATTTGCCCTGCTGTGTGCAGGTTGAACCCAATCTGCACCCCATACTGCACAACTCCATTGCCGCAGTCCTTAAATCTATCAAACCGGCCCTGCCTGTGCCTTTACAAGTATCTTATTGAAGAGCTTTTTTCTTTAACAGCACCCAGCAAGGAGGCAACACTGGCAGATTCCTATTCAGCAAGGCTCCTCGCAGCCACCCCTCCCCAGCTCCTGAAAGGGATCCTCGAAGCCGACAGTTTTCTCGCCTCTTAGAACAATTTATAATAACAGTAGCTAACGTTTTTTCACGCTCCATAAGTGGCAGGTCCACTCTCAATGTTTAATACACTAACACACTTAATCCTCCAAAAGCTCTGCGAATTAGGAGATTTTATTCTTCCTGTCCTACAGGTGGCAAAACTTGAACGTACAAAGAAGTCAGGGTAATTGGCCCATCTACCTGATGAATCGATTGTCAAAGTTCTCTTCTGTTTCCGTGGTCAATTATCTGCTGCTCGGCTTCCTGGGTTAAATGAAATAGGTCACCTTCAAGATTTTATAACCAGAGTGATTTATTGCCCAAACCTAAGAGATTTGCTCAAGGCCTCATGACTGCCCTGGCCCACAGCTAGTCCTGGAAGCTGCTGTAGCTGCTTGCCATAGGGGGCAGCCATGCCCCCAGGGCCTATCTCCAAGTTGCAGAAAGGGAGAGCACAGTAGTTGCAAAGAATTAGGTCAGCATCGTTGAAGAAGCAGAACTGTCTAGAGCAGTGGTTCTCACCCTTCCTAATGCTGCGACCCTTTAATACAGTCCCTTATGTTGTGGTGACCCCTGACCATAAAATTATTTTCGTTGCTACTTCATAACTGTAATTTTGCTATTACTATAAATCGTAATGTAAATCTCCGTTTTACATTAGGCGGTCTTAAGTGGCCCCTGTGAAAGGGTCGTTTGACCCTCCAAAGGGTCGTGACCCACAGGTTGAGAACAGCTGGTATAGAGCATGAAGGAAGGGGAAGGTTTCACCTAAGTGAAGGACAGAGAGACAAGGGCACATTCAGCATTAACGATGCCTACTGTGTCCATGAGCACAAAGTCAAATTTGGCCGAGTGATACACGAGACGGTTTATGTTAGGAAATAATCGTACCACTGATGATAAGACCCATTGCAGGTGTAGTACAAGCATTTTACTCCGATAATGGCTCTCATTCTCCCGTGGAAAGGCAAACCTTTTTCCTGGACCCTCCATGGTTGATGAAACTGGCTCATGCTGGCTCGTGTGGGGTGAGGTGGCTGTGTGCATATCTCTCTCTCTCTCTCCACAGTGAATGGAGCTTGAACTAGACCCTGCTGGAGAGAATTTATACCCCAGAAATGGACAAACACTTGGTGCTTAGATGTTCACCAGCCCAACACTGCACAGCTGATGAAAACCTGAATCCACGGCTTTCTCCTAGGGGCTGTGCTCTGAGTACACTGTGTTGTCCTCAGGAAAGTGCAGGGCCAGAGAAGCCCAGGAAGGAAACTCAGTCCTTGGGATTTGAGGGCTCACAAACTGTCTCCCTAAAGGTCAATATGACATCCATTTGGAAGCTCCTCATGTCTCGGTGTCCTCATATTAATGTCAACATCCATAGGCAGTTGGATAAATTAACACAATAAAATTTTAGGAGAAGGCCCAGCCTGTGATAAGCACCGAATTGGTTACTTTTCTAGCTGCTATGACAAACTACCTAACCAAAGCCGCTTAAGGAAGGGTTTCTTTGGGCTCACAGTTTGAGGGTGCATATAACGGCAGACACTGAAGGCGGCTGCTCATATCGAGCGCATCCATAGTCAGGAGGCAGAAAGGTCTTCCTGTCCCCAACTCAGTACTCCGTGCACCCCTGGGAGCAAGCCCGGCTCAGAAGCAGCTCAGGGAGATCTCTCCAAGCTGGGGTCTCAGTGAAATACAAAGGGCCTGAAGGATAAATTCTGTACAAATTACTCCACCATGGATGGGGAGCGACTCACGAACTCCCACCCCTGACTGAGGAGCTCTTGGCAATTAATGGCCTCTGTGGGAGGGAGGGTCCATTTTCACCAGGAATGTGGTCCCTGAGAGGCTAGCCATGCTCCAGGAGATGCTCATACAGGCAGCACTGAGCGGATTCCGTGGGTTTAAACACAGAACACATGGGACATAGCAATGACATGACTCCTAGCAACATCTGCTATACTCATAGATCGGCGCTCAGCCATCATCAGAGAAGCTTCCTCCTACAGTAGCACAGGAACAAATGCAGAGACCCACAACTAGGCCATGTGCGGAGTAAGAGACTTTGGAACCCTGAGTTCTACATGGAAGTCTCCATCAGATACCTCCCCTAAGAGTTCAGGAAACCCTGACTGTAAGAGCCAGATGGCATGGAGGGCACCAAGGAAACAAGGCCTTCTAAACACAGCAGGATGGACACACACATGAACTCACAGACACGGTAGCAGCATGCACACAGACTGCACAGGTCTGGACCAGATGGGTCCTGTGCTATAAGGGGGAAGTGGACACATTCCTAAGCCAGAAGCTAGCTCCAATTGATAACTACTCGCAAATGAAAATTTGGTTTTCTCTGTCAGAGTCTCACTAGATATGCAAGCTACTCTTAAGGGCTGGCGCCATGCCCAGCAGTAGGCGACCAGCAAAAAACAAGGTCAACAGCATTTTTGGAGGTTTTTTTGCCTTATAATGTCTTGTCAGGACTTTTTTTTTTCTTTTTAACTTTACATATCATTATGGTTTCTGGTTTTTGCCTTTTTATGAGGTTCCTGTGTATACCTCTGCATCTATATAAGCTTCTTGGACTTTTGACTCTTTTTTTTCCTGTTTGTTTGTTTCTGTCTTATTCTAGTTTGCTTTTATTCTAATATTATTCTAATATTACTATTATTACTTATTACTATTTTAGATGTCTGTTTATAGCCTAATAAAAGATGTGGATTTGGATGGGTGGGGAGGAGCTGGGAGGAGTAGGAGGAGATGAAAACATAACCAGATTATCCTGTATGAAAAAAAAATCGATTTTCAATTTAAAAAAAAAGAACACATAAAGTTGAGAGGAGAAAGTAGGGATGAGGAGAACAGATGAGGAAACAGAGGGGAAGAAATGCATGTTGATTTGATCAAAACACATTATATGCATGCATGAAATTCTCAAACAATAAACAAAAAAGTCATAAAAATTAAAATTTTAAAAAATGAGATCTTGAAATTTGCAGGCAAATGGATGAATCTAGAAAAAAATATATTGAGTGAGGTAACCCAGACCCAGAAAGACAAATATAATATATACTCACTCATAAGTGGCTATTAAAAAAAAAGTCAAGAAAAACCAGCCTACAAATCACAACCTAGAGAACTTAGACAACAAAGAGGATCCTTAGATACATGGATCTAAATATGAAAGAGAAAAACACAAGTTCTCCTGAGTAAATTGGGAGTGTGGGGATCACCGGAAAGGGTAGAAGGGGGAAAGGCCAGGAAGAGAGGGGAGCAGAGAAAAATGTATAGTGCAATAAAAACATTTTTTTAAAAATACTATTTAAGCCGGGCGGTGGTGGCGCATGCCTTTAATCCCAGCACTCGGAAGGCAGAGGCAGGCGGATCTCTGTGAGTTCGAGACCAGCCTGGTCTACAAGAGCTAGTTCCAGGACAGGCTCCAAAGCCACAGAGAAACCCTGTCTCAAAAAACAAAAAAAAAAAAAAAAAAAAAAAAAGGCCATAGAATTCAGCTGGAGGGAGAGGTGAGGGAGAAATAAGTCGAAGTGGGGAGGGGAGCAGCATAGGCCATAGGACATGGCTGCACCTCCGCAAATCCCCCCACCCCACCCCACCCCCGCATAGTGTCTGCAGTCACCCGAAGCAATCAGTGGTCCTGGAACACGGTGGAATGGGTGGACCATCTGATTCAGAGGGATTTGGGGCATACGGGGTTAGGGTACATGGATGGGTGTATTTGTTCGCTTGAGAACACCTACTCCTATGTTGGACCTATTGCAGCAACCAGATATGCAGCCAGCGCCCACCTCCTGGGCTGTGAACTCCACAGGCCCTAAATGCAAGCCAGGAATCAGGCGCCAGGAATTGGGCACCCGGACTCACTGAGTGCCCTAGTCTATCAGCTAAGGCACCCTGCTTAGTCTAACAGTCAGCAGCACCTAGCAGCTGGATGCCCCTGGGGGCTTCAGGGCCATTTGAGAAGGGGCCTAAGTTGGGGAAGACAGTCTGGTCCCAACCTAAGTCTGGCTGAGGAAGTCACGCTGTTCCCTGGCCACCTGAAAAGAGAAGGCAGAGGCAGACAGATCTCTGTGAGTTCAATACCACTCTAGGCTACACAAAATTGAATCTGTCTAAAAGAGAAACAGAGCTCACAGAAAGGTAATCCCAGCACTTGGGATCACATGCCTTTATTTCCAGCACTACGGAGGTAGAGACAGGAGTGATATGGCTGGGGGGAGAGAGAAATATAAGGCATGAGGAGGCAGGAGCTAAGATGCAGTCCGAGGATTCAGTCTAAGCATGCGGTATGAGGACTCTAGAAACAGAGGCCGTCTGAGGATCTGTAGAGACAGGATCGCCCCTTTGGTCTGAGTATTGGTAGAGGTAAGGACTCATTAGTGGCCGCTCTACTTCTCTGATCCTTCAGCTTCTACCCCCTAATATCTGACTCTGGGTTTTTATTGTTAAGACCAAGTAGAATTCGCGCTACAGACCAGCTTTTACCTGGGTACTGGAGTTCAAAACTCAGGTCCTCGTGCGTGCACAGTACACACTTTGCCAACTGAACCATCTCCCCAGGCCTTTTCCTAAAAAGAATGACTGAGGCAGAATTATTATAGACAGTAAACATCTTCTGTTTGTTTTAGTTTCTAGTGCTGTGTGTTTCGGTAAACACATAAATCACATAATCTAAAAGCTTGGTGTGACTCCAGTTTAACACATGTGATCAAAGCACGGCAAATGCTACTGTGAACTTCCGATCTGGTTTTGTCATATTAGTAGATGCATGATACTTGGTGTTCCACTATTAACAAGACTAATTTCGAACATTGGTTTTCAATAGCGTTCTGACCTCTGAAATGCATTCACCTTCTCTTGCTGTACAACACGTTGTTTGATGGGCTAACAGAACACACAACCATAGATCTGTGGGTCAGAAGAGAGGCCTCTGTGAAGGGCATCACAAGACTAAATTCAAGGTGTGGTTCTCTCCTCACCTGGAGTCTGAAGTCCTCTTCCAATCTCATTAAAGGTTGTTGGCAGCATTCGGTTTGACAGATGCTGGTTGTCAAAGGAAAACAAGACTGAAGCTGCTTGCTGGTGGGCTGGGGAAACTAGATCTAGAATCCAGGGTGCCTAGTGCACCTTTCGATGGTAATGTTATGTCAACATCACTACAGAAAGGAGGCCCCTGTATGATGCCTTTTCTGGGTGTGTCTGTGAGGCTGTCTCCTGATGAGGTTAGTATCTGAACTGTGAACACAGTCAAGTAGATGTGGTCTGTGAGTGGGCTCCATCCAGCAGAACAAAAAGGAAGAAGACAAAGAATCTCCTTTTGGCTTTCTGTCTGCCTTGCACTGAACCAGGCATATCCATCTTCTCCTGCTCCTGAACTGAAATGTGCACCATCAGTGATCTTGGTTCTCAGGCCTTTCAGACTGGGGCTGAATCCCACTGCAGGCTTTCCTAGATGCCCAGCAGCAGACGTCAGATCATGAGCTTGTTCAGCCTCCAAAACAGAGCCAGTTCCTCATGATCTATGTGCGTGCCTCCCCCATTCCTCGTGCTTCTCTCATTCCATCTTCTTTATATGTGTGTTACTTTATTATATTAAGTCATAGATTGAAAATTCCTAATTCAAAAATCTAAAATTCTTTGAGTTTCTATTTCATGCTCAAAAAGTTAAATTTCAGAGCATTTAGAATTTAGGATTTTTCTCATTAGAGACACTCAACCAATAAAATCTCTGAAAATATTCTAAAAGCTGGAACACTCTTAAATTTGAAACATTTATGGCTCCATGCTTGGATAAGATTTTGTGTGTGTGTGTGTGTGAGTGTGTGTGTGTGTGTGTGTGTGTGTGTAAGAGAGAGAGGGAGAGAGAGGGAGGATAGGAGAGAAAAAGAAGAAAGAGGGAGGGAGGGAGAGAAAGAGAAAAAAGGAGAAACAGAGAGAGAATCTATTTATGTAAATTATCCTGAATAACTATCTCTGTGTCCATGACTTCATCACTATTCTACTGCTGTGAAGATTCACCATGACCAAGGCAACTCTTACAAAGGAAATCAAACTGGGGTTTGCCTACAGTTTCAGGATTGTGGTCTATTGTCATCGGAGCATGGCAGGGAGCATGGCAGCAGGCAGGCAGACATAGTGTTGGAGAAGTAGCTGAGTGTTCTATATCTGAATCCACAGGCAGCAGGAAGAGAAGGAGCCACTGGTCCTGAGTTGGGTTTCTGAAATCTCCAAGTCCACACTCAGTGACACACTTCTTCCAACAAGGCCACACTTACCCCAACAAGGCCACACCTCCTAATCCTTTCAAATAGTGCCACTCCCTGGTGAACAAGCATTGAAATCTATGAGCCTATGGGGGCCATTCTTATTCAAACCATCACAGTCCATTAGAAAAAGTTAGCTGAAAATGAGAAGAATCTTATACACAGGCAGAATCTCCAAGAGATCATATCCTTTAGGAAGGAAGACTTGGTCACTTCACCAAATAGGGAAACCCAAAGTGTTTCCCAAATAGGGAAACCCAAAGCTGACTGAAAACTAAGGGGACAGGTGTATGCACAGCAGGAAGAATTTAGGGATGACCAACAAAGGCACATTATAAAAAGAGAATAGTTTTTTTCCTGCTTTGCTTTGTGTCTCTGTTCTGCTTCTTTTATCTATTATTATTATTCCATAGGAAGCGTGTCAGTGGCACCTAACACTATAATTTCTTCTTAATCATACGGGGTGGATGAAAGCTCAGGCAGTAAAGTGTTTGCCCTACAAGTACAAAGACCTACATTCAATTCCTCAAAATTTATATTAAAAAATAAAACAGTTCAGGTGTGATGACACATGTCTGTAATCCAAACTGTAGAGAAGCAGAGGCAGACATCTCTGAGTAGCCAGCATAGGCTATTTGGCAAGCTCCAACCTGTCTCAAAAAGTAAGGTTGATAGTATCTGAAGAATGACAGCCAACATTATCCTCTGGTCTCCACATGCACATTCTTTTACACACACACACACACGCACACACACACACACAAAGGAATATCAAATGTAACTACATTTCCTAGATTTTTTTTCTCAAATGGAATCTGAATACAGTTAGTGTCTGCCAATAAGACGTGCTCACAAGAGATGTGAGCCTAGAGTGGTGTTTCTTTCTCCATTCTAGTGGCCACTCACAAGCATCTCTTGGTCACTATGACTTTTTACAGTAACCATCTGGCTTCATGGCTACCAGGCAGATATGACTTTGGCTGTAGCTTCCTAATATCTGAGTAATAATAACAGCTTCTAACACTATTTGATAACAGCCTGTGACAACGTGACATTAAAAGGGTAGTACAATACTAACTTAACTCCAGACCTTCCAACACATTTACTGTTATGTTGTCCCCTAGATCGCAGGCCTTTCTGCTGGAAAAATTTCAGGTGCTTCCTGTTTTCTAGACTCAGACTCTTCCATAGCCTTCACACTGACTCACATTCTCACAGGCAGAGTGGGCTAGGGCTCAGAGTCCCATGCAGATCCATAAGGAACAGGTGTCCTGACGCATTTCAATTTGGAGATAGTTCATTATGAGTGACAGTGAGTGTTTTGTCACATGCCTAGAAACCCTGGGGATGTCCTTTTCTATGAATTATGCCACTAGCTTGCTGTGCTACACAGCTGCAGCCACAAGGCTTAGACAGAATCCTAGGTCATGCTGGTCACCAAATATCTCCACATCCCCAGTTCCAACCAGCCAGCTGCAATCCTGTTTTCAGCAGCACTTAACAAAACTCACCATGTCTCTCCTTTCACACTCCTGGCATGTGTCCTGGCTTTTGAGTCCTGCCTCTCTGTTACTTGGCTCTGTTTCATCAGATGTCAATGTTTTATCTTTCAGCTGCTTCAGGCCTTGATCCTCAGCCCTCAAGCCTTCCCTATCAACACCCATTCCTGCATGGTGTGGGCCAATCTCTTGGCCTTCACCTATTCCTATACCAAGGGTCTCATATTTCCAGATTCAACTCAAGCCTGTCCTCTTGGAGGCTTGAAGGTCATCTCAAACTCACTGTGTCCAGATCGAACTCCCAACCACACACACACACCTCAAAGGCTTCTCCATTTTCAGCTCATTGCCCGCAGGGATCCACTGGCTATCCAGACCACAACAGTGCCAACCCCCCTCTTCTTACCGCTCCTTTTATCCTCATAAATCTATCGTATATCCCTCTAAGGTCCACCTAAAACATGATGTCTGAATATCCACCATGGCTCCTGGCTTGGTGCAATAACTGGTCTCCCAGCTTCCATTCTTGTCCTATAAGCCTTCTTATAGGCAGCTGTTGGAATGCCTCCCTTAACTCCTAAATCACATCATGTGACTTACATGACTTAAATGAGAACTCTGTGGGGTGGGGGTGGGGCCACAGGATTCCCAGCTATAAGTAGTAGCCAGTTCTATAGCAGCTACAAAGCAGAGGGCAGACATGCAGATGCGCTGTTAAGAAGAAGAAGAAGAAGAAGAAGAAGAAGAAGGAGGAGGAGGAG
>JAQHUG010000081.1:3716870-3730471 GCA_028555095.1 Dicrostonyx torquatus
GGAGGAGGAGGAGGAGGAGGAGGAGGAGGAGGAGGAGGAGGAAGAAGAAGAAGAAGAAGAAGAAGAAGAAGAAGAAGAAGAAGAAGAAGAAGAAGAAGAAGAAGAAGAAGAAGAAGAAGAAGAAGAACTAGAGATGAGAAATACCAATTTGCACAGCCAGGCTAAAGGCCCGGGAGTCTAGAGCTGGGAATGTAGTTCAGTCAGTAGAGCACTTACCCCCTATGCATGAAGCTCTAGGTTCCACCCCCAGCATCACAAAAAGGAGGTGTTAGGGTAAATGATGTCTATAATTACGGCGTTTTGGAAGTAGAGGGGGGAACATCAGAAGTTCAAGGCAATCCCTGGCAACATACCAAGTTCAACACCAGCCTGAGCTACATGAGATCCATTCTCAGATAAGCCTGACATTCCATGGTGGCTTTGCAACTCAGGAATTTAGCCTGGACACTCCTCACAGGCCCATTCTATCTTCACTGTGAAGAGGGAGCTGACTCGTGTTGTCTCAGGGGGCCCTTTTGGCTTGGAAATTCCGGTCTCCAATCACAGCAGTACCTCCACATGGGAGGCAGCAGCATATGACAGACACGGGAGCTGGACTAACGTACCAGTGCTACGTTACAGGGGGAAGTAAGCCGTTCTCACTTTTCACAAAGAATTAGCTCTGTGGATGATCAGGGACTTAGAGAGACCAAAATGTGAGCAAAATTTGGACTCTGTGAGTTTCCATTGCTCATCCTGAACATGTGATTATAACCAGGATTCTTATTCTTTTAAGTCTAATAATTATAATTCTAAGCAAAAAAAGAAGACTTCATAATATGCCAGAAGAAAACTGGGCATAAAATTCTTGCACCTTGATAGTGGAGGCCCCACTTCCCAAAAGAAAGCATTTAGTGTTCAGCCTGGGATCTCTAAGTTGGAGCTGAGGTTGCTTTATGCACACAGCTTCTCAAACCCTTGTGTTTATGTGCATATGTGTACACACATCGACATATATGCATCACAGAATTCAGAATTCATATATATATATACGTGTGTGTGTGTGTGTATGCTAGGGATGGCCAGATATAGGTTTATATATTAGAGCCTGGCTCTTTAAAATGGGAGATAATGACACTGAAATTATTCTAAGCTTTTCAAAGACCTTGGTGACCAAACTGCTGCCTGACTCTGAATTACATTACCATAAAGAACTTAATAACATGCTATTATCGCTTCTCCGCACTGACAGGATCTCTGGGCTTGAAAAGACAAACAAGGACCACATTCAACGTCAGCACAGTCGCCTCTGCTGAGCAGGGACAGCTGCTAATTCCAGGTAAATGCTGCCCCAGAGGGGAAAGCCTGGGGCTGATAACTCCACTTGGTCCTTGGCAACGGTTACTACTGCCGTAGTCTGTCATCTGAGAGGGGGCTCCAGGGAGGCAGCAGAGAGTCCCATGGGGTGAAGGACAGTGGAAAGAGACTGCATTATGGAAACAAAAATAGAATTTCTCAGTTCAGTTGAGATAATGGAGGTGAAATTCCTTGTAAACTGTACAATGTTCCTCAAATAAGACTGAAGGGAAGGGGCTAGCAGGAACCAGTCCTGTTGGGCACTCAAGTCCACCATGCACAGCTACCCAGACTGTGCACTATTCAATTTCTGAGTGTGTCATTAATTAAAAGAGTGAATGGAAGAGCCAACAATAAGGAGCGCACAACCACCTACAACTCCAGTCCTGAAGAATCCAGTGCCCTATTCTGGTTTCCACATACGTGTGGTGTACATGAACTCATACACTTACACTACTTCTAAAGAATTCGTTTTTAGGGGGCTGGAGAGATGGCTCAGCGGTTAAGAGCATTGCCTGCTCTTCCAAAGGTCCTGAGTTCAATTCCCAGCAACCACATGGTGGCTCACAGCCATCTGTAATGAGGTCTGGTGCTCTCTTCTGACCTTCAGGCATACATACAGACAGAATATTGTATGCATAATAAATAAATAAATATAATTAAAAAGAATTCTTTTTTAGATACAACTTTGTTTTATAAAGGAGGGAGAGGATTTCTGGTGTCCTATGATCCCAGAGTGCAGTCACAAGTAAGTAGGTTTGAGACATTGCAGAACCCAGATCACTTGATGTCACCATCTCTAGCATCACCCTTCACAAAAGAAGAGCTGTCAGCAATCAAAGATATACAGAGGACATTCTTTTCCCTGATTATGGGGGTAGAATCTTAGAGAGGACTCTGATTGGTCCAAATCAGTTCATCCAACCAGATGCGATGCTGTGACGGGTGAGGCCTGAGTTGTGTGTCCCACCCTTAAACAAGGTAGCTCCACCACACCCTGTGCTGTCTCTATGAGCAAAGATAACAGACATAAAGGACAGAGTTGTGCATTTTGAGGTGGTGGGGAGAACATGGATTTCTTATGGAAGCAAAAAAAAAAACTTCTATTAGTTTAATATGCCAACATAGCATATAGATTCCATGGGCAACTGGATTTGGGTGGGGGGGTGCTTGGTGAGCAATCACAGTACAAAGCAGGAAAGCCCACTGTGATAGAATTAATGGCTATTTAGGAGAAGGTCAGAACAGAGCCTTGGGGGCTGGAGAGATGGCTCAGCGGTTAAGAGCACAGAGGTCCTGGAGTTAAATTCCCAGCAACCACACGGTGACTCACAACCATCTGTAATGAGATCTAGCGCCCTCTTCTGGTGTGTGAGCATACATGGAGGCAAAATGTTGTATACATAATAAATAAATAAATAAATCTTTAAAAAAAAGAAAAAAAAAGAAGTAGGAAGTGATTTAAAAAAAAAAACAGAGCCTTATCTGAGGAGGACAACGGCAAACAAAGGAAAGGAAGGCTTGATGACCGCCATCCTACTGACAACTGACTTCTGAAGCTCAGACGTTTCTGGATGAAAGAGAGAAGCTTCGGTGACAGCATCCCTCTGAGTGACCATTAGAAATATACACCAGAAAAGCCTGAGCAACCAACCTGACCGGGAGCATAAGAGGTCCGAATGAAGCCGGGCGGTGGTGGCGCACGCCTTTAATCCCAGCACTCGGGAGGCAGAGGCAGGCGGATCTTTGTGAGTTCGAGACCAACCTGGTCTACAAGAGCTAGTTCCAGCGCAGGCTCCAAAGCCACAAAGAAACCCTGTCTCGAAAAAAAAAAAAAGAGGTCCGAACGACCTGCCCAGAACAGTGAGCAACTGCCAGGAGTGGCGACCTGACCGCTGGGATCAATAAAAGCAGTGGTTTCCATCAATGGCTTCCAAAAGCTATCATAAGAAGCTCCTCTGGGGAAAAGCACCTGTTCCCCAGCATCCACTGCCATTTTTTATATGAGATACTCCGCCACTGCAGTGACCACCAGAACCTCAGCCCCACCTACACCTAGAGGAGTGACCACAGAACTGTGTCCCTACCTCCATCTCAAGGAGCGACCATCTGAGTCTTAGGCCCACTTGTATATGGAGAAGTGATCATCAGAGACTCTGTTCTGTCTGCACCTGAAGGAGCATTCAACTGAGCCACAGCCCCCAACTACACCAATTGGAGGAAGAGGGACCCCTGAAGCACAGGCTCCACCTAACCTGATTGGAGGAAGAGATGGGTAGACAACAAAGTAAGAATCCACTCAACAACATAAAGAGCAATATGACACCACCAGAAACTAGTGGGTCTCTAACAGCAAGACCTAAACACCCCAACGCAGAGGAACCAAAAGCAAACTACCTTAAAAATAACGTTATTAAGATGACTGAGGCACTTTAAAAGGAAATGAAAAATTCCCTGTGAAGAGTGGAGGAAAGACATTGCTGGATAGCGGGAAGCACCACTCTCTGGGTCCTTCCCAGTGGGACAGAATCCAGGGACACCCCCCACCCCCAGCAAACTCCCTAAACTTTTCTGGCC
Source organism: Dicrostonyx torquatus (assembly GCA_028555095.1). Lineage (NCBI taxonomy): Eukaryota > Metazoa > Chordata > Mammalia > Rodentia > Cricetidae > Dicrostonyx > Dicrostonyx torquatus. The sequence goes on from JAQHUG010000081.1 coordinate 3,720,783, forward strand.
ATCCAGCTGAGTGTGTTTCTGCTGCTGGGCTTTCTTTACCCTAAACCACCCTGTCCCCAAGCCCGCCTTTTAGCCTGCAAGGTCCTTGGAACCCTGCAAAACAGCCTGCTCCAGTGCTGAAGGGACCAGAGAGGTGAGTCAGAGGCCACACAGCCAGTCAGCTGGGTATCCTCTCTCCAGCTTTTGATTAGTTTGGATAGGGGTTTGTCAATCTTGTTGATTTTCTCAAAGAACCAGCTCTTTGTTTCATTGGTTCTTTGGATTGTTTTCTGTGTTTCTATTTTTGTTGATTTCAGCCCTCAGTTTGATTATTTCCAGTCTTCCACTCCTCCTGGGTGAGTCTGCTTCTTTTTTTTTTCTAGATCTCTCAGGTGTGCTGTTAATTCACTGATGTGTGCCTTCTCCGTTTTCTTTATGTGTGCACTAAGTGCTAAGAACTTTCCTCTTAGCACTGCTTTCATAGTGTCCCATAGGTTCAGATATGTTGTTTCTTTATTTTCATTGACTTCAAGGAAGGTTTTAATTTCTTTCTTTATTTCTTCCTTGACTCAGGCGTGGTTCAGTAGTTGACTGTTCAGTTTCCATGAGTTTGTAGGTTTTTTGGGGATGGAATTGTTGTTAAATTCTAACTTTACTCCATGGTGATCTGATAAGACACAGGTGGTTACTCTAATATTTTTTGTATCTGTGGAGGTTTGCTTTGTTACCGAGTATGTGATCAATTTTCGAGAAGGTTCCATGAGGTGCTGAAAAAAAAGGTATATTCTTCTCTGTTTGAATGAAATGTTCTATAGGTATCTGTTAAGTCCATTTGATTCATTACATCTGTTAGTTCTCTTATTTCTCTGTTAAGCTTCTGTCTGGTTGACCTGTCCATTGGTGAGAGAGGAGTGTTGAAATCTCCTACGATTAGTGTATGGGATTTGATGTATGATTTAACTTTTAGTAATGTTTCTTTTACATATGTGGGTGCTCTTACATTATGGGCATAGATATTCAGGATTTGGGATTTTATCTTGATTAATTGTTCCTGTTATGAATACAAAATGTCCTTCTCCATCTCTTCTGAATGATTTTTGTTTGAAATCAATTTTGTTAGATATTAGGATAGCCACATCCACTTGTTTTTTAGGTCCATTTGATTGGAAAACCTTTTCCCAACCCTGTACTCTGAGGTAGTTGTCTTTGAGGTTGAGTAATATTTCTTGTAAACATCAGAATTCTGGATCCTGTATATGTACCCATTCTCTTAACCTGTGCCTTTTTATAGGTGAATTGAGTCCATTGATATTAAGCGATATTAATGACCAGTGGTTGTTAACTCTTGATTATTTTTTTTGATAGTAGTGTTTGTGTCTTTTCCTTCTTTGGATTGTGTTGGTGGAGGGCTATCAGATGTCTGTGTTATTGTGGGTATTGTTAGTTTCTTTGGGTTGAGGTTTTCCTTATAGTACTTTCTGTAAAGCTGAGTTTAAGTCTGTTTTTGTCATGGAATATCTTGTTTTCTCCATTGATAATGAAAGAAAGCTTTGCTGGGTATAGTAGTCTGGGCTTGCATCCATGGTCTCTTAGTGTCTGCAGCACATCTATCCAAGACATTCTGGCTTTCATGGTTTCCATAAAGAAGTCAGGTATAATTCTGATAGATTTACTTTTATATGTTACTTGACCTTTTTCCTTTGCAGTTCTTAATATTCTTTCTTTATTCTGTATGCTTTGTATTTTGATTATTATATGGCGAGGGGATTTTTTTTTATCTACTCTACTTGGTGTTCTGTAAGCTTCTTGTACCTTCATAGGCATATTCTTCTTTAGGTTGGGAAAGTTTTCTTCTATAATTTTGTTTAATATATTTTCCATGCCTTTGAGCTGGAGTTCTTCTCATTCTTCTACTCCTATTATTCTTAGGTTTGGTCTTTTCATGGTGTTCCAGATTTCCTGGATGTTTTGTGTCATGAATTTGTTGGACTTAATGTTTTCTTAGACCAATGAGTCATTTCTGCTACAGTATCTTCAGCATTTGACATTCTTTCTTCTATCTCTTGTATTCTGTTGGTTATACTTGTCTCTGTAGTTCCTGTTCATTTACCCAGATTTTCCATATCCAGCCTTCCCTCAGTTTGTGTTTTCTTTATTACCTCCATTTCGGTCTTCAAGTCTTGAACTATTTCCTTCACCTGTTTGATTGATTTTTCTTGGGTATCTTTGAGGAATTTATTAATTTCTTCTGTTTGTTTGTCTTCTCTTCTGTTTCTTTAAGGGAGTTTTTCACTTCCTGCTTAAAGGTCTCCATCAATTTTCATAAAGTTATGTTTAAAGTCGTTTTCTTCTACTTCTTGGGTTAAAAGGATCAAGTCTTCCTGTTGAGTGTCTGCTGGATTCTGGTGTTAGCGTGTTGTTTTTTAAGATGTTGGAGGAATTCTTGCATTGGTGCCTACCCATCCCTTTCTTGAAATGAGCCCAGCAGAGTCTTGGCGTCTTGGTCCAATCTGATTGGGGGCAGGGTGGGTTGGGAGAAAGAAAACGAACTTTAGTCTTTGAAGAAAGAAATTGAAGAGGATATCAGAAAGTAGAGAGATCTCCCATGCTCTTGGATAAATAGAATTAACGTAGCAAAAATGGTAATCGTACCAAAAGCAATCTACAGATTCAATGTAATCCCCATCAAAATTTCAACATAATTCTTCACAGACCTTGAAAGAACAATACTCAACTTCATATAGAAAAATAAAAATCCCAAGATAGCCAAAACAATCCTATACAATAAAGAAACTTATGGAGACATCACCATCCCTGACTTCAGTCTCTATTATTGGGCTACAGTAATAAAAAAAGAAAGGCTGGTATTGGCATAAAAACAGACAGAAGACCAACAGAATTGAATCAAAGACCTTGATATTAATACACACACCTATGAACACCTGATTTTTGACAAAGAAGCTAAAAATATCAAATGGAAAAAAGAAAGCATATTTAACAAGTGGTGCTGGTATTACTTACTGGAAGTCATGTAGAAGACTGCAAATAAACCCTTATCTGTCACTACGCACAAAATTCAAGTCCAAATGGATCAGTGACCTCAACATAAACCCAACCATACTGAACCTCATAGAAGAGAAAGTGGGAAGTACCCTTGAATACCAAATAATCCAATATAAAAATGAGGTTCAGATCTAAACAGAGAATTCTCAACAGAAGAATCTCAAATGGCCAAAAGAAACTTAAGAAAATGTTCAAAATCCTTAGTCATCAGGAAATCAAATCAAAACAACTTTGATATGCCATCTTACACCTGTCGGAATGGCTAGGATCAAAAACACTGATGACAGCTTATGCTGGAGAGGATATAGAAAAGGGGGAACACTCTTCCATTCCTGGTGGGAGTGCAAACTTGTACAGCCACTTTGGAAATCAGTATGGCAAGTTCTCAGAAAATTGAGAATCAATCTACCTCAAGACCCAACAATACCACTTTTAGGTATATACCCAAAGGAGGCACACTCATACCACAAGGACATTTGTTCAACTATGTTCATAGCAGCATTGTTCATAATAGCCAGAATCTGAAAACAACCTAGATGACTCTCAATTAGAGAACGGATAAAGAAAATGTGGTACATTTACATAATGGAGTACTACTCAGTGATTAAAAAAAAATCTTGAAATTTGCAAGCAAATGCACAGAAGTGGAAAAAATTGTCCTGAGTGAGGTAACCCAGACCCAGAAAGAGAAATCTGGTATGTACTCACTCATAAGTGAATATTAGATATAAAGCAAAGATGATCAGTACAACCCCAGAGAAGCTAGGTAATAAAGAGGACCCTAAGAGAGAGACATACATGGATCTGCCTAGGAAGGGGAAATAGACATGATCTCTAAAACCTTCATCCAATAACTGATGAAAGCAGGTGCAGCGATGTGGAGTGGTTAGTTATGGAACTAACCACTGGACAGAGCTCCCAGAGTCATGTTGAAGAGGGGGAGGAGTGATACATGAGCCAAGGGGTCAAGACCACTATCAGGAAACCCACAGAAAAGCTGATCCAAACTAGTGGGAGCTCACTGACTCTGGACTGACAATCAGGAAACCTGCATGAAACCAATATAGACCTCCTTAAAGTAGGTAGCAGTGGGTAGCTTGGGCAGTTTGTAGGGCCACTGACAGTGGGACCAGGAGCAATCGCTAATGAATGATCTGACTTTTTGGAGCCCATTTTCTATTAAGAGAAACCTTGCCCAGTCTAGACACGAGGAGGAAGGGACTTGGTCTTGCCTCAACGTTGGTGATGTGACAGAATTCATTGACTCCCATGGGAGGTCTTATCCTCTCTGAGGAGCAAATGGGAGGTAGGGTGAGGGGAATATGGGGGAAGACAGGCCATGTCAAGGACACCAAAGCCTCTAAACAGTAGGAAAATAGCAAAGCCCTCCCCAGGCTAGGGTCAGGGAAATGGAAACGTCTTCCTGCTGCAAATATTGACCATGTGTGCATAAAATGTCCACCATAGCTTCCTTGCCCAGATATTTACAAACCTAGAGACTACTCCCCTATAAAGGTTGTTCCTTCCAGCATTCTGTAAGCCTGTCTTCTTGGTCCAGCTGTATAAAACATATTCACTGCCTCCTCATTTATCCAAATGTAATCAATATCCCACCTCCTGGTTCAGCTGTGTGTAATAACCCAGTCTCTCAGTTCACCTGTAAAAACTAAACTCACTGAACTTCCAGGTGCTGTGGTTTCTCCATCTAAGAGCCCAGGCCACCAACCCCAGCATAGGTCTGTCTGTCTGTCTTGCCTTCATTCTCTCCCTGACTCAATCAGGTCAAGTCCCTGAAGCAAGGACATGCAAGGACATGTCAAGTGGCACCTGATCAGGGACTGAAACAGGGACAGGAATATGGACACTGTTCTATGAGGAATTCTCACAGGCCAGATGAGGGAATGCTCCCAAGAGATGCACACTGAACACCGGTCAAAGAAAAAAAAACAGTAAAAAAGGAAGAAACGAAAGTCAAGAAAGAAGGTAAAACAAAGGGGTGTGCAGTTCGAAGAGCTAGGCATAAAACACTACAACAAGTAGAATCTAGAGATAGACAGCTGTCTATTAAGATTTGGGAGTAATTAGAATCTAGAGATAGGTAATACACGGGGGTGCTTTGAGGGGGGCTGGGGAAACCTCGGAAGTGAGCTGGAGGCATGGCAGCTTCCCTGGTTTTTGGACTGTTTGGGAGGCATGCCTTTGGTTTCAGGAAATGGGTAATGAATTTGGTTAAAAAAAAAAATTAAAAACCTGAGGAATGGATACACTGTCCACAGGCCCAAACATGTTTCCATTTTTTGCTTTCCATTTAACAGCCTTCATGTTACATTTAGTGAGAAAAAAGAAAAAGCAAGCAGCGTAGAGGCAACAGATGCAAGGGACATGCGATGTGTGCAGCTGACTCAAGCTAGCTGTCAGGGGCTGCGGTGGCAGGTGCCAAAGAAAGAGAGCAATCAATAGTTCTACCAAGCTGTGATGCCAATGAACCACAACAGTGACCAGCATGGCCAGATATCCCTACAAGTACAACAGTGGCCCTTGTGTATTGGTGGTAACCAACAGCTTAAAGGGCAGGAAATCTCGTCTGGTATGGAGACCTAGCCAACTACCCAGGACTAGTACGGTCATGGATCTACTACCGCAACACTTTTAAACAATGTAATTCCTAACTGCATTCTAAATGTTTGTGCCCGCAGATGAGGGTAGCTCTCACTCCCTCAGGAAAGAAGCTTCTTTTTGCAACACACAGAAAGCCACAACTGGTCAAAATTCTGGGCACGATTGGTAGGGTTTCCAGCCCCATTCAATACGTCTACGGCACAACTCCTGCACCCAAGGCTCAGGGAACTTTACAGAAGAGGGGCGGAAATATTTTAAGAGCCAGGGAGTCAAGTGTAAGGATGGTTTCTCCTAAATATGACAGGGAAGCTCCACTCATGCAATCCCAACAAGATGGCTGACTAAACAAGACCTGAGCCATCCAAACACAAGTTGACATCCCAACACAGACAGGAGAAATCTCAGGGGAATCACTGTTAGATGAAGAGCTACAGGCAGCTAACAACACTGAGAGAGGGAGAATAGGTCTTCTCCAGGGATGAAGACTGGCTAACTGGTTACCCAGTACCAAGTGGTCAGACCTAAACACATATACATACGAGTAACACTAAACAGACTCAGCTGGTTATATGTATACATTTATAAATATGTAAATATGTATTTTTATATTTAAATGATATAGTTAAAATATTATATATTTACTATATTGTACCTAAATGTTTAAAATATTATATATTTAATATTTTATGTGTTATTAAAATATAAAATATATAAATTTACAAAGAAAAGGGTGCTATGAATTTGAGAGGGCATGGAGGAGAAACATGCGAAGTATTGGAGAGGGGGCAGGGGGATTATGTTCTATTTTAATTTCTAAAAAATTAGCCACTAGAACAATAAAAGTTTTTCTTAAGTTTTAGGTCTTCATTTGATCCCACTGAATTTATTTCTGTATAGGATGAGAAACGGAAGTCTGATTTCTCATCTCCCGTATGTGGATATCCAGTTTTCCAAAGACAACTTATTAAGGAGGCTTTCTTTCCTCCAAGGCACGTTTTTGTCAAGAATCAATGGTTACAACTTTATAAATTTAACTCTGGGTACTCTAGTCTTTATCCTTGGTCTCTATGTCTGTTTATTGTGCCAGTATTATGGGTTTTGTTTTTTGGTTTTTTTTTTTTTTGGTTAGTGTGTCTTTGTGGTATAACCAAGTATTGTGATTCTACGACCATTATCCTTTTTCTCAGGGTTGTTTTGGTTATGTGGTGTCCTTGGTAGTTCTATATGAATGTCCAGATTGTTTTCTGGTTCTTTGAAGAGAGTCATTGGACTTTGGATGGGGACTCCATTGAACACAGGAAAGACTTTTGATAATACGGCCATTTTCCCTGTACTTATTCTGCCAGTCCATAAACATATGAGATCTTACCATCTTTTGCTGTATTCAAATTCTTTCTTCACTTTCCTACAGTTTTAATTTTAAGAGTTCTTTTACTTCCTTGGTTGGGTTTATTTCCAGGTTCTGTGTTTGAACCTTCTATGAATGGGATTATTTTCTTGATTTCTTGCCCAGGATGTTCATTATCGGAATGGAAAAAGGAAACTGTTTTCTGCATGTTAATTTTATGGACTACTACTTTACTGGAAGCACATATCAGATCTAAGAGGTAGGTGTGTGTGTGTGTGTGTGTGTGTGTGTGTGTGTGTGTGTGTGTGTGTGTGAAGACCTAGTGTCTTTTGAGATCATATGATCGACAAATGGATACAATTTGACTTCTCCATTTCCTATTTGTACTCCTTTTATTTTTTTTTCTCTTACCTTATTTCTCTGGTGTTGTATCAAACAGAGCAGTGAAAGCTGAAGCCCACGTCCCATTTAGAGACGAGTTTTCATGATACACAGTATACTGTTAAGTTGTCAGGTGGTATTCAAAGCTGGTTCTGGAGGCAGAGTTTGCTCTCCCCTTCCTACTTCAGGCCCAAGCATGTTTACTTCAAGTATCCTCCAAACCCGGGAGGGGGGAAGCTATCCCTCTAGCCCTGTGACAGGAACAGAAGAGAAGGGGGGATGACAAAAAAAAAAAAACAGTCCAAAAATAAAAACACAGAGCCCTTGAAAACAGCCAAAAGGTAAGCCATTTTCCAAAAGAGCTACTATTGTTTATGGTTATGGTGTAAAAGTGCCTGCGGTGGGAACCAGATGCCAGAAGTTCCTCCAAATAGAGAAAACTCCCGGTTGGGCATTTCAGCCAACTGCCTCAACTCAGTTTCCCTCGCTAAAATTTGACAGTGTTAGCTTTATTTGCTCTCTCAAGGCAGCTACGCCTGTCATCTCTGCCAAATGTTGTACCAACTTTGATGTTTTGTTATCTATCTGCTACAGCTTGCTACATGATTAGTAAAATCATTTATTCAAAACCAAACATGAAGCTATCAAAAATCATTCTCCAACCATACAGAACACAACTTCCCACCCCACCCCCATTCAGTACAATATTGAGTATTGGTTTGTCTTACATACCATTTGTCAAGGTATAGGCTTTGTATCCCTAGTTTTGCAGGGTTTTCACCATGGAGGGATACTGAGGGTTTTTTCCAAAGGCTTTTTCTGGCTGTTGAGAAATGATATGGGTTTTGCCCAACAGTATTTACACGCTACTTTACATTTATTGATTTGTGTATACTAACAACCCTGGGATGTAAAATGCGTTGTTAAATTTGTTTTTTCAAATACTTTGCTTTTAAAAAAAATGTGTCTGAAGTTGGGTAGTGGTGATGCATACTTTTAATCTCAGCACTCAGGAGGCAGGTGGATCTCTGTGAGTTCAAGGCCTGGTCTACAGAGCTAGTTCCAGTACAGCCAGGACTGTTACACAGAGAAACTCTGTCTCAAATAACGAAAAAAAAAGTATCTGTATTCATCAAGGAAATTGTTCTATAATTTATATGATATATTTATCTGGCTTTGGTATTAAGGAAGTACTGACTCTGTAGAATGAATTTGGAAGCTCCCCTTCTCTTTCTATTCTATGGAATATTTCGATGATCGTTGGTATACTAGTTCCTCTTTAAAGACTTGGTAGAGAACTGGGTGGAGGCCATGCATGCCTTTAATCCCAGCACTCAGGAGGCAAAGGCAGTACAAACTCTGTGAATCTGAGGCCAGCCTTGTCTACAGAGAGAGTCCCAGGACAGCCAGAAGAGAAACACTGTCTCAAAAATAAATAAATAAATATAAATAAATAAATAAAATAAATGCTTGGTAAACAGCGAATATATTTGGTTGTGGGCTTTATCCATTCTAATTTTCAATTAATTAGAATAAAAGCTTTCATACTATTCTCTAATGATTCTCTGGATCTCATTGGTATCTAGTCTAAGAGAAGGTCTGAGTAGTGAGCACTGAAGTAACTCACTGTTATTGTATCTGGACCTAACTGTCCCTTTATGTCCAGTAGTGTTTGTTTTATGGAATGAGTGTCACCAATGTTGAGTGTTATATATATTTACAATTATTATATCTTCTTGATAGATTTCTTTTACTAAAAATCAATAACCCTATTCATTCCTTACCATTTTGACTTGACATCTACTTTGTCATATACTCCTGCTTGCCTGAAGATTCTGTTTTCTTGGAATATCATTTTCCATCTGTTCAGTTTTGGTTTGTGCCTTTGCCTCACAGGTGAGTTTTTTCAAGACAGCAAGCTGTCTTGTCTTTAAAACATCTGTTCAGTCGTTCTGCATCTTTTAATCGGAGAGTTGTGACCATTTACAATTGGTGTTACCATTGAACGTCGGATACTAATTTCTTCCTTCTATCTTAGAAGCTTGCTGGCTTAGTGAGTCAGTGACAACTGCTTCTTTCCTAATTCTCATGTGGTTATCCTTGTGAGATGAATGCTCGCTATTTCCAGATACACGTGCTTCTGTGTATATTTCCCTTTTTATGTGTGTAGTATTCTTTTAAGTGTTTTCCCAGCACTGGCTTAGTGGTCATGAATTGCTTTACATATGCTTATCATGGAAGATCAGCATTTCACCTTCAGTTTTTTTTTTTAGTTTTTTTTTAATTTATTTATTTATTT
>JAQHUG010000081.1:3732399-3768004 GCA_028555095.1 Dicrostonyx torquatus
GATAACCTATGCTGGAGAGGATGTGGAGTAAGGGGAACACTCCTCCATTGCTGGTGGGAATGCAAACTTGTGCAACCACTTTGGAATTCAGTGTGGCGGTTTCTCAGGAAACTGGGAATCACCTTCAGTTTTTAAAGGATCACCTTGTGTAAGAGTCACCGTGCATGGCTTCAGACATATTAGTCCGTGTTGTCCTGCTGCTAGGGTTTTTATTGTGAGGTCTGCAGGTATCCCGATAGGCTTGCCTCTTATGTAACTTGGTATTTTTATCTTACTGCTTTCAAGATTGTGTCTTTGGTCTGTACCCTTGGCATTCTACCTGAGATGGAGGGGGTTTTTATTATTTGTTTGTTTGTTTTACGGTCATATCTATTTGAAGTTTGAAATACCTCCTGCATTTAGGTGTCCTTAGCCTACCCTGGACTTGAGGGATTTTTCTACTATAGACTGTATTCAATAGATTTTTCTGTGTCTTTGGTCTTACCTTTGTTTCCTCTTGTACATCATAGGTTCACAGTTTTGTCTTTTAATCATGTCTCAAAGATCTTAAATGTGTAGTCATATTTGTCTTTTTTTACTTCTGTCTGACTGTAAGTATTCTTCGTACTTGTTATAGTCTATTGGTAATGATTTCTTTTCCATTTTTAAATGTTATTTATTGGACTAATTATTTCTATATTTTTTCAGAGTTTCATTTCTGCTGAATTTCTCATCTATATTGCTAAACTTCTTGTTTAGCAAGTCTTAGGTTGATTTCTCTAATTCACTTCTGTATTTACTTGAATCCTCGTTGATATTTTAGAATTACTTTTGAATTCTTTGTTTGACATTTCATCCATTTCTACACATTTGGATTCAGTTACTGAACATTCATGAACCTTTGCAGGAATTATGGTGCCTTAATTTTTCATATTTCTATTTCTATCCTGTGACTTGTACATCTGGTTGTCTATATTTTTCCTAGTCAATGGTCCAATCCAGGATCCCATACTATACTTAACTTCCAATGTGTGGTACAGTCTCAGTCTTTCTTTATGGTCAGATCTTTCCTGACTTGAACACGTTAAAGAAAGCTAGCCATTCACTTTGCGGTATTGCTCATTTTGAGCCCATGATGCTTCCTCATGACTAAATTTATATTGTGCATTTTGGGTAATAACATCTTAGAATCAGTGTTGTGTCCTTTTGCAGACATCCCTATCAAAAGGCACAGGTGTACATACTGGTGACATGGCGGTGTTGACCTAAATCACTAGGGTAACATGATGGGTTTCTGTGCTAATATAACTTTTTAAAATTTTTAATAATATTCTATAAGATACCTTGAAATAATCAAATATCTATTTTTCATCATTCATTCCCTGATAGTAATACCCATCAATGACCCCTACCTTCAACAATTTCTACTATCTGCCAAATGGTGATTTTTTTTTCTTTTTTAAATGCATAATTGTTACAAATTTCTGAAACAACACCTGGATTAAGGCATAGAACGTTATCTGTATTCCAGAAGCTTCCTTCCCCCACCCCACCACTCCTGCCAATCACCTTTCCCCTGTTCCTCTTCCCAAGGTAGCTGTTGTTCTAATGTTCCCATGCATTGGTATTCTTCCATCTTCTCTCAGTTCGCATCGCTTATAAGATTATCCAAGTTGCTACGCATCCGTTGTTCATTGCAAAATAGTGATTTTTCTTTTTAATTTCCATCATTCCTTCTATATTCATGTCCAAGTTGCTTCTGGCTGCTATAGTAGAAGAGCATGGACTGGATGGTTAAAGAAACCGTTCACTTCTCACAGTTCTTGTGGCTCAAAAGCTTGAGATCAAAGCACAGGCAGATCGTAGGTGTGCTGCTGAGGGCTTTCCTGATGAGCAGTTCTCTGATTGTATCCTCACATGGCAGAGTAGAGAGAAGCATCTTCAGTCTCTCTCCTTATACAGTCAGGAATTCCATCACTGGGCTCCACCCTCGTGACCTCATAGAAATTTGATCACCTCCCAAATGTCCCATCTCTAAACACCATCCCCTGGATATTAGGTCTCAACATTAAATTTTAAAAAGACACAAACCTAGAGTACATAACAATTAAAATTCTACCAGAAGCTTCTCTCATTTATTTGTTAAATCAATTATTTATGACCTGGAATCACGATTCTCCTGCCTCAGCCTTTGAGGAGCTGGGATTATAGACTGGGGTTTCATTGCTTCGAGGCCTCCTTAACACAATTAGGAATTCTATGTGCACAAATGCATATGCATAGATTAACCTACCTATCTACTTAGTATTAACTATTAATTACATTGACACTCTTAATCAATTACAGGGTTCACTTTTAATATCCACCTTGCCTCATTTGTAACATCCTTCCCTGACAATGAGGAACCTGACTCTCTTTATCCACAGAGTGTTTTCTTGTTCAGTCATAATGGCTTCAGCATTGCTAAACCAAACACCCTGTGTAAAATTAAGTTACTGACTAGAGCATAGTATTTGTGGATAGTTCTTATCTGTGGCTTTAAGATACATCATTCAATTCTGTTTTTAACCCTTCTCCCCTCTGTCCACCACCCTTCAGTTTGGTTATATTATTTGACTGTTGAGTAAGATTCATTTGTTGCTGTTTGTACACCATTTTGACTTCCCTCACATTTTAGATGGTTTGAATTATTTGGGGTTATATGAAGTGTTGACATGATCCCCCAAATCAGATCCTCATTCTGACAAGTTTTGTTCCTAGCTTCTGAGTTTTTATTTTTATTCCTTGTGGGGAGTTTTATTCTCCCATGCTGGCCTGAGGCTGTTAAATTCAATGTGGAGAAGTGTCTTCACAATTTCTTCTGACTCACAGTACTTATTTAGGGAGTCATTTTTATCCACTGAGGCATTCTGGATGAATTTTGCTAATTTTGCTAATAATTGTGTGAGTTTATTCATTGTGCCCTGTTTGCTTTGGGAGTCTTAGTACAAATCAACAGATTCCTAATTCAAGGGAGCCTTCTTCTGCCAGTGCAGAACAGTGGTGGGAATTACATGCTCTCTGACTGGGGCTCTCTTGTTTGGTGGGGACAGTGAACAGCCCCTTTTTGTTTATTACCTCTCCACCCCTGCAGCTCTCCCTTCCACTTTCCAACACGATGGTGACATCGCACATTCTACATCCTCAGTGTCACCTGAATATGGATGATACCAAATTTTCAAAATAACTAAAAAGTAAAGCAAAATTGGGTAAAAAAAAAAAAATTAACCTCCTCACACATGTAGCCTCAGGCCACAGGCATTGCAGGCACACTAGCAGGTCTGGAAAGACTGGGGACACAGAAAAAGGGACAGCCACCCATAGAGCTCAGATATGTCCGAAACAAGCCTGAAAGAGTAGGAAACCAGAAGAGAAAGAAAAAACAAAACAAAAATCAGTAAGGCCTCTGCTAGACCCAAGCAGAACATGGTTTCTAGTGGAGCAGGGGTAAGAAGAAAGTAGGAGACACAGTTGACAGCTGACACTCCCCCAAGCTGAAACCGTCAGAAATACCTCACCGCGGCAGCTTTAGCAAATGGGAGGCCTTCTACATTCATGTCAGACTGATAGTTTTTCATCATTCTGGGAGGAAATTCATTCACTTTCTTACCTGTCCCATTTGCCTCTTCCCCATCCCACCAACCAAACCAGACTTTCTTCACATTCACTTCCGGGAAGAGCTGAGACTGTGAGATGCAGATGTCAAGGTAGAATGGAGAAGAGCAGTCACTGGTCTTTCTTAAGAGTAAAATGTTTATATAACATAAGAGTCAAGAGAAAAAAATCATAAGTAAGAGTACCATTCCCTTCTACCTATCTCTTCTACCACCACCTCCTTCCAGTTTGAACTGAACATAAATAGATGGACGATAGAGATAGGTAGATGACTGGCAGGTAATGGGAAGATATGATTGACACAGATGGACCTGTGTAGACTTCTGACTATGGACCAGGCCTTTGGACAACAAATAGTCACACAGCTCAGATGGGTTTGGGATCTCAGAGCCTCACAGTGCCCCAGCATGACTCAGGCATGGTACATTCTGGGACTGCTATTCACAAAAGGAGGATCCAGGATCTACTGGAAAGCACTGAATGGAGAGAAATGAGAACCACCACCCCCCATGCACACGCATACACACACACACACACACACACACACACACACACACACGGTGTTAGAGGTTTACTCTGGCAATTCTTCAGGACAGATAAAGGGTAGCTCCAAGTGATGGAGAAACAGACTTCGCCGGTGGATGCTTTCACAACTGGAAACATCCAAAGCAAGACCTGTCTCCAAGGTAACTCTCTGGATAAACTATCATCCAAGAAATGAGATGGCTGGCAGAAAAGGTGATGATGAAATCTCCCAGCTCAATAGGCTTTTGTGGAGATCCAAGGGCCTCTCTGGAGGACCTCCACCTCCCTGTGAGGTACTGGAACTGAAAGGGGACATGGAGAGAAATACTTTAGGTAAAAATGCAGTGGTGTTTATGCTGTGGAGACTGATCAGGAAGGGAGATAGCAGAGGAAGGGCCAAAGCTATGGGGTTCTCAGTCTGACTGAGGAGCCTTGTCAGATCCACCAGTAGTGACATCACACTTGACTGATGCTCACCCTCTTTCCTCAGCCACCAATCCTTCTCGTGTTTTTGAATGCCTAGGAGTTACTTTCTTAGGTTTTGTTGAAAGCAGAGGCAAATGGTGAGGCTGGGGTAGAAGAACTTGCAGAATAAGGGGCTCTCTGCTGGTTTGAGGGGTCTGGTTCCCAGGGAGCCCTCTGACTCCCAAGCAGACCATGCTACCAGCATCCCCAATAAAAAGGATGGACCACTTCTGGGTGTGCTCTGAAATAGGCATGCACTGCTTATTCCCCGGACAGTGCTGATTACAGCAAGAATAGCACAGCCGTCTGCCTTTTCATCCCCAGATTTTATCTTTGTTTTTCCATATGTCTCCTTCCTTTGTAGGGCCCAGTTCTTCAAGGGTGAACAGAAAGAACAACACAAATAGGTCTCTCAACAAAGGCATTAGGTAACCCTCCTGGAACACACCATTTTTCTTCCACATCCAAACTCACTCAGGCTTTGGTGAGTTTCTTAGTACAAGTACTACCAGAGAAACAAGACATTCCCTGCCTCTGATGAGAACACAGGACAGGGAAGTAATCCCCCAGATCAGTAACTATTCCAATCTTGGAAGCCATGGCAGGGCAATCTCCTTGCCAAGCACCATGAGCAACACTCAGTTATATGGTTTGAATGTTTGTACCCCTTACCCCTCCCACCAAAAAATAATGTTAAAGTCCTAAGTCCCAACATGGCTGTCTTTAGAGTTGCTCCACCCTCATGACTGACATTCATGTCCATACAGAAAGACCTCAGAGTAAGTTACAATGACCCACATCTGTAAACTCAGCAGTAGGGAATGTTGGCTTCCAGACTAGCATGGGAAGAAAGGAGGGGGGTAGGGAAGAGGGGAATAGAAAGAGCCTAATATGAGAGAACAAGAAACCAGAGTTCATGAATAAGAAACCAGACTCTCACCAGCGAATATGCCATCACCTGATCTTGGGCTTCTCGGGCTCCAGAATTGAGAGAAACGAGTGTCTACGTCATTTCAGTCATTCCGTTCTATCACATCCCTAACAAACCAAGATTCAGCACTTGGTAACTTTGCTCTGGCCTCTCCTTTAAGACACAACAGCTAAAAGGAGCTCACCTACCACCTGACGACTTCAAAATGCTTCCGGCAGGCCAGACACCTGGAAGGTGGCTACTGATGAAAAAGACTCTTGGGTGGAACAGGGATCCACGTGTATGTTCAGGTTGGGGAACAAAGAGAGAGGGTGCAGTGTGGTGATTGGAAGAGGTAAGAGAGATTTAGGTGATGGAAGACTACAGGAAAGACCCAGAACATCTGAGGTAGGAATTTTTCATCAAATATTAATTTTGATGGAGTTTTCATTTTGGTTTTCTTGTTTTGTTTGGGTTTCTGATTTTTCGAAATATGGTTTCTCTGGGTATCCCTGGCTATCGTGGAACTTGCTCTGTAGGCCAGCTTGGCCTCGAACTCAGAGATCTGCCTGCCTCTGCCTCCATAGTGCTGGGATTAAAAATGTGAACTACCACGGCCAACAGTTAATTTTTTTTTAAAATCTTGGGATAGTATCTTACCATTTTACCTGGGGTGGATTTGAACTCCAACCGCAAGTGGTCCTCTTGTCTCAAGGCCCTGTGTGGCTGTGGCTACAAGTACAAGTATCAAATTCCACTTTTGTCTATCAATATTTTAGCTAATTGAGTCAGTGAAAGTGAAGACCAGAAAAACCTGGATTATATCACATATCTGGTGCCAAGACCAGCCTGCCCAAACCCAGAGTATGCTCCACATTAGGATTTTAGTGTACAAATATTCAGAGGTGACCGCCAAGTCCAGCAGAATTTACCCAGCTCCCTCCTTCCCCACCAAACCCTTGACTACAGCCAGCTGTCCCTAGATGGCTTTTCTTAACAACCCCACCGCTCCCCGCTCTCCCTTCCCATGAGAAATTGACCAATTCCTACTTTATTCGTGGCACAGAGTAGGCACTCAATAATTGTGTGCCAAATAATGAAAGTGTTGTGCTAGCAGGGTTGGATCAATTAGTGATTGTAATTGAAGTTGAATGTAATTAATTATATAATTTGGAGCTGTTCAAGTTTAATTCCATTCAAATTGCATCATGAAAACAAGGCATGAAGAAAGACTACGAATAAAAGGAAAGGGGCCACATGCAATGCTTCCATGTTTAGATGGCACACGTGTGAGCTGGGCGCTTTGCTGAGGTCAGGATATTAAAACAAAAATGCCATAGACTGAGTAGAAGAGACATGTGCTTCTCATGGTTTTGAAGGTTAGGAGGTCCAAGATCAAGGATTAGCACTTTCTCCTATGTCCTTACAAGGCTAAAAGAACTCACCTCTGTCTTTTAATAAGGGCACTAATCCTATTGACAGGCTCTACATTCATGACCTAATTATTATACCCCCAACACCTCACATCCAAACACCATCACACTGCAGCTTTAGATTTCAACATATGTCATTGGAGCCTTGGGCAGAAACATTCAGTCCATAACACAACCATTTTTAATAGCAATGAAATACTTAGCAATTAAAAAGAATCACAGTTATACAACTAGTAGGTTCTGATCCCAATTCCCATTTGGAGTCAGAATCCAAAATTAAGTGTTTCCCTTTAGTACTTGGGCTGTACATCAAGGTCTGTTTTGACCCGTTTCCATGGCTGTGTTTTCAGTTTTTCATGGTACCTACGTCTCCTCTCAACTCTCCCAAACTGAGAAGGTTCTAGAGCTGAAAAAGAATCCTTAGACTAGTGGTTTTTAGACTAATAAAACCCAGAGCAACCTTTTTACAACAAATATTTGGTAATGACCCCTCACCATCCTGAAGTGAAATTTATAAAAATTACAAACCACCCACATACATAATTTATTAAAGCCATACAGATACAGGTGGGTTGCACTAGCCATTCAAATGTGAGTTCCGTGCAGTCACTAGTCTCCCCAGAGAGTGAGCAAGGATTCCCAGAGAAACGAACCAGCCCTCCACCCTTGTGCCCAATGAATTCCTGGAAAATTCAACAGGTACGAAAACCATGCATGCAAAGAATGCTTTGCCTGTAAATTTAAAACAGAGTTAGGTATAAGTGGGATCTGGTCACAGGAGATTGCTAATTGGCATCTAGGAATAACACAGAAAAATGATTTGTTGAGTGAGTCCAAACTGACCACAGAAAGACATCTGGCATTTGTGACCCCTGACCTGTCAATGCCAGTAGCAATTGTCAAATAATTGTGGTAAACATACATGTGAACACACATCTCCAGAAAGCTCCTAAGGCAACTCCCAGCTCCACTGGGAGACACTGATGCTCCTTATTTGACAGGTAAGAAATTAGAGGAAGGCTGGGGTACAGATTTTCCCTACGTTGCCAGCTGAACAACACCCACAAATTTCAACTTCCATCAGCCTCCTCAGCCCCCCAACTGCAGGCTTTCAGAACTCCTTTGGCCTCCAGTGCAAGTGACACAGGATGCTGTCTTAGTTACACTGCTATTGCTGTGAAAAAAAAAATACCATGACCAAAATCAACTTGGGGTGGAAAGGGTTTATCAGCCTACAGCTTTGTCTCACTGTCCATCACTGAAAGAAGGCAGGGCAGGACCTGGAAGCGGTAGCTGAAGCACAAGTCGCAGAGGAAGGCTGCTTACTAGCTTACTCCTCAAGGCTTGCTCAGTCTGCTTTATTGGTCCCCAGGACCTCTGTCTCAGGGAGCACAGCACCCACAGTGAGCTGGGCCCTGTCAAGAAAATGCACGGCAGTCTTACCCACAGGCCAATCAGGTAGGGGTGTTTTCTCAACTGGGGCTCCCTCTTCAAAAATGGCACCTGTTTGTGTCAAGTTAACATAAAACTGGATGGGGCAGATGGATCCTCGCATCTCAGAAGAGCTAACTCCCTGCAGAAGACACAGCCACACAGCACCAGTGACAATACTCTCTAAACTAGGGAATGTCACCACAGGGCTTTTAAATCAATCTCTCTGGGGAGATTGACCCCTCATTGCAGAAAGACAGGAATGTTCTGGCATAGTGGAGAAGTTAGTTGGGTCATTGTCTTTTCATTTTTGAGTGCCCCAAGTCTATCCCCACGGCTCCGAGTTAGAAAAACCTCAATTGGACACAAGTGCCACACTGTTCTATCAATGGCATGGAACTGACAGCTGTGTTAAAGATTCTGGGGCCACATCCCAGCTTGGGATAGAAGGATACAGTCATCAGTCTCTGGAATCACCATCAGTCTGGATGGGAAGGGGCACCATGCCAATATTTGTCATAACTGTTTTAGAGCCCCAGACAAATGTGGTCTACATCCCCGACCCAAAAACTTACACACTTTCTCACTGCTAGTAGTCTATTTCATTCCTGCCATGCCAGGATATAAAATTTGAGGCCACCTCCTTCTTTACCATTGTTGCAGCCCGGTCATCTTTTATTGGGTCAGTCCACATAAGCTGAGCACACAGGCGATCCCAGTCACTCGCTATCAGAATAGTTAGCAAATTGTATCAGTCACAAGAATCATCATTTTCAGGGTCTCTAAATCATGACACAGTATGAGCCACAAATTCAATGCTGACACTGATTTCCTCCGTTGGAAATTAATGTGCCCTTAGTTAAGGGGCTTTGATGACACTGAGCGTAAAAATTGATTATAATTAATGTCCTAGGTATTTATTGCTAGGGCAGCTATATTCTGGGGAAAGTGTCTTTAGGTACAATATTGGTTATCTTTAAAGTTAATGAAAGTACCTAGAAATAACCTAGACAAATATATCCATAAGAACACAAGATAGTCATTCACCAAAGCTACACATGTAATAAATACTTATTAGAAATTCAAAATTAAGTCAAATGATCTTTCATGAATTGGCCAGAAAAAAAAATCTTTAAAATGAGAAAAAAAAAACAGGCAAGGCATTAACAGAAAGGTCTAATGACTAAAAACAGTCAAGAATATTTAATTTTAGGTAAACTGGTCTTTGTAAGAAATCTTAAACAAATAAGTCTGGGGCTATGCTCCTATAGACAAGTAGGCAATTATGACCTATAGCAACCTATAGGTCAATGAGCAATTTGTTAAGGAGAGGGATGGAGATAAAGAGGGACAAAACAAGAGGTGAAGATGTCACAGAGGTACCAGTTCTGAACCACAAGGGGGGGTATAGAGATCCTGTATGGTTAGTGGATGCAAAAGAGAGAAGGAGATAGTGTCTATGGGGGGATGTATGGAGTACAATGTGCAGGGGAAGAGGGGACAAAGCCTGAGACCTGAGCCCTGGCCTTTGGGACACTAAGACAGTGAACACATGCTCTTTAATCATAATGAAATTCTGAGACATTCTGGTCCCACAGAGATGATCTCAAATCTTCCTTCCTGGTAGGGCTGCCAACAGAAACTATTGTTCAAGAAATGTCAGAATTCCTTTCTCTCCCCTAGATCGTAAGACCCACTTACCACTGCACTCCCTAACAAAAGACAAAGCCAGATCATGTTCAAGACCCCAGGCCTTCAAGGCAGCACCATGTCTGACTAACCTGGCTTCTCCAACCAGGACACTGGCACTGGGGCCAAGGTAAGCATAGACAGCCATATGTAAATGAACTGACTTTTGTCTCTGCTGTCTTGGGGTGGAAGGGCCTGAGAGAAAAGCATCATGAAGCTCACTGTCTAGAGCTGGAGACAACACAGGCAGAGGAACAGTTGAGGGCTGGATGACTGGAATAGAAAAGAAGGTCAGAGGGACTGAGATGGGCAGATTAAAAAAAAAAGGAGCATAGTGGTCTAGAGAGGTCCCCATAAAAGGCAGGACTTGAGACTTGTCATCAAAGTAGAGAGCAAAGGGTTTGAGCCTACCTGAAAAGCAGAGGCAGATCATGGATTTGGGGTAAACCTGCTATCTGGGAAGGCCAAGATGGGCCTTTAATGAATCTATAAACAACGATACAGCAGACATGGGAAGAAGTGACAACTGTCCACCGAGTTCTACTAATCAACTAACTCATCCAGATGCATGGGATGAAGAATGGCAGGAGGGAGTCCACACACGACCCCAGCTCCCACACTCACGCACGGCTCAGGTAGGTAGCCTAGTACATAGCAGTAGCGGGAGGAGTACCTGTGGGAGCCTGTCTTTATCCTAAACCTTCCCAAGGATGTCTGTATCAAGTAAATCAGTGATTAAGGAGCCAGTGCCTGCCTGCTCTCTGGGGATCACCTGTGTAGACACCAGCAAACAGAATCAATAGGGAAAAAATTAAGCCAAATTGCCTGTTCTAACTCCCTTTTCCCCCAACCTGGGTCATCCGAAAAAGCGACATAATCAGCTTACAAAGCTAATCTCTAGTGTGGCAAGGGTCACAGATGACGTGTAAAGTACCCAGTCCATAGTGTACCTTTCACAGAAGCAATGACAGTAAGAGTGTGGCCACTTAACTGTCTGTTCTGGCTCAGCTCTCTGCAACATCTCCAGTCTGCAGATTCATTTTCTAGCCCTGCACATGGCTTCACGTCTAGACTTCTCTAGGCTCCCTGATACCTTCCAACATAGATCCAGGCCCCTTAGGGAAATGACCAGAACTTCTTCCCTCCAAAATCAAATAACCCACTTAAAGTAACTCACATAAAATAACGGAGCGACGGGCTGCAGGTTTATTGGTTCATACATTTGAAAACTCAAGGGAGGATCTGACCTGCAGGAATGGTGGGAGCCAAGATTAGTCACTGGAGCTGGAGCCCAAGGGAAGTGGTTATTCTCCACAGCTCCCAAAAGTCTGCTCAGGAGTATCACTGATACTGGATGTCATCTCTGTGACCAGGGGGTGGTTGTCTACCTCCACGGTTTGGGCAGGAGTCTGTACGCTTGTAAAGATATCTGTGGAAGTGGCAGGACTCCTGGGTAGACAAGCTGCCAGTGCTGGGCTGCACTCCACTGGGTTTGCAGAGTTGCTCTTCCACGTCTCCTTTCACTGTTCCCAAGAGTCAAGGCCGCAGATCACAGGAGGGTTTGAGAGGCTGGGCTCTTCCAGATCAAATGAGTCTGAGGAGATGGAATAATGAAATGCAGTAATGGTCTAGACAGGATCCACAGCGCAGAGAGGACCTCGGGGAGGAACTGGCTAGGTCAGCAGCACCTGTACTTCGGACACTAACACTGTACTAAAGCCAATGTCCATCTTATTACTCAAGGCAGCCAGGTTGTGTGAGATGTTTCCTAAGGAAAAGGGGGAAGGTGAATCTGCAAATCTGCTGGCAATCGAAAATTATTTCAGAATATCAAGTTAGCCACAAAGCTTGGGACGGGCTTGGTGTGCACTCAAACCAACTAACTCAGAATCTCGGGCACATAAGCTCTGCAGGGATTCTGCTATGCAGGAAGCGTGAGAGACACTGAGGTGGAACTTCAGAGGAAAACACGCATCAGCATATTCTGGAAAAATTATTAAAGCAACTGGCGGTCTCGGGTCAGGGTTTGGTTCAGTGAGTCTGGGCAGAGCCCTGAGAGTCTATATTCCTAACAAGTTCCCGGGTGGTGGACTGGTGACTGTCCTGGGACCACACCCCCAAAACCCACTATTCTCCATCCTTACAACTCAGTATGGTTCCTGGTTCAGCAAAAGTACAAGCCCCTGGAAGCTGATTACCAATGTAGTGTCACCCAGACTCGCAGAGACAAAACTCAGGACTTAAGAGGACCCTAAGCCGCTGGTTTACACAGGAAAATTCATAGAAAGATCATGCATTGTGGGAGTGTTCTCCTGTATTTTGTATTACTCTTATTGGTTGAATAAAGAGCTGCCTGGCTTATAGATAGGTCAGCACTTAGGTGGGCGGAGTAGACAGAACGGAAGTTCTGAGGAGAAGAAGGAAAGTGAGCCAGTCGCCATGAGGCCCCCCGCCGCAGGAGGAAGTACCGTAGATCTAGATCCGTCCGGTAAGTCACCCACCTTGTGGTGACTTACAGACTTTTATAATGGGTTAGTTTATGAGGTGAGGGCTAGCCAAGAAAAAGCTAGAGATAATGGGCAAGGCAGAGTTTAAATGAATACCATTCTCATGTGTTATTTCGGGCATAAGCAAGCAACCAGCAGCTGAGCGGGCCGGTGGCTGGGAGCTGGGAGCTGGGAACAAACAACCCACACCTCTCCTCCCCATTTACAACAATGCATGGTGCAGGGACGGGGAGCAGGGAGGAGCCAGAAAGGCAGAGCTGAACACCCATTGCTGTGCTGGTCTCAACAGCCTGATCCTTCCCCAGGAGGAGAAACACGGGAAGAAGAGTCAAGAGTTCTGTACCTAGAACCAAAGGCAGAGTTGGAAGAAAGTGTCTCATGATCCCTGCAGTCCTGGCCAATGATAGCAGCCTGGCATAGAGGGGAGGCAGGCTGGTGCTGGGCTACCATGGCATCCCCAGGAGCAGCCAGGCCTGACCAGAAGAAGCACAGTCCAGGGCTCACACTGACTTTTCTTCTCCCATGGATCCCTCCTTCCATCAGATAAAGACAACCTGACCCTCCAGGCTTTGCTTCATAGAGTAGGGCAAAGAAGAGGGGTAAGGGGAAGGAAGAAAAGAAAACAGAAAGGAGAAAACTGAAGGGAAGGGGACAGCAGAGGACGGTTGAGCAAATGGCTCCTTGCCAAACATGGCTGGAGGCATACTGCAGACTGTAGGGGCTTCTTGACACCATACAGGGACACCCTGTGAAGACAGACTTGCTCTAAGAGGCCCCTACTTCAGTTCACAGAACCGGAACGGTAGCACCAGGTTACCTGGTATTAAGGTCTCCTGCTAAATATGAACACACACACACACACACACACACACACACACACACACACCGCCATGCAGTCAGTGTGCCCCGTGTCCCCACTGCCAGGAATGCACCACACTCTGGTTTTATTTATTCTGCCAGTTCTGAACTTGTAGGCCATGCGCTGGCTCAGAGCCCATCTCTTGCTCCAGCCTCACCTGCCTGACCATTTACCCCACTAAGACCACTCTTCCCACAGGGGCCCACACTAAGGACTGCTGCCAACCTCCCATCTGCCCCAATACCCAGGATTTGCTTGGGGGGCCTCTTAGAGCAGGTCTGTCTTCACAGGGTGTCCCTGTATGGTGCCAAGAAACCCCTACAGTCTGCAGTATAGAGACTGGCCAGCTCGGATCCTGCTGTAAAAAAGACACATTGTGGATATTAACCTGGCCATCCTCACAGCACCTCCTGGGAGCCAGTGAGTGAACATGCAGCCTTTTAAAACACTTCAACCTCCCTGAAAACCACGAAGTCTGCCAAGACTCCCAGTACCACCATGCTTACAGAGCACTAACCAAAGGCCAGGGCATGGACGTACAGGGTACTTAGATCACTGGGCTCAGGCACATAAAACAACTTGTCTACAGTGCTGTGGGAGGTCACTCATAAGTATCAGCCTACTCCTAGAGTTACAAAGTGCCCTCCACTCCCAACTTTTCTCTCACCCCTCCTATCCTAAAACTGTTTTAAATCACTGAGTAAGCCAACCATTACATCCAAAGCAAAAACAAGTGACCATTATCTTGAACAGAGAGGACATTTATATTTACTTCAGGGGCCATAAAAGACACCATAAAATAGAATATGCAGCATGTATCCTCATGATTAATAACAGAGTTTTCAAATTAGTCTTCCGGGTTCCTGGATACATCCAATTGGTCACCAAGAACAATCAATTCTTTGAGAAAATAAAAGATCACTAGAAAAATCTGTGTGTTGTATCATTAACAAAGAGAACAGAAACAAGGCTCAGATTTGGGGTTCTCTTATCAGACAGTTACCCATCTGTAGTGTGCCTGAGCCCAGTGATCTAAGTGGGTGATCGTGGAGCTGAGCCTGCCATATGTGGGGTCTTGGAGCCCCAGAGACCACGCAGATGTCCGAGCAATGATGGACTTGGGAGAGGTGAACACTGACACGGCAATACAATTAGACACAGAATTTCAAAAGGTGATATGGATGTGTCCGAATAGACAATGACTGTAGCTCCATCAGGAAGGTTGATGTCTTCAAAGACCTGGAAGGACCAGGTACAATCCTAGACCTGAGACGCAGGTCACTGACTGAGAAGGAGAGGTAAGTTAGGTCCTAACCAGCTGAACAAGCCCAGTGCCCCAGGCATCAGAAAAAAGTGAGAGCCTATCTCTGCCCAAGGTCTGAGCTTGCGGCTTCTTAGTACGGCCAACGAAGATCCGGGATGTAGATGGAAGTGGAAAAGCTTCCAAGGAGCAGGGTGTGGCCCGGTGGCAGGAGGAGTCTTACAGCCTGCACGGCTCATAGGGGCAAGGTCCCAGTGTAAATGATGTTCAAGTCCACTGTGAGCCATGTAGATTTGCTCCCAACCTAGCAAATGAATTCTAAAATGGAAACAGACTTCATTCTCCTAGGCCTCCCTGAGAAACCTGGGGGTTTCCCGAGGAAGCAGCTACCAAGAGCAACCAAAAGTCCAAATGGAGAATTTGAGTCAGAAGGGACAGTCCTCGCAACCTTGAAAGGGTTTATTGAAACACAACACATACAACACTGGAGGTGTCACCATGACAGCACGAACCCACAGCTGCACCGTTTACTCTCATGTGCAGCCTTCCTCGCTGAGGTGAGACACCATTGGGAGTGATATGGCAAAAGCACAAAGTCTGTTCTTTAGCAAGTTCAAGAACCTGCTTGTTTCCTACAAGTCAAATGCCCTGTTGGCACATGTGGTTGGTCCTTTCTGACAATCCCCATAAAAGTGGGGATGACCAAGCCCATGGCACCTACAGGAGATGGGAAGAAGGCTGCTTTATCCCCTCCCTAGAAAAAACAAACTCAGTCCCCAGTACAGTCCAGGGCCCCAAGACAAGACTACAGTGGTGGTGGGGGGCTCCAACAGCAGAGCTAGGTGGTGCCATAGACAACCATCCTGGCACCACAGGCCAGCCCTAGGCAGACACAGGTCAATTGGTACTCAGAGCATGAAGAAGGAATGAGGTGTAGAGAGACACTAGGAAGGGGCAGGGAATGACAGCCACACTCAGTGTGGAGCCCGAGTCAGCCAGCCCAGGAGAGTTGAAACCCAGCAAAGTAGCCTCAAGCCCTTCACTCGAAGCAGAAGTTCATGCAGGTTGATCTGCCAAAGGCTAAAGGCCTCGCTGAAAGATATCTGGGTCCTTCTGAAGAATGAGCAGGCATCTCTCTTCCTGTGCCTAGAGGAGGGAAGAAAACAGAGGTGAGAAAACACCACCTCAGCATCATGGAGAAAAATAAAACATGGCAGGTGGCCTGGCCAGCTCAATAGCTCCCTGACCCTGGGCATCACTTGCTTACCTGACTACACAACTACCCAATAATTGGGGAGGGGGGCTGGAGGGGGGCGGGGGGATGGGACACACGGGACGGGACAGACTACTTGAATATCGCAAAGAAGATACTCAAAGCAGTAAAATAATGAGGCATAGAGGCTCTGATTCCCTCACCCAGTAGAACACTCTATGGTTTAATCAAAAAGTACAATAAAATCAGCCCAGAGTCCCATTCCACCCCAATTCAAATACTCTTAAAGTCTCTTGATGTAGGAGGGTTCTTCTATATTTTGTGTTACTTTCATTGGTTAATAAAGAAAGCTGCCTGGGCCTTTTGATAGGGTAGGACTTAGATAGGCGGGGAAAAGAGAACAGTATGCTGGAAAGAAGACTGGGTCAGGGAGAGAGCCACCATGAAGCTGTCAGGGTCAGACATGCTGAATCTTCCCGGTGAGCCCACTACCTCATGGTGACTTACAGACTATAAAGAATGGGTTGAAATAAGATGTGAGAGTTAGCCAAGAAGAGGCTAATGATAATGGGCCAGGCAGAATTTAAATTAATAATTTTTGTGTGGTTATTTAGGGCATAAGCTAGCTGGCGGCCTAGAGCCGGGCGGGAAGGAACAAAAGGGCCCGTGTTCCTCTCAGGTGCTGAGAACAGCAGCCGCACCTCTTACAACAGTCTCTACAGAAAAAGTCCGGTGACACTGGGAGGCTGAGCACTTTACATGTCAACCCAGCTCAGTCTCTCTGAACCAAACAAAAGACATAACAAAAACTGGAATTTATGATAATGACCTCTTGTTAGGTTTTAGGCTAGGCACTAATCAAGCCGCAATAGTAAAAGAAATGACAAGGCCCCTCTCAGAAGCTATTCATGAGCCTGTAAGCCCCCGGGAGACTCCCCAGTTGTCTGGATTCCAGGAGATTAGCAGGCTCCATAGTTCTCATTTTCACCCCTCCCCCGAAGAAGTTTACAGAGCCAGGTTATCAGATTCCAAGACATCAAAGAGTGCACCCTCCATCATATGAGTTTACCTAAACCAAATGTGGCCCCCCTCCCTCATCCTTGGGGGTCACACATCCTTCCAGGAAATGTGATTCCCCCCAGCCCTTGCTGTCTGACAATCAGGGACAGCCTACATTGGGCCCTGCTGTGGACAACTATATGGTATGAAACCCACTCTTCCTCTGAAATCTGTAGGAAGGAACTCCCTCTCTGCTACATGGGCCTGAACTCTCTGTAGAGGCCCTGCCATGCTGCTGTCTGCCTGTTTGTCTGTCTACGGTGTTAGTGACTTCTACACAGTCTCTTACACCAAATGGCTCTCTACCTCCCAGACCCTGCTGAGCTTCAAACCCAAGACCTTTCTCTTTTAAGACTTGGTCTCCCGGGCCCTCAGAGAAAAAGAGAAATCACACTCTTCCCTTCATTGGTCGGAGTATTTTGCTGTAACCCAACTCATATTTGCTAGTGAATGCGTGATCTACGTGACCAAATAGTCTCCCAGAATGATCCATTCCTTCCCCAGGACTGACAGGCTGAGATGCCACACAAGCGAGGTTTCTTCTCTGGGCTGAGAACATCCTGCCAGACCACAGCTTTGCAGTGTATTCACCCAACTCCACTGGAGGCCTAGAGCTTGTTCCTCTAGATCCTACCTGAAGAAGCACAATTCTCATCATCCATGTCTCCAGGATGCTAAGGCATCTAGAAGGATCTGTGACCCTGAGAGAGCCTACTAGTCACACCTCCCCAGGTCACAGCCACATCTCCAGGATAAAGAGCAATGGCCTCCATGTCTGGGCTGGTATTAGGAGCCAAGTCCCAGGGCCAATTAGAAATAGGGTCATGTTGGGGCTTCCTGATCACAAGTCTAGGGGACACCCGGACGGGATGAGATGCTCAAAGACCAACTTCAAACTTTTTTGAGGAAAAGAATCATCTGGAAAGCTGGACTGAGAAGATGTGATCCCAGGTGCCATCATTTGGCAAAGTACAGGCGTCCTAGGCTACACAAAGGAACCATTTCAAGGCACCTGCTGACTCGCTGCAGCTGACTTTGCCCCTATGATTCTTTGAATAGAGATCTAGAGCTTGATAAGCCAAGATCGGGCCCTAAGGACTGAATGATAGGGAAAGCAAAGTCCATGGTACGGTTCCTGGAACTGGGAGGCGGCCGAGATGGGAGCATACTCACTCGGCCAGTGCCCTGATACAACACCGAGACATGTTGAGGAAGGAACTGGCACTTGACCGGGTGCCCAGGGTGGTCTCAATGCTACGAAGGAGATCATTGGTCTTCAGGATGAGTAGCATCTGGCGAGGCACGTGGTTAAGAAGCTGGCTGATCTCAGGCAGGTAGCTGGCCGCATTACTGCGGATCTCTGAGTCCTAGAAGGTGGTAAGAAGACGTGAGAATGGGTGGTATGGCACACGAAACTCACAGTGCCAGGGGTGCGGGTAGCCTATGCCCAAGAGAACAGAAATAAGCTCCAGGTGGGAGCTTCTAGCACACAACTGTCT
The DNA here is from genome assembly GCA_028555095.1 of Dicrostonyx torquatus. NCBI lineage: Eukaryota > Metazoa > Chordata > Mammalia > Rodentia > Cricetidae > Dicrostonyx > Dicrostonyx torquatus. Next base: position 3,750,884 of record JAQHUG010000081.1, read on the forward strand.
TGACACCCTGTGGAACATCCCCACACGCAGAAAAGCAAAGCACAGGGCCCTTGTGGCCTGACCATCCAGATAGGAGGTCCGAGGCTGACTCCCAGGCAAGCCCTGGAGACAGCACTAGTTTACACTGGGAAAGGCCAAAGACTCTCAAAGGCTACTGGATGCCAATTTCAATTGGCCTGTAAGAAGCCCTAATCAAACCCAGCCATATACAGTCCATGGATAGAACTCCCAGGTCCCACCCCAGCCTTGCACCACATCCTATCTGCTGTTCCCTGTGCCCTACCACTGCCTGGGTCCTGATGGTGGGTGTCTACCCAACAGCCAGAGCCCAACTGTTTATCTGACCCATCAGGTCACCCTCCTCAGAAACCAGCTACTTGTTAGCCCTAGGCCACTGGTTTCATTCTCAACCAGCAGTGGCTCTGAGCATTTATTCCCTCCTAAATGACTGGCTCATCATACTTCACTCCACAGAAACCCTTAAAACAGCAGACCTGAGCATCCTGCTCCAAGCCTGCCAAAGGCTTCATTTCCTCCTAAGAGCTGAATCAATACCTCTGCCCACAGTACATAAAGTCTCATGTGGTGTTCTCTGGGCTCCACCACCCTCCAGACCACACCAAACGCTCTTGCCATTGGGCCTTGGTGTGCCGGGAGTGCATCCTTCAGGCACTCCTATGGCTGGGGTCTCATAGCTTCACACCTCAGCTCAGATATCAGGCACTACCCCAGGTCTGAGCCAGGCTCCCAGCCCCTTCCTCCCATCGCTTTGTTTCCTCCAAGGCACCCGTAACCTGCAATTATCCCACCTGCCTGCTTGTTCAGTTGTTTACTGTCTGTCTCTCTCAACCAAAGTGTAAAGTACACAAAAGACCTGTCTGTCTGTTGATCGCAGGATCTCAGAAACACGCTTAGGGGCCAGCGAAAGCAAATATTTATTGAATGAATGAACTCCAGGAACTGTGAGCAGGCACTTTATATGCCATGACAGTAAAACAGAAAGCGTAGCTTCTACCATTCCTAGATCGTCCCTCTTCTAGGGGGCCTTTTAAGGCTGGTGAGCCTGGAACAGCGGGTGTTCATCACTGCCCTAGGCCTGCCGGCGAAATGCCCATTTGAAGGAAAACGAGCCAATAACTGGTAAGGGGTAGACTCTTTAAGACATAGTTTGAGACTCTGGATCTAGCCATTGCAAGAGGTACTTGCGACAAGTCAGCTTGCAGAGAAGGACCCTGAGGCCCACATAGCTGATGGGAGCATGGAAGGTCATGGGACCAGGGAGAGGAGGGGCTGGAAGCAGTGTCCATGCTCTCCAAAATCATGAGGAGGCCCACATGAGTTCCCTAAAGTCTGTGTCCTGTCTGCACAGACTAAGGCCATGAATGAAGGAGTAAAACGTTAAAAAAAAAAAAAAAAAAAAAAAAAAAAAAGCTGCTTCACTGGAACAGAGCTGTTTGCGATGGAGAGGACGCCAGAGGGGACCCAGGCACAGGGAACAGTACCCAGAGGGTAGAAGAAATACAAGACCCACAGGAGTAAGATGGCCCCTGGAAGGTACCAGAGGAAGCCTGGTGTCTCACTACGCTACTGAAGTCTAGGATTTTAAGTTCACAAGCCTCATCTCTCCTCCAGGCTAATGAGGTCCCAGGGGACACAGTAGGCTATCCTTCCCCTGCCCTCCTCACCCCAGTGCCACAGTTTCTACTCTCCTCCCTACTTCTCTTCCTATGTGGCTCCAATCCAGCCCTCCCTCCACAGCCCACCAATCATGAACCTTAGACACCGGGCTGGAAGGGGTCCCCAGGCCCCGATCCTTGTGTCTGAGAGAGGGTCACCTACCTCAGTGGCAGTGACTGGAGCTTGGCCAATGCCTCTTTTGACTGAGTCCCAGGACCGGGCTGTCAGCATACAGGCGAACAGCGGGTAGAGCTCGGCGGCCCCCAGGCGCTGGCTATACTGTTTCACCCGCTCTATGTCGGACCAGATCAGAGACTGCCACAGATGGCAGTAGTCTAGGCGGAACTCCTCCGTGAGCACCTAGAGCAGGGCAGCAGTCAGCAGGCAGTCTCTCTTGGCCCAAAGCCTGAACCCTGGACTCGTGCTGACCACTGCCCAGGGGGATGAGGAAGACCACAGCTCCCCCAACACTCAGCCGTTCCTAGGGGCCCAAGTTCAAAGCGAACAGTTTGAATATAAGGAATCTGAAATTCCTGGGACCAGAAGCATTCTAGACTGCAGTTCTTCTTTCTCAGATTTGCATAGACATCGCTTCTTGGGGCTGGAGCACACATCTAGGCATGAAATTCATTTGTTTCTTACATGCTTTACATACATGGCCTAAAGGTGGTTTTATACAAAGTGTTTAACAATTTTGAGCATGAAACGAAGTCACGTGGCATAGAATTTTCCACCTGTGGTACACAGAGCTCAAAAGCTTCAAGTGCTGGGAGTGCAGATTTTTGCATTAGTGATACTCAACCTGTACCATGAGCCTTGGTCCTAATTGGCAGAGTCTGCTGACCGCTCTCCAAAATCTATACTATCATCTCCTTTTTAGGTGCAGGCTACTTCCCTGGTCCCCCACAAAGACATGCACAGTCCTCGCCCCCCTCAAAGCTCTCCCACACATCCCCTAGCCCTCTCCTCTGCTGTCACTTCCTGTGAATCCTAGGGAACAGAGCCCTGTGGACTCCATATGCCACACCCAGGACTAGCGTGTGAGCAAGCCAAGGAACTTCTGTCATGTCTGGGCCCTCTGTCACTGGGGTTCCATGTGACAACAGCTGGCCTAATTTGACCTGCCTTTCAAGACCCTATTTTACCAAGCCTTTCAGAGGAGGCTGAGACTAGCGATGTGGTACCACGGCCTGAGAAAGGAGCTGAGGTGGACGGGGAACCTCTTCAGGACCATGTGCCACATGGAATCAAGTCAGGCCAGGGTCCCAGGTTGACAGTGAACGTCCCACTTTGATGGCGCTGATTGCAGCTCATTCCTACTGGCTGTTTATCCCAACTTCCAGAAGGCAAAGTCTAGGGCCTCCAGTCCCAACAGTCTCAACCTTGTTTGCCTCACTAGGGCTAAATATGCAGTTACCTGTCTCCTGAAGATCCCACTTATACCCAGCAGAGTCTGAGAAGGCCTGCAGTTCCCTGGGAGGACATAGCCACACTGGCACACTCCTCCTACCTGCTCCTCACAATGGCTAGAAAAGAGGCCAGAGCAACTTTGCTTTGTTGCACAGATGCTGAGGTTCAGGAAACTCTAGGGCTAGGACTATACAAAAAATGACAGTTCTGGTTTGGGGATCAGGGGGGGGGCTCCCAGCTACCTTAGCTATCTGTCCCCCATCTGCAGGACTTTTGGAGGGCATCAGTGGGCTCCAATCCCATGAAGGAGCAGAGTTTTCTCCTACCTGGTAAAGCCCATGGTCCAAGAGGACAATCTCAGCCTTGCCCGTGTCCGAATGCTTCCGCACTAGTATGTTGCCCGGGTGGGGGTCACAGTGCACGAAACCGTTGACAAAGATCATCTCACTGTACATCTTGCCCAGGTGGCAGGAGATCTGAAAGAGAGGCAGTCGAGTGGGTGCTCTGCCCTGCCCACACCTGCTTCGGGGACTTCTTTCCTCACCCCATCTAGCCACATTCAAGAGATGGCAGGAACCGTTGGGCCAGAGCAATTTGAGACAATGCCATTCTCACATCGAAGACAGAGGCTCAGTTCAAACACAATCACACAGTAAAACCACTTGGAACTCAGTCGTGCTGGGACCCTAGCCTCCTGGGTTTTCTGAGTTCCCACTCTGTCTTCCTACATGTAAGGGAGAATGATGGCTGTCAGTCTTCCCCTCCCACTGTCCTGCCCGCTCCCCCCCTATCTCTCTCTCCTCCCTCTTCACTCTTTCCCAAAGGTGAGAATGGGTTGTGGGAACCTTCCCACGCACTCCTTCAAAAAACAGGGCTGGGTCAGGAACAAGTGACAGATACAAAGACCGCCCCAGAGTCCAGGCCCTGCTCCCCTCTCCCCATCCCCCAGAGCCCAATGCTAATCTGATTTATGATGTCTGTACAGAAGAAACGACACTGGAGAGGCCATTTAAATCATCCTGTCATTTCTGCACGCCCTGCCAAGGCAGCCTTCTTATCTCTACTGCCTTCTTTTTTTTTTTTTTTTTTATTAAAGCTAAAAGCCTCTTCCCAGTTAGGGAGCAGCTGCTGAAGAGAACCAGACCAGGGCCCCCAGATGATCTGCCGATGGGTGTCCAGGGGACAGTGATAGACTCGGCCAGAAGATAGACACCCCAAGGCACCCACTGCCCTTGGCATTCCTTCCAGCCTCAGTTGAACCTGAAAGTCATTAACAAATGAACATAGTGGAGATGAAGGAGGCCTGAGGATTAAGATTCTCCCTCAACCGTTAAGTCTTATGCAACAAGTTCTGTGACCGAAGGTCTTGCCTCTCTCCTGCTCTCACCTTGATCACACGCACACTCTCGGGCCACATCAGCTTCCTCTCCTTCCGTGATCCCAGTGCCTTCCCACCTCAGGCATTGGTGCAAACCGTTCCTGTGGCCACAAAGCCGTCCTGCCATCTCTGCACCTCTAGGTCCTGGCCCTCTTCCTTCCTGGAAGGTGAGGGCTGGAAGATGCTCTCACCATACACTCCTAAAGGATACGTGGCTTTCTCTTTCCTGGCACTTGCAATTACTCGTGTGATTGTTTGACAAATGGCCATCTGGTTCACTATCATAAACTTCTAGGACAGCGGGGACTGGCTCTGTTTTGTTAAATGGCTTTACTGAGGTGCAATTGATGTGCTGTAGACTGGCTCCATTATACATGCACTTGCCTGTACCAGCACCAGACAAGCAAAGGAAGACTCTGCACTTGCTGTGAGTGAGCTCTCCATGGGCTTTAAGATGCTGTGTCTCCTACCTTGTGTTTACTCTAATCCTATCAGTCTCCCCCAAGACCCATTTATAATCAGCACCAAGTCAGACGATCAAGTATGGCATAACGGTCAAGAATGGTGGCATAGACCTATAAGTTCAGAACTCGGGTGCCCGAGATGGGAGGGTTGCAAGTCCAGGGCTAGCCTAGGCTACAAAAAACTTGAATAAAAGAATAACCCCGCATTAGAACAACAGCTGCCATCCCTACTAATAATGCTCAAAAGGCAGGAACAATTATAACCCCCTACCCCCACTTTGCAGACAGGGGACTGAGAGCATAGAGGTTAAAGCTGCTCACAGCAGAGCCCCCTTTGTTCAAAGCAGGCATGATCCCCAGCTACCTAACAAAGCCCGTCTATAGGGCTCACACCTACTTCTGTACTTTTCCCTTGAGACTTTGAACCAGCGGCTTACACTGCTGGTTTCAGGAACTAACCATTCTCATGGGTGGCTGCAGAAGTGAATGAGCATGTCACAGGGCTTGGAATCTAGTGACCTCTTGTAGATGTCCCTGTGGAATTTGTCACTGGTTCTTCAAAACAGGCCAAAGGCACTACCCTACCCCACCAGCCCTCAGACGCCTAAGATTTGCCTCAGGTGAAACATACCTTGGGACTTTCATTCTCATTAGGAGTAGGACTTTGCCCCAGGTCGAATCTCAGGGGTCCCAGGGTCACTGTGTTTTAATTCCTGGGTGATGAGTCTTGGCCAAAGCAAGGAAGGCCTGGATAAGCCAGCCAGTTCCCCACCTCTGTGTCACCAAGAACCCTTTTTGTTAGGCTCCTTGGAGCTCCTCGGGGCACGCTTGAAAAGGCCGTATCAGACAAACCGATTCCATTTATTAAGTAATCATTCATTTTTATTTGTCAAGGACGCATATAAAGTCCAATCAGGGCTCCTGATCAGCCCAAGATAAGTAGCGCAGCCAGACTGAGCTGACGGAATTCCAGTCAAAATGTGCAGAAGTGACATTTCATTTAGTCTGGGCAAACCTGTCACGGGGAGATGTATGATCTCCCTTAAGCTTTCTGAAATATTGTTAATCTCTCCGGGCCCCTTATTTCTACAATGAAAGATGGCCTCTGGGGGCATGGGCATCTAGGGTGGGGGTGCTCATATCCCTGAGGGCTGATCTTCATGGGCAGGTGGGGGTGCTGCTGACTACTGCCATACACACGAGTGGAGACGCCAGAGAGAGTGTGTGCACGCACTCGCACGCACTTGCACACACCCTTTCAACACTCCCAGCCAGTTGTCACTGGGAGACTTTCCTGCTTGGGAGCAGTTCTGAATGTTTAGTTCAACCAGATGTCACTAGGACCGGCAGGTAGAGAAGGCAAAGCACAAAGAACAGGAGTTGGCTAATGCCAATAACTCAGCACTAAGGCCATCTTGGTGCTGTCGCTTTGGGCACGAGTGGCCAAATTAGCGACTATGTGGGACTGACACCATCTGACATCATCTGCTCGACCTCTTCACAGAGCAACCTCACAATTCAAAGTCAAATACCACTACCCAGGAGAAAGCCATTACTCAAGGTTAGAAACACAAATGTCATCGCTTTGGTTTTTGACTGCTGTACACTGTTTTAGACATGGAGAAAAATGCATACCAGTCCCTACTAAGGGTGACTGTAGGCGTTATAAGCACAGCTCACAGACACACCAAGAATGAAGTGGCCAAGGCTTTTAACCCAACAGCTAGGGAGCAAGTGTGATGGCAGACATGCTTCAAGAGCAACTGTGAGCTGGGACTTACTCAGAGCATTTAAACAGGGAGAAAGGAAAGTTCCTGGATGAAATGGGAACTACTTTCTGTCCTATGGGGTCTTAAGGGGGAAAAAGGTTTTTTTTAAAAAAATCAACCTTTAGGATTATCTTTTCTACTGGGCAGAATTTTTGCATCTCAACTGGAAAAAAGCTACAAGTTGATGCACGACTTCAGGCTGAGCTCCTAATTGTAGAGAACAAAGAAAAACACATTTCCTTAAATATGAAAAACTTCTCGGGGGAAGGGAGTCGGAACTGGCACAGTGCTGGTTGAACTACACTCAAGAATGACTTTGAAAGGGCATGTCACTCTTGAGGTTCTGTTTTCTTAGTTTGGGGTGAATTTTCTTTGCATCTTGCAGAACTAGGCTGACAGCCTTTCTGGGAATCAATCTTTCCACAGAGCATCCAGCCCTTCCTACCAGCACAGGTATTCAGGGTCCGGGAAAATTCCCAGGCCTCTGCTGGGCTGGTGGCATCCCAGAAGTAAGGCTCATATTCCTGAGCTCCTGTCTGACTACTTCCATATTACTTCAGCTGTACCATCTACTGAGGCATAGACCACCATGCCCTCAGAGCTGCCTCTGCCTTATCCGCAGAGGGATGGTGTCTACATGATGATGGGCAGGGGCACATTTTTTGAGTAGTCCACGATGGGTCGGGCTCTGTGACAGATACTAGTCATTCTCTGCAGGAAAAGGCTGAAGGGGCTGGGGTTGGGATAAAAAGACAAGAAGAGGCCTGATCGCTTGCTCAGCAGACAGTGATGTCGATCTGTCAAGTGACCTGACTCCAGAGAACAGGTGCTCAATGGTCAGTCCACCTGCCTCTCTACTGCAGGGGGAGCTTCCCTGAGGCTGACTTCTGCAAAGGACCTCGGGAGGAAATCCTGGCTGGGCGACTCCCCCAGTCCACACCTCGAAGAAAAAGCACAGGACAGTGCTCTTGACTAAAAAGCCCCTCAGAAGTCGGAATTGTAGGAATTGTACTGCGTGAAAAGAACATGCCACTCATACGTGCTTTCACTAATTACAGATGCCTTTATTCTCTAACAGTAGGAAAGAGGGAAAAACAGGACTCCATAAAAAAGCTGAGTAAAGAATTAATTGAGTAAATAATATTTAAATCAAGGAGTTATTTTGGGACTTTTCTCAAGGCCTGAATTGGCTGAAAGTAGTTTAATTGGTCTATAATTGTGTGGATTAATTCATTCCTACCCCCAAGGAAAAGTCTATGTATGTTCTTGGGTGGGAGTGTCTCCAAAGCAAGGCCAGCGTCTGTGGGAGAAAGGGGAGGCTGCTGCTGTGACATCTGTCCCCAGAGCCTGCCAGATTCTCCACAGAGGCCAGCCTGCTGCCTGGGGCATATCACCATCACCCTCCTCCTGTCACCAGGAACAAAGAGTGAGATACAGAAACTGCAGACTGCTCTAGCTGCCCAGTGCTGCCTAGTGCTGAAGTCAACGCATTCACGGCACGCGGCAATCCTGGATGCGCATGGCACATGGCCATCCCGGATGTGCATGGCACACAGCGATCCCGTATGAGCATGACACACGGCGATCCCGAATGGACACACTGCCATCCCGGATGTGCATGGCACACAGCGATCCCGTATGAGCATGGCACACTGCGATCCCGAATGGACACACTGCCATCCCAGATGCGCGTGGCACACAGTGATCCTGTATGAGCATGGCACACTGCGATCCCGAATGGACACACTGCCATCCCGGATGCGCGTGGCACACAGCGATCCCATATGAGCATGGCACACTGCGATCCCGAATGGACACACTGCCATCCCGGATGCGCATGGCACACAGCGATCCCGTATGAGCGTGACACACGGCGATCCCAGAGGAGCATGGTACACGGCAATCCCAGATGAGCACGGCACACGGCCGTCCCGGATGACCAAGCTGTGAGGTGATGTCCCTGAACACCCAGCTACTGTGAACTCCTCAGCCTTACACTGTGGTAGTGAGGACAGGAGCAGAAGTGCCAGGGGGGGTCACAGGAAACTGGGGAGTGGCTCTGATGGTGGTATTTGGAAAGCCTTCTGTTAAAACTTGTCTTAAACATCCCATGGGCTGGTACTTTTGGTACCTGGTCCCCAGCGTGTGGCACTATTGCAAAGTGGTTGAGATTTTAAGAAGTGGGGCCTGGCTGGGGAAGGTAGGTCATTTCAGGTCGTATCTGCCACTGGTTCTGCCTGAGCCCTGCTTTTCGATCTCCGGCCATATGAAGACCCACTGTGTCATGGCCCCCTCCACAGACAAAGCCATTCCAACCACCAAGCCCTCCCAGTCATGACAGATGCAACCTTTAGAAACCATGAGCCAAAATAAACTCTTTCTCAAGTTACTTCTCTAACAACAGTAAGTGTTTTATTGCAAAAAAAAGACCAAGACCGTTTCTTTAATTAGGCCTTACCAGCTTAACATGAGAGGCAGACATGAGTACCTGTGAGACAGAAAAACCTTCCTCTCTCTACCAGAGATGCCCTGCAAGTCACCCCAAGTTCAGAAAGGGACAAAAGTGGGTCCCAGGAGTCACTGCTATCAAAACACATGTGAGAAGAAGGAACTGCTATGGGCATCTAGAGTCTTATTTCTAGGATGACAGCTCACCCCACACACAGATTGTATACCCTTCCACCTTAATGTTAAAGGCCAGGAAAAGGATTCTCCCCTCCCTATTTCCCTTGCCCTTGGACAAACATGGTCCTGCCAAGACAATCAGAGACTGGAGTTTCGGTGTCATCGTGTACTTGGCATATACACTAGGCTCAGCACTGTGCTTCAGCTATCAAAGGATACTCCAGGTCACCCGCAGACTACTGCACACAGGGAAACCAGGGTTCCTAATAGCAATGCCACAGCAGGACAGCTGACAAATGACAGTCTAGAGACAGCACTAGACTCCAAAAACAGTGGCTCCAGAAAATTCTTTTGGCCCAACCAATCCTCTGCAGTGAGAGAACAAGTTAGGGGAACTACCTAGGGCCCCCTAACATTCACGAGCATCTAAGAGTGATGGGAGTGAGACAGCAGAACTATTTCCCTTCTAATCGCAGAAACTGAGTCTTCCAGCATCTTTGGATACCAGCCAGCCAGAAAGGCTGGAAGATGCTGAGCCAGCCAGAAGGAGGTTAGAACAATACTGAGCAAAAAACGGGAAGGTTCTATTCTGTCCACATAGGGTAGCGACAGAAATGAAAGTAATTAAGGGAAAGGCAGAAACTTCAGCCTGGCTTTTCCGATCAATGGCACTGCATACCAATCAGGTACATCCAAATCTATACATTCACAGCCTACAGAAAGGGGACAAGAAGGGAACAAAGGTTCCCAAAGACTCTAAGAGGAAGAGATGCCTCCATGAGTAATAATACCCTCATGAATTGTGAATTATAGAAAATGTTTTTACATGGTCCTATTGCTTATAAAGCTTGCATGATGGCATCTGTCCCATAGCAAAAAGGACATGGACTCCTATTTCAAGTACGTCACTCAAGAGGACTGGAGCAATGAAAGGCAGAGCCAGACAATCCCAGGTACCCATCCTGTCCAGCACAGGTCTCTTAGAAGCCTCACACTTGGCTCTGCCCACATTTCTATTCTAGCACACATGGGCAGTGCCTGCACATACTAGGTACTCAGAAAACATGCTGAAAGGTGACTCTGACTTCAAAGGGAAAGAAGAGGCAACACCTCTACCACAGGAACATCAGAAAGGCAGCCACAGCAGCCAGCATGAGACAGCAGGGGCACGACCTGGGGACAGCTGGCAACACAACAAAGGCTAAGGAGCCTTGAACCAGCTGCAGTGCTCTGTGCCTATGACCTCAGCTCCAAGGAAGCTCAGTACCTTGATCTCTGGAAATGGGTTCTGAAGGTACTAAAAGAGAAGATTAGTTAGAAGGTTTCAAAGGTTTCAGCTAAGTCCTAAATCCATCCCCGCTATAATGGAAGTTTGCTCCCTGGAGAGTGAGGGGACAGACTCCATAGTCATCCTCCTCCTCATCCCCCACCTGGGGATCCTGGGGACCAGGGCTGAATCCAAGACCATGTAACAATGGCTCTCCTTTCCAACTGGCCCTCTCCCTAAGGAAGTAGCCAACTGACATCTCTGCCCAGTGCCCCTGGATCCAGTCAGTCTTGTAGACATGTAATGTCTGCCCACCTGCCCACCTCCCTGCAGCCCTGTGGTACCAAATCAGTCACCTCTCTCTTGGCTAATTTCATGCCAATTAATTCAGGCCTCAGCCCAGGCAGGGTTCTTCAACCCACACTCACTGAAATCCAATTAACCTTCGATAAAGGTCTTGTAATCGATAGTCCTTCTGTGGCTAGAAGAAGCCCTATCTGCCTGCAGAAGACTCCCGCACAACCCTTGCTTTTAATGAGATCAATGACAATTGCTGCCACCAGCTCTTAAAATTATTGGCAAATATGATCCCTGGATATATGTGCTGCTAGGCTCAGGGACATAAACAGAGGAGCCCTGGCAGGCTTCTGGCTCCTAGAAGGTGAGCACACCTAGGCAGGGCCGCCTGTGCTGCAGGTACAAATGACAGGTGAGCACTGACTGCTCGAGGGCTTTATAATGTGGTGAGGTCTTCTGTGGAGACTCCGCAAACCTTCCCAACCCAGATACTCATGTGCACCCTGGGGTGGTTCCCAGGAATCTGCAGAGCTACACAAACTCCCCTAACGGTCCTGAAACAGGGGTCTCCTGAACCACTCCGAGTCAGTGCTCACTCAGCCAGAGTCACTAGTCTATAAAACACTCAGGTGAGAAGGCTCCTTAGAGGTCATCAGGTCTGTCACCTCCATTAAGAAAACTAAGGATCAGAGAGGTCAGTCTGGCTTGTTTCATTCTTGAAAAATCAGGATGTTCACTAAGGTCTTTCTGTCTGGATACTGGCTTTTCCCACACATATATGAACAGTGTAGCAGGAACAAAAGGGGCCAGGCTCAGAGGGTCCACCCTGCCCAGAGTCCACTGCTCTCCAGTCGGCTCAGTCACAAGCAAGCCACAACATCAGAACACATGTTTCTGTGCTCACACTCATCTTGGAAAATCAGAGCCACTTCTGATGAGATGCCATTACAGCCTTAGCTTGCTGCCCCCAAGGAAATGAGCCCCTAAACTGGAATCCCGTCTCTGATAGAAAGAGATGCCAGTGACGATACAGGGCAGAGATGCTGAATCTCCTGATTAGCAGGCAGAGGCTGTGCTTCCTTTTAGGGAGACTGTAGAGGTGGCCTCCCAGTGGGACCCAGCATCCCACTGTGCCAGACACCACCCTAGGAGCTGAAGGCAAGGGGAACATAAAGGTTTCCAGTGTGCTGTCAATTTCCTGGCATAGTTACTGATTTATCCATCATCCAAGTGACTGTAAGTTCTACTGTAGACCCACAAGGGAGAGGGATGGAGAGAGTGGAGGAGAAAGGTCCTGGTTGTAATCCCCACTGAGAATTTAGCTGATGATATCTGACTCTAGCCTGGGCATCCTGAGTACCCAGACCCCACATATGCAGGGGACTTCACTAACAATGCATGTAAGTGAAAAAGCACAATGTCCCTTATCCTAGGGGTCCTGGGGTGACCAAGAAGCAGAAGGTTGGGTACAGAACCTGCTCGCAACTAGCCAGTTTCCCTGATATTGGGGAAACAGGAAGTAAAGACACAGCTTCATCTTCTCCCTTGCTCTGAAAAACTGATCCAGGTGACTACTGCCATCAGCTTTGTTCCACGCCTTGAGTCCTGCAGTGGCGGCTCAGGAGGGCAGGGTGGAAGTCAATAAACAGGCACCAAAGAGACAGACAGACTGAGTCCCTGACTGGGCACCACTGCTCAGCTGTATGGACTTAGCTGCTGTGAGAAAAGAAGCCAGCAGCAACCTGGTGCCCAGAGAAGCTTGTCCCCACTGCCACTATAACCCAGGACTGGATATGGTCACTTAGGAGGACTCGGCCAGGCTCTCTGTGCCTCAGAGCCCCAGGCCTAGGCAAGCAGCCCCAAGCACACTCCGTCCCCCTGCCCTCGGCACTAACCCATCTCACCTCATTCACATCGATTCGGTTCTTCTCCATGTAGGCCCTGTCGTTGACCTGCCCTCCCTCCACGAATTCCATCAGGAGCACCCTCTTGGTGGACAGCTCCCAGTGGATCTGGGGGACCTGGAGAAGGAAAAGGCAAGTCCCATCAGAGGAGGAGGCTGTGGTCAATGCCAGGAGCTGGACACCGGCACAGACTGCTTTTAGGATGGAGCCACTGCCAGAGAGGAAGCCGGGGTGAGGACTAGGCAGACTGCCTCAATCGGGTGGCCTTTACAGCAGAACTCCCTCACAAGTCCTTCATGATAGCGGGAGTGGTTTCCTGACTGCCCCACTGCGACGCCCCTAAGCCCCTTACCTTCTACATTCACCTCCCACCCTTACCACCCCTCCATCTTACAGCAAGTCAGACACTATGACAGATGTGGGTACTTGGTAGCAAAATGTTTCCTGCCTACCTGGAAGCTGCCATTGTTAAGACTTCAATTGGAAATGTCCGCCAAAGACTCAGCATGCTTTGAAGCCTGGTCCGCAGCTGGGGGCGCTATGTCGAGAGGTTTGGGAACGTCTAGGAGGTGAGACCTGGCTGGTGGAAGAAGGCCGCAGTAGAGGCAGGCCTTTGGTACAGGAGCTCAGGTTCTGTATCTGGAAGTTCTGTTTTCTGGTCCCCTATGATGGAAAGAGTCTCTAATACACCCATGTAAGTCACAAGCTCCACAATGACTTCACCTCCATAATGAAGTGAAATCCTCTGAAGATGTGAACTGGAACAAATCTTTCCTTCCTTAGGCTGTTTCCATCAGGTGCATGATCAGTGTTACACACATAGCTCACACTAGCATTAAGAGCTGTTTTCTTCTGACTCTCCCTCCACCAGAGCCTTGCAGGGCCCTAACTCTGCTACAGTGTTAGCACCTGGGAGGCAGAGAGTTTGAACCAGAGGATAAACTCGGTTTTCTGCTAGTTTCCTACCCGCCTCCTATGGCAGACAATGCTGGATCTTTTTTTTTTTTTTCAAATTGATTTTTATTGAGCTCTGCTCCCCTCCCTGCCTCCCCCCCCACCCTCCTCCAAGGTCCCCATGCTCCCAATTTACTCAGGAGATCTTGTCTTTTTCTACTTCCCATGTAGATTAGATCTATGTAAGTCTCTCTTAGTGTCCTCATTGTTGTCTAAGTTCTCTGGGATTGTGATTTGTAGGCTGTTTTTCTTTGCTTTATGATTAAAAACCACTTATGAGTGAGTACATGTAATAACTGTCTTTCTGGGTCTGGGTTACCTCACTCAAAATGATGTTTTCTAGCTCCATCCATTTGCCAGCAAAATTCAAGATGTTGTTATTTTTTTCTGCTATGTAGTACTCCGTTGTATAAATATACCACATTTTCCTTATCCATTCTTTGGTCAAGGGGCATTTAGGTTGTTTTCAGGTTCTGGCTATGACAAACAAAGCTGCTATGAATATAGTTGAGCACATGTCCTTGTGGCACAATTGAGCATCCTTTGGATATATACCCAAAAGTGGTATTATTGGGTCTTAAGAAAGGTTGTTTCCTAATTTTCTAAGAAATCTCCACACTGACATCCAAAGGGGTTGTACCAGCTTGCATTCCCACCAGCAATGCAGAAGTGTTCCCTTTACCCCACAACCTCTCCATAATGATGGATCTTAACACAGTATCTATGACCCATGTTCCTCTTCCCCACACATGGGAAACTTAGACCCTTTCCTTGCCTGGCTCATAGTAGGTGGTCATGTGATACCAGTTCATGCCAATCAAATATAAGTGGCAGTTTGCTAGAAGATTCAGTGAATAGTTATTTTCTCTTCATAAAAGGGTGTTTGTGGTACTATTCCTCTCTTTCTCTTCCACCCTGGAAGTGAATATGATTCTTGAAACACTAACTGTCATCTTGTGATCATAAGGGGTTAAAAAAAAAAAAAAAAACCTCAGAGAATCACAGGTACCAGCCCTGATGTTGCCAGACTAATAAGTACCATCAGGAGGCAACTGAGGGACTCCTTCCTGCTTTATAAAGACAATAAACATTTTGTAACATATTTTAATAAGTGCATGGGGGGAGTGCCCGTATCAATGCAGTTGCCAAGGAGACCAGAGACATCGCATCCCCTGGAGCTCCTCTTGCAGGTGGTTGTGAGCCACTTGATGCAGTTGCTGGGAACCCAACTCAGGTCCTCTGGAAGAACAGGACATGCTCTTCACCACCACGCTGTCCTTCCAGTCCAAAGAACAACCATTAAAAAAAAACTGTTGGATTGGTCTTTTAGTTGTTTGCAAACAAATTATAAACTAATTGACACAGTCCTACCCTCTGTGACTCTAACAACACCTAAAAGCAAAAGAGAACAGGTTCCCTCAGGAACAGCAAGGGGCAGAGGGCACCACAGGTTACACGATACCACGTAAGCAGATGATGCAATCACCACCACCAAAGCCAGGATGTTTTCAGCATGCTATTTCTCCAAAATGTTGGTAAACTATTTCTTCTTAAGGAGAAATACCAAAGGCGACTACATTAAGTGTTTTGGAGACTGAGTCCTCCCTCACCATCCAAGACTCAGCTAGACAGCCCTCAAGTCCAACTACATACTTTTCTTAGTTCTTCTGAGAAAGCTGTACCATCAATCACCCTCTTAACTCCTGGTGCCCCCGTTTCCATCACCGGCGAGGGGCCCATCAAGGGGTGCAGCTAACCACAAGAGGAGAGAATGTGATGCGCCTAAGCTAGGTTTTCACCATCTGGAAATCTAGGCTGATCAGGGAATCTGTGCCTCTTCTGTTGTTTTGAATGCAAGATTTAGATGCACTTGTCAACTGAAAACAAGTGCATGTCTGTTGTTATAGCTGGTCCTGGTCTCCTGAGGAAGGTACATTACTCAGGGGCTGAGTCCTTCCATTGATTTGGAAACCTAAGCTTGGCAGTGGGCCCTGGGGCTCTGTAAACATTAGGCCAGAGCCCCCACAGGACCTACTGGGCCCTTTGGAGGACAGCCAGGGGAGCACCAAAGGTGGAGTGGGAGCCCAAGGCTGCAGGCTCTCTGGGCTGCCTGGGCAGGGGCAGGGATAAACTGGAGCCCCCCCCCATCTTCATTCCCTACGGTGTGGCCATTCCGGCCTGATAATCACAAGCCCTTGTCCTCAACTACTCGGGACTGGAAAGTAGAGTGGATTATCACACAGAGGTGGTCACAAAACAACAGCAAACTGTGTGACTTAGCCCTCAGGTCCCCAGATGGTTACATCTCACCACTGCCCATCTTCTTCTTCCATCCAGGAAGAGAAAACGAGAGACAAACACAGGTAGGCAGCCATAAAGAAAGCAAGCTCTGGGAGGCACCTCACCAGGTACTCACAGGCCCTGCAGGCCACCACTGGCCTATAGAACCCTGATTGACAGTCCCACAGAGACCCACCTGAGGGTTCCACCTGCTCCCACATCAAGGCCAACCCAAGCCCAAGAAGCAGTCTATAAAAAGGTCTGAGATCTCTGGTAGTCTTGGCCTTGGATGTCTTCTTTGCCCATGTGCTGTAGCTTGTCTAGCCCCTCAGCTATCACCCAGGGTACATTCCTTCTGTAGTCAGAGCCTGGCCAGGCAGAGCACAGCTCAGCCTCCTACTTGCTGTACTGACTACAGACACATGCATAGTCTCTCTGCATCTAAGTGTGCCCCCGGTAAGATGCTGTTGATGGTTGCAGGGGAAGCTGCATCACCTTAACACTGGCATGGAGACACCAAATGCTGACCTGCTTGGTCAAACACCAGCTGCCCTGTGACGGCTACACAGTGACTCAGGAGGGTCCTGATCCTTCTCAGGGCTGAGTCAATGCAATACACTCATGCAAGCGTACGTGGTTCTGTGATTCAGAAGTTTTACCAAGAAGTACTGCAAAGGCAGTTTGATGTGCGGGCTTTAAGTGTGACTGTTTCCACCCTAACCCTGCTTCTGTCCCTTGCTGGTTCACTAGGCTAATGACTTGATCGCTTGGGACTTCTGCTTCCCCTCTGATGACATGGGGTTTAACACGACACCATGGGGTTGTTAGGGATTAAAGAGGAAATACATGAGCAACATTTCTAGGAGTGTCTAACACTTTGAAAGGTCAGCTGTGATCATACGTGTTGCTCATCTGAGACTCTAATGAGCTATGACATGTCTCCAAAAGCACACATATCCCTCGGGCTCCTGAGCTCATATGAAGAAACTCTGGCATGACCCTGACCAATGCAACCCACCCTTGTCCCCACTCTGCCCACAGGCATGCTCTACCTCTTCTAGGACCAAACCTATGCTTAGAACAGCTTCTCCCACCG
>JAQHUG010000081.1:3784548-3813307 GCA_028555095.1 Dicrostonyx torquatus
AAAAAAAATGACATCTTGAGAATTTTGTATACAAATGGATGGAAATAGAAAACACTATACTGAGTGAGATAACCCAGACTCAAAAAATATGAATATGGTATGTACTCACTCATTAGTGAATTCTAGCCATAAACAAAGGACATTGAGTCCGTGATCCTAGAGAAGCTAAGTAATAAGGTGAGCCCAAAGAAAAACATATATAGATCCTCCTGGAAATTGGAAGCAGACAAGATCGCCAGGCAAAAGTTGGGAGCATGGGGGTGGGGTGGGGTGGGGAGAAGGGGAGAGGGTAAGAGAGAAGGGAGAAGGGAAAGGTTGGGGAGAGTTTGGGGGAATGGGATGGTTGGGATGGAGGAAGGACAGAAATGGGAGCAGGGAAGAAGATATCTTAATTAAGGGAGCCATTTTGGGGTTGGCAAGAGGCTTGGCTCTTGAGGGATTCCCATATGTCTACGGGGACGTCCCCAGCTAGGACCCTGGGCAGTGAAGGAGAGGGTGCCGAACTGGCCTTGTCCTGTAGTCAAACTGATGACTATCTTGAATATCAACATAGAACCTTTGTCCGGCGACAGATGGAGATAGAGACAGAGACCCACATCAGAGCACTGGACTGAGCTCCCAAGGTCCACTTGAAGAGAAGAAGGAGGGGGAATATGAGCAAAGAAGTCAGGACCATGAGGGGTTGGTTCACCCACTGAGACAGTGTGCCTGAGCTAATGGGAGCTCACCAAAGCCAGCTGGACTGGGACTGAATGATCATGGGATGAAACTGGACCCTTTGAATGTGGCTGACAATTGGGGCAGATGGAGAAGCCAATGATAATGGCACTTGGATTTGTCTCTACTGCATGTACTGGCTTTTTGGGATCCTATTCTATTTGGATGCATACCTTCCTAAGCTTGGATGGAGTGGGGGGGGGGCTTAGACTTCCTACAGGGCAGGGTACCCTGCCCTCTCTTAGGACTGGAGGGGGAGAGAGAGGGGAAGGGGAGCGGGAGGGAAGTGGAAGGAGGGGAGGAAGTGGAAATTTTGATTGGTATTATTTATAAAGTAATCCAAAAATTTAAAAATTTAAAAAATGCCCGAGGTCTGAAACTTCCTGAAGGCTCGAATGACATCACAAATGAAAACTTCCACACTTGACCTTATGACAGGCTGCATTCAAAATGCAAGAGCACTAAAATTACCATCAGGCTACAAGTGCAAAATGTATATAAGACATAAATGAATTATGTCTTTAGACATGGGACCATCCCCATTATATAGGTGCAAAATTCCATAATCCAAAAGGGCCTAAAACACTCCTGGTCCCCAGCATTTTTTATAAGAAATATACTCACCCTGACTTATTTTCTGTTGCCTTCATAAAATAAGACCTTTCATAATTTAAAAAAATGGAATAAATAAACATATAGGTTTGACAAGACAAAGGTTTTCCACCTAGATAAAAAAAAAAAAAAAAAAAAACTTAGAATTCTGGCACTGGGTTCACCGCGGCTTCTTGAGGAACGAGATGAAGATGGGAGTTCAACATTCTATCTGGCATCTGGGTGCGAGTTTGAGGATGTGTGTTAAACATCAGAGGCAGAGGACAAGAACCCAGTGAGAGGAGCCAAGCACGTACCACACCCCCACAGGTGTGGGCACTCGGTGTCAATGCCCCCTCGCTCCCCACCTTTCCTTTCCAACCCCAGAAGGATTTTCTGAGCCCCCGCCGGCAGGCTGGTTCTGTGCCTCCGTTTGTGCTGGTCTCAGATTATGCACGCTGTACTAGACATATGTGAGAGAAAGAGAAATAAAAATCTATTGGAAAGTCACCACCCAAAAGGCATTTGCTGCTTTGTTTTGAAACCTTGTGATCTTTATGATGTACCAGGTGCTATTTTAGAACCAGCACACGGGCTTACTATGGTCAATTTCTAACAAAACAATTTTTAATTACACTGGGACATTGTCTAATTTCTTTTCAGTCTTGTCCAGTCACTTACGGGCTAGACCTGTGACCTTACACCAACTGGCTTCGTTGGTTGTGTTTCTGTTTGTGTTGCATGAAACAAGAAAGGAAGTAGTGACCCAGTGGCCCAGGCACCTGGACATAACACCTACAGGCACCGCTTCTCATCAGGTATCCCCAGATGAACCTCAGTAGGGACAGAGCAAGCGCACAAAAACACAAGTGGCTGTCCTAGACCTAAGTCCAGCCTGGGGCACCAAGGCTACTGAAAGCAACTGAATTCCTCTTTCTGGGTCCAAGTTCAGAAAAAAACAAATGAACAACAAAACTGTGGGTGCTTTGCTCAGGTCTGAATGCTCGGCCTCACCTAGAGGTGCAGGAGAGCAGCCCAGTGAGGTCCCTTACTTGCCCAGTTAGGACCTGACCTCTTGGGCCAAACCCAGGTATACACCGGGAGGTACCTGTAGCCTACACAGGTCTACACTGGGGGAAGCTGCTGACCATGTAGCCATTACTCACTGCTTTCTGTATGTTCGTGCTACTTACGAAATTTTTAATTATCCTTAATATCCAACTGTACTGAAAGGCATTTTAAAGGTTTTTCCATCACTAACCATTCATATAATTAGTCATTCCTAATGCTATTGGTCACCATTAGTACTCTATGCCATTCATCACAAAGGCAGACACTTTATTAATATTCATTGCTAATAACTAATTAGTACATTAGTTCATAACCCAAATCTTCACAGTACTCACAGAACTGGGTTCCATTCTGTGGGTGGTGGGTCCCTCAGTGGCTACACAGGCCCTCTTTTCAGGGGAGAATACAAGAATCCTAAGGGCATCCAAAACTACAACAGCACCAAGCCCTTTATTTGCTATTCTTTCCTATACATAAAGGCTTATAACTCATACTGAGGCATAGCAAGAGAATAAGGAAAATAAGTAATTATGATAATATACTGAAATAAAAGTTATACAGACAGGGTCTCAAGATACCTTCTTGTGCTGTACTGACTGTGGCTGGCTGTGGGTAACCAAGCCACAGACACTTGAAAACCGTGAAAAATCAAACTGGATAAAGGCAGACTCTGTCCTTCAAACTGAGAGGTTTGCAGGCCAGTAGATAAACTCAACTGTACAATCCTGATGATTTGAGTTCAATCCCCAAAATCCAGAGTGGAAGGGAAGAACCTGACCTGAGAGTGTCTTCTGATCACCACACAACGCCATGGCATGCAGGCACCAGAATTCACACACAACACACACACACACACAGACGTGCCACCCACAGACACACACACACACACACACACACACACACACACAAGCAGCCTTTTTGGAAGAAATGTGTCACTGCTGGGGCAGGCTTTGAGGTTTCCTATGCTCAGGATACCAGTGTGACACTCAATCAACTTCCTGTTGCCTGAAAGACGTAGGACTCTCAGCTATTCCTATAATACCATGTCTGGCTGCATGCCGCCATGCTCCCCACCATGATAAGGGAATAAACTTCTGAACTGTAAGGGAGCCACCACAATTAAATGTTTTCTTTATAAGAGTTGCTGTGCTCATGGTGTCTCTTCATAGCAATAAAAAAAATCCTAAGACAGGAGCATACATACACACGCGCGCGCGTGTGTGCACACCATACACATACTTTTGTTGTTGTTGTTGTTTGTTTTTTATGTTCCAAGACAGGGTTTCTCTGTAGCTTTGGAGCCTGCCCTGGAACTAGCTCTTGTAGACCAGGCTGGCCTCAAACTTACAGAGATCCGCCTGCCTCTGCCTCCCAAGTGCTGGGATTAAAGGCGTGCACCACCACCACCCAGTGCACAACTTTTTTTTAACAAGAGACCTGTTAGAGAAGTTGTCAGTCTCGCAGTTACAGCAGATCACCAGCCCGCTACGAGGTGGCCAACCTGAAATTCTGATGTCAGTTATGAAGCCCAGGATATGCATAGTTTTGCCCCGCGGGGTGAAGCAGAAGAAGGGGAGGGTCATGGGTACAAGAGGGTTAGCTGCTGTTCTCACTTCTCACGGCTTACGAGAGTAAGGAACGTCCCGCTTCCCCTTCCCTATTCACTGCACACCCATCTACGAGCCCAACCTACATAGATTCATTTTGGTTTCTTTCTGACGACAGATGCAACCGACTAAAATAAAGCAGGTGTTGTCTTCTGTTTGCCCTTTTAAAATTGTTCCCCAAAATGCACTTCCTCCATAAAACCCTCCTAGCAGCCAGCGTTTGCAGCAGCAGCCAGCACTTACTCAACCCTTGCAGATGTCTATTGGGCACTCACACGAATGGAGAAATGGAAAAGCAAACGAACACGGGAATATTTCAGGATATCCATCTTCTCCTCCAGACAATTACATGCACGGTTGAGCGATGGGAAGGGGCGAGGTTTTGTTTTGGAGATCTTGGTAGGAACAGGGTTACCTCTGAGCTCTAACGGAGAATTCACTTCCAAATCTGGAATCAAGGGACAGCGAGCAACTAATGCCTCCCTCAAGGTACAGTAATCAAAACAGACAGAGCAAGGCATTGTGGCCCATGCCTGGTGATGCCAGCATGAGAGCGGCTGAGGCTGGACTGCTCTGAGTTCACAAACAGCCTGGGCTACAAACTGAGAATCTCTATCAAAAAAGAAAATTATTACATAAAGATATTATATAAAGATTATTAAATTTATTATTAAAATTATTATATAAAGATTATATAAAGATAATGAAATTATTTTCCCATATAGTAATTTGCCTCACAGTAGAGAAAAATCAGTTGTGAGACATACGAAAATACAATGGAAAACTAGAATAATGTGGAAGTTTGAAAACAAGTGATGGCATTTATTTATTTGTTTGTTTGTTTTTAAAAACAAGATCTCTTCATCCAAGGTAGCCCTGGATGTACTAGAGCTAGCTATGTAGACCAGGTTAGTCTCAAACTCACAGAAATCCTCCTACCTCTGCCTCCCGAGTGCTAGAATCAAAGTCATGCACCACCGTGCCCAGCCACAGTGGCATTTATTTATAATTGAAAAAAAAAAAGAAAGAAGACACTCGTCACTTAGTACCCATAGTGTGCCAGCTATATGCTACAGGAACTGTGCAGACACGTTCATTCCACCATCCTGCCCACTTGCTGGGCGCCTGAGCACGCCTGGAACAGTTTCTATGCGCCCAGCCTGAATCTGGACCCAGGTTTTTCTCCGTCCTTCCTGGAGTCCTGTCTCCTACGAGACAGTGTGAGCTAATACAGAGAGGAAGCTCAGGTAAGGTGCAGAGGGAGCTGTGCAATCAGCACAGCGGAGGTTACTGCTCTCAGGCGCTGTAAGATAAACACCACTCCACGGCAAGCAGCACACAGAGACAAGGCTCACACTGACCCGCGCTGGTAACGATGGGTGCTAGAGGCTGGACGGTCAGCTCAGGGTTGTGTAAACACCTGCCACTGGCTGGGTTTATCTTTTTTTCAGGTAAGTTATTAAAGCGCATGCCTTTTAGAACATAAAAGAACAGAGTGAACACAATTGCCCATGGATGGCTTACATCCCTGCATATTTATGTATCTGTTTAACTAAAATCGGCTGTTGAATTCTGTGCCAATCTAGGAATTACCTAGCCACCCACTGTTCAATCCACCCACTTAGAAAAGAAACAAGATGACAGACACTGTGGAAATGCTACTTAAAAAGTTAAGAATGGAACTGTCACCAGTCGTTTCTTTATAAGACCCTTGTGAAAGGCCAAGTGACATCAAGCAATAGATCAGACACTGGCACTCAGGCCGGAAAGCTCTGTCTCAATGCATTAGACCACTTGGGGACCGTGGCACATGCATGGCTCGGCATCGGCCATGATTTAGATCCTTAGGGGGTGACAGAGCAAGGGTTGTTCTCCATCAGATTCAGAAGTTCTATAGGCAACAGGGGTGTGGGGGTGACATAGGGTGGTGCTGTGGGAACAGGGGATGTCACCACCACCAGCTTAGAGGCCACCAAGTCCCACTCTACTCCAGCAAAGACCACGGCAGTATATATGGCCTGCTGAGCTCCCACCACCTTGGGAAGGAGAGAACCACAGCGCTGGCCCGCAGGTGGAAAGATGGTGCCCGTCCCCTCAGTCCTTCCTGCTGAATCACTGTTCCAACCTCGGGGCCCAATTAGTCTGGCTCTGAGCAGTCACACAAATCAATAAGCATCACTAGCGGTGCATCTAGAAGTGGAGTTACCCCGACTGCTTAAGGGACAGTAGCGGGTGATAATGACAAAGCTGAAACGCGTCCCTGGCTGAGCCTCTCTTGTCTGCACAAAGTCACCGGAGTCATCAGACTTGTCAGGCGCTGGGCTGAGTGACTTCCCTCTCTCTGCCACCTCACTACGCTCTGTCCCAGAGACAGTTCTCCATCCCCAAGGGTATGGCCTAGTTTGCAGAAAACACCAAACCCCAGGGTGGCACGTATTCCAGGGACCAACCCAGGAGCCACCTCCCCCACCCACCTTTCTGGCTAAGATGATACTAGGGCATCCTCCTGTCAATCAGGGAAGACAGGCTTCACTGAGAAGGTGACACTGGACGGGCCTGCGCCATTCAAGGGGATTCATTCCTCTTACCAGGACAGGTAGTGCCAGAACAGTCATGGTATTGTTATTTCAAACAACAACAAATGAAGAGACTCCCAGGGACTCCTTTTGTGGGTGGGGGCAGGGGAAGAATACAAGGGAGAAAGTAGTCGTCTTTGGCATCTGGGTGATACCAGAGCTGTGCAGCTGTTTGGGGGCATGTGAGGAACTCTGAGAGGACAAGCAGGAAGCTGAGGAAGCGAATGGCCAGCTACAGCTGGGAAGAACCCTGGTCCTCACAAACCACAATGAGGTGTCGGGTTAGTCAACCTTGGAACAGCTGGTACAGGTGCCTCCCCACACAACAGAGTACGCGTATCCCGTCTGCCTCATTTCTCTATGGATACTCTAATAATTGCAGCCAAAACCATCCTAGCTGGGACAGCCTTTAGTCTTCACCTCATCACTCTCAAAAGTCTCAATCCAGGAAGTCACTATGCCCTCCATCTTTAGATGAAATATATGTTCATATTTATAAGCTTACCTTTCCTAAAAAAGCAAATATCCAGAGGCTAAGACGATTGGTCCTTCTCCTTTTAGTAGGAATTACTTTAATCAGATTGCCCTTCCAATAGTAAGAGGCAAGCCTGAAGGCACCCAATATCTGGAATTGGTGTGGAATGAAGCCCAGCAATCTATGCAGAAAAGCCAGCCACCTACACCTGCCCACGAAGCTTCTGGTACCTAAGGTGGCCTTAGTATCCCCTAGAAATAGACCATCTTCCTCCTGCCGTGAAGACTTGAGCACCTTCCTAGGGTTGTCATTCCTAAAATAAAGTTATCATTTAGATCTGGACTTTGGAAGAAAAAACTGATTTCAGATGTCAAACAACCAAAGTTTTTTAATTGGGTTTCCTGGTGGAGAATGGTAACTATGACAGGACTTTCCCACCAAAGACCCGCCTAGTCCTGCTTCTGCTGATGGCTGTGTGGGTAGCAGCATCAGGCCCTCCTGCACTCCCAACCCTAACCCTTCCAGTCACTACCAAGAGAACACTGTGTGCTCTGCAGAGGACCCACCAGGCATCCATCCCAACAAAAGCATCCTCAGGAAGGAAGATGTCAAACTTTTACTACTATTCTTAATGCCATTGACTTTACAGCCACCATCCCTTAAGGAGTCGGTGAGGATCTGAACAGAGCAAAGTGACAGCTCCCCTCCTGGCCCTTGGGGCTAAGATACCTAGGCTGGGCAAAGGTAGGCTCTTGCCTGGCTCTAGAGCCATCAGAAACACATGGATCCTCCCTGGCTTCTGTTCTCTCCTGCCTATGACTATGTCTTAAGTCACCAAGAGAGTCTCTAAAACCTTAGGCCTGCAGCATGGGACCAAGGCCACTCAGTGGTCCTGGTCCCTCAGCCCATCTACTCCCTCTGAAAGGCACGCAGCAGCTATTCCAAACCTTCACCCCCTCGAGCCTCCAGTGCCACCTCCTACCCTCTCATTCTTGGCAGATGGTCTGGCCTCCTACAGCAGAGAAAAAATAGAGGCTATCAGCCTGGTACACACTCTGCTGCCCACCTCCCCTCCCCTCTCCAGGGCCCCACACACTCATTTATACACAGCCTCACTGCCTTCTACTTACAAAGCAAAGACTCATCAAAGGCCAATGTGTTTTTGTGCTCTTGGTGCCCAATCTCTTGAACACCCTCCTCTGAGTTGACTTCTCAATTATGTCTCTCTGCTGAGTCTCCCATATCCCTCCCCATCAGCTAAGGCCTACTTGTGTCTCAGGAGCACTGAAGTCTACAGTTTGGACTAACTCTCCCCAGCCTCCCATGGTTGAACACTGGACGAGATGATTGTATACTGTGCCCCACTTCCTTGGGTCTCAATTCTCCTTCACCCTTCACACCTTCGTAGCTGCTCTTCCTAACACTTCTAGGATCCCCCAACCCCAAATACCCTTTTCAGTGCCTTCCTGATTTGGTCTTCCACTTGGCAATGCTAAGCAATTCTGGGAAACTCTACTTTCCAGAATGGCTACAACAATGTCCCATTCCAATATGCCTCTGGAACCTCGTATACTCAACACTTTTCTAACCTAGAACAATTTCTTTTTCCTCAACTAGACTCTAGCTGATATATAGGCAAAGTTTTTTGCTTGTCTGGTTTGTTTTGTTTTTTTAGTTTTGGGGGTTTTTTGTGTTTTTTGTTTTGTTTTGTTTTGTTTGCTGAAGCATGCACAGGCGGCCCATATATGACAGTTCCGTTGAACATGTCCATATTGGGTTTCATGGTCTAAGTTGACGAAAACGACCAGGTCTCTTCTTCAAAAGGGCACTAGATCTCATTACAGATAGTTGTGAGCCACCATGTGGTTGCTAGGAACTGGACTCAGGACCTCTGGAAAGGCAGGCAGTGCCCTTAACCACTGAGCCATCTTACACCAGAAACCTAAGATACACTTCTACCTCCTCCTCGGCCCCTCCCCACAAAGAGCTGGCAACAATGTCCGGATGACTCCTCCACTACCCCTGTGATACTGTCTTGCTTCATACCTTATTTCCCTCACACCAACACAGCAGCCCTTCAATTAGACGGACTACCCAGACTTTGTGCTTTCCCAGTGCATCCTCCCGACTGCCCACACGCTTTTATTTCCAGTGCATATCTGATCACGGCAGTCCCCTGACTAGAATTCTAAATGGTTCCCCCACTGAATACTGAACATGCTGTCAGTCCCACAGTACGTCATTGTTGACTATGGCCAGTGTTCCATACCTGAGCCTCGGATAAGGGTCCATTCCTGCCCTGCCTATCTTCCCAGCCTCACTCCCAACCCCTCCCATGATCTGAGTTAGTGGAATTCTCCAAGCTCCTCCTGCTCCTTTTAGCCTCAGGGCCCTCCCACGTGTGGGGCTATCCTTGCACTGGCCAGCAGTGTCATGAGTCCTTCGAGTCCACAAGGACACTAACCTTGCAGGGAAGCCCCCTTGTCAATTCCACGCATCCTGACACAGTGCTTTCCTGTGGTTGAGAGCTCAGGTTCCTACTTGATGAGTGTGTGTTTACATACCTGTCTCCTGTACTAAATGGGAAGGTAGGGACAGAGCTCACCTACTCACACGCCCTTAGCAGCCACGCAAGACATAGTAAGGAGAGACCTTGGTTGAGTCTAGGTTAAGAAGGAAAGAAAGAGAGACTAGGAAGGAGATGGACATGTGGGATCAACAGACCGTTGACCTCCATGAATGAGTATTGGCTTCTTCTCCAATAATAGGAACACATATGTTCCTTCCCTTGCTGGACACACAGGTAGAAGATTCCAGGAGTACACAGGCCCTCTTGGAACCTCCTTAGGGCCATTTGCAAGAATGTAAGTTTGCTAATTCAAAACAAATGTCATAGAAGCAAATGAGTCATCCACATAACTATTTCTATGTGATCTGCACATCATTTTTCTGTGCTTGGCTTATCACGTATTTTTTTAAGCTATAATCTAATACATTATGATGCATCTCTGTCTACCCCTGAGGAGATCGCCTTTGGTTCCTTTCATGTCTACTGCACCTCACTGGAGGCCTCCCTGTGACTCAGGTCCCCATCAGGACCTGAATCAGCTCATCCCCATCAGCTGCTCATCATGTTCCGATACATATCCCAGAGTATTTCCAGGACAAATCAAGAACTGACCAGCCTTACCAGGGTGTGATTCCAAGTTCTTATGACACAGTCTTGGTCGTGCCTCAGCTCTCCTCTCCCACTCTGCTCCTCAGAGGGCCACAGTCCACCCACCAGCCTGAGTAAGTATCTGGAAGGCTGTCTGGCTCCTGAGGAACAGGAGAGAGAAAGGGGGAAGCACCCACCTCCATCAGGAGAATGTCCTTGGAGCTTTGTGCCTGAACCTTTGGGTGCTGGACCTTCACCGCCACAGTCCGACCATCATGCAGCACTGCCTTGTGGACCTGGGCCAGGGAGGCTGCCCCTAGGGGGGTGTCATCGAAACTCAGGAACAAATCATGGATCTGCCAGGAGGGGAAAGAGAAGACAGTGACTGAGAGGAAGGTGGCCTAATCTGGTGAGAGGGTGAAGCCAGAGAGATGATACGCCGGAGCTGTCCAGTGTCCCACAGCAGATCTACTGCCTCATCGGTTGTGTGGGTCCGAGCTGGCCCTTTTGCTATCGTCGGAATTCACACCAAACACATGGATAAGACAGGACAGAAGACACACATGGAGGGCATGTCTGCACAGGAGCCCTGTAACCCCCATCAAAGGCCAGAAAGACTGTGTATCATTTGCCCATTTAACGATCCACCACTGAGTCTGCTGACCCATCACGCACAGATCATGAAAAGTTCACAGAACTAGAGCTAGAGCAGCCTGACAGACCAGATGGCAGACATTTCATCCTGCCAGTCTAGATAGCTCAAGGCCCTTTAAGCTGGAGGTTTCGAGTCACAGACACCAGTTACCTTTACCTGAGCAGCAGCCTCGACACGGGTTTCTGATCTACTGCTGGCCTGGCCACACCCTAGCAGGATCCTAGGGTTGCCAGAGACCTAAAGTGAGTCTCTGGGAGTTTCCTTACCTCTTGTGTGCCTCAGTTTCTCTTGGCATGAAGTAGTAAGTGCACCCTGACTCTTGCATCTTCTCTTGTTTCTTCCTCCCTTCCTTCTCTTTTAGAACTGCCACATTGGTTCTTTCTGACTAGTTGGTCACCACCACATGGTCCAAATACAAATATCTTACTAGATGGAAAGAGAGCCCCCCCCACCAGAAACTTTTCTAAAGATTGGCAAAGGCTGTGGTTCAAATCCTCTCCATTTCTTTAAGCCCCTGCACAGCCTCAGAGTTCCATTTTTGCAGACAAATACACACCAGTCTATTTACTGTATTTAACCACATGCCTCTGCTTCCCTACTCCCCATTCAAGGTCAATTCAGTCCTCTTTCCCACCCCTTTCCCGCCTTTGTCCCCACTTGCAACCACCTTGCCCTGCCCTTCAGCACTGCCCTTTCTCTCCTCAAGCCTGAGATGCCAAATGTCACACAGCTACCATCCCAATTCTGTTTGCTAGGACTCCCTGTAATTCTCACATCCCAAATGGTTCCCAGCTCCCTGCCACCATTCCTGCACCTCCCACTCAACTTCATTGCATTTACCAACATTCTGCAGAGGGCAAGACCCAGGCATCAGGGAGGGGTCTCAAACGTTGGTCGTGAGAGACGGCTCTCCAGTGGATTAGACACCAGGATGGTGTCTACTCTCCTTGTTCCCCCAACAACACACTTGCCTTTCCCTCCTCTGTGAGTGCTGGGCTTCCCGAGGGCAAGTCTCTTCTGCTATCTACTCACTCACTCTGGCTCTCTCGACACAAGAACTATCATCATGGACTTGATCTTGGGATAGGAGAACGCCACAACCACCTGGTGCCACGTGAGCAGGGCAGGGGTGCTACTCTGGCCACTGCTATACTCCTGTAATTTGTACAGGGATGGAACTAGCTAGAGTCAAACAAGTACCTATTGAGTGGCTAACTCCAGTGTTCTCTCCACTGGAGAACAGAATCAACCTACCTTTCCGCCTTGAAACAGCTCAGCCTTTGCACTCCCACACTCCTACGAACACAAACACTCCAATGGTCCTCTGTCCAGAATGGGGAAAGCATGAACCATGTCTGAATTTTACCTGGGCACAGCCCACCTGTTACTCAAAGGGAGGCCTCAGCCTGGCCTGTCAGAATCCTCAGGAGCCGCGGCCACCCTGATTGGCTCAGAAATGAACATGTGGCCCAATCAGACTCAAAGTAGCCCAATCATATTCAATTCTTCTGCATCTGTTTAAACAGTGGGAGAAGATGTACTTTCTTTTAAAATTAGGAAGAAAAATATAATTCTGGGCATGCTAAGGGTCTCAGACCAGAAACATAAGAAGCTAAGGCAAGAAATGAGGAATAAATCCTGTTTAGTTTTAGTCCCTTCACCTAGCCATCCCTCAATACCTCGCCAACAATTCCTTTTCTGTTTGTTTGCTTACCTGTTTGCCTGCTTGCTTGATTGCTTGCCTAAATCAATTTGAGCAAAGTTTTGTAACAGAGACAACTGAAGAAGCTCTAACTAACACCATCAGGTACCCAATGAGGTGGCCGAGGGACACCCAGGTCCAAGGCCCCTTAGAGACATGGAAAGTGTGGGTTTCAGTTCCTCCCTGCCCCCTGATTGGAAGAAGGACTCAGGCTCAGTATAAAGCAGAGAGCTTCTGCTACTGTATAATGAGATCCACACAGATCCTGTGGAGACTAACGATGCCTGGAGGACCCCCAAGGAGACCATTTCTCAGGGCAGAGCTTTGGACCTTGCCCAGTCTCCCTGTGGCCCCATTCCCTAACCCTAGCCCTTGCCTGGCCCAGGGAATGTGTCACCTCCTTCTCGGAGGACAACCAGTTTTAAACGGTGTCATTGCGGGGACACTGCAGAGTCACTGCAACCAAAGAGTGACATGGCATCTCTAGGGCTGTGTGACAGGAACAGCTGCCAAGAACTCCCCACAGGGAAGTGGAGGAAGGAAAGGGCTGAGGCAAGCAGATCCTAATCTCCAGAATGAGAGGACAGGAAGGACCTGCCCCCACAACCTCCTGCTTCCATCTGGGGATGGAGGAAGCCCCCAAGATACCCCCTAATCCCAGTTGCTAACTTGGCATTTAAACCAGCCCTAGCAGAAAGGGGTTAACAAAACTCTTAGTTTCACAAGCAGAAGCAAAGGGTACCAGGAGGCATCTGTCGGGCAAACCCCTGTCCCACTGCCCCCCAAGCCCCAGCATCTCTACGGCCATCTTTCCTTCTCTAACCAGAACTCCTCCACCTTCCCATGCTCAGGCAAACGCATACACACATACACAATAATTGATTGCTACTGGATGCTCCTAGCTGGCTTATAAAAAAGGTAATTAAAGATTGGTGCTGCAGCCTGTAATTAAATATGAATAAAGTATCTCTAAATGGAACCTTAATTCAAAGTGTTCAGTGAAAGTACTTTATGCTGATAGATAGTAAGGAAAAATAGACCCTGTCCCGAAAGCAGAATTATACCCCCCGTGCAGCTGAAACAAATGCTGTCCCTCCCCGCCAATCGCCAAGGACCCGCCTCATTCCCTAGCCCTCTCGGCAGAAAACCATTAGCAGAAACAAACGGCAGCATCTTCAGCAATTAGAGTCAAGCAGGGCCCTTGGCTGCCTCCAGTTCCTCGTGGAAACTTGTCTCCCTTCTACAGCTTGCTTCCCTGTTCCTCTCTCTTTCCCTCTATCTCTCTCTCTCTCTCTCTCTCTCTCTCTCTCTCTCTCTCTCTCTCTCTCTCTCTCTGGAGGCAAAATCAATTAAGTAAAACAGCTGAATTTCAAAATGACTAGTTGTGTGCTTTTTAATTACCATCAGTCTGAGATTCAATCATATTGATGATATGGTCATCTAGGAAAAAAAATTATCAGGGAAAAAGGTGCTCCCGTTCTGTGTGGAGAGAAACAGGCAGAAGGACAGAACATGAATGTCAAGGAGGATGGTCTTTTATGAGGAAAAAACACTGGCCAGGCAAAAAGATTAGCATCCTCCCTGTCTGTCTTGAGGAGAAGGGGTCTCAGGACCTGAAAACCAAGTGACACTGTGCCTGGACAGGCATAAGTCAGGCCTGCAGGTTCCCAGAAAGCAGGCCCTGTAGGCATCTTTTCCAAAAATACCACATGGAGTGGCTAAGTACTGGCCAGGAATCTCATTTGGCCCAAAATAAGATGACAAGTCAGGGTACCCTGGAGAAGCTGAGGAGTTCTGCTTCAACTCTTAGCCAGGCACATCACTATTGGAAGCCTGGCCGGCCTGAAACCCCTCATGGCCACTGGCTCAAGGTCACAGGTTAGGGCAGAGTGGGGAGCAACTTTCTAATAAGGCCCAACACCAAATATCCCATCCCATGGTCCCCACAGTCACATCAGATCAATTTTAGCTTCAGAAATGCCATCATCCTAGGCATATAATGCATCTCCCAGGCTCTGGACAGCCTGGTCCAGGTGAAGACAGGAGCCTGTCTCAAGAAGGCCTAAATGCCAAAGCCAGACAGCCCTCTAAGAGCTTGGAAGATGCCCTGGGCACCTAACACAGACCAATGCAGCAGGGTTGTTGGTGGGTGGGGGAAGCAGGTTACCATGGCACCAGCAACGAAGAACATCTGGCTCTCTCTTGTGGAGTTGACCCACCCCATACCTGGCTGGGCTCCAGCTGCCATTCATTCAAGTCTGCTAGGCAAAGTCTCATGCTAACAGAGTAGCTAGAAGGAACCTCAGCCTAAGGCAATCAGGACAGTTCCAGCCAGGTCATTCCTCGGGTAAAATGCCAGGCTTCTGCACATAGAAACCCCCCAGACACAAACCTTCTGGCCCCAGACATGACATTAGCCACGTAAAAAACCCTGAAGGTGATTACTAGTGTTAAATGCCATTTTGACTGGATTAAGTCCCACAGAGGGACCAGGCAACGTGTCCTCTGGCTGTGTCTGGAGGGTGTTTGTAGAGAAAGAAGACCTGGGGGTCAGGAGAATGAGAAGATCTGAACTCCAACTTGGTGCCATCCACTCGGCTGAGGGTTCAGACAGAAAGGGATTTTTTTCCTTCTCCTTTCTGGAGTTGGGGCCATGTTTTCCTCAGGCCCCATACATTAGGATCATGGGGACCCCAGTACTTCCTTCAGAAGTCTCCCTAAGCTCCACTCCTGGGTTACCAGGCCTTTGGCCACAGACAGAAAACAGCCAATGGTTCTCCAAGCTCTGAGGCTCCTAGCCCAGGTCTGCATCTTCCAGCCAGTCTGTCACAGAGTTCTTACCCTCCATGATCACAGGAGCAGTTCCCCTAGAATCTTCCCTTGAAGTGTACCTCTATTGAAATCTGCCCAATTGGTTCTGTCTCTGTGGAGAACCTTAACAACCTCAGTCTGGAATCATCCTGAACTCCCAACCCACAGACACACAGAAACTTTAAGTAAAATGCTCTTTGTTTTAAGTCACGGGGTTTGAGGCTAACTTTCTCTGCAGCGATAGCCAAGCGATGCATGCCACACGCATGCCAGACATCACTAATCCATGCATTTGGTGCTACTGTAGCCCCATGATGCCTTACAAGCTCTCGCAATGCAGCGCTCCAGGCAGCCACTGCCAACAGAGCAGGGCCCATACACCATTCCTTCACCTGATGCAGAGCCGGAATGTGACAGAAACCATGTTAGCTTTAGGTCATTGAGCCAATTTAAAAAAAAAAAAAAGTCTTTCTGACCCTAGAGAGACCTCGGAAGAAAGACAATTGCGTCTCTGAAGAGCACAGCTGTGCTTTGGTGCTACAGCGGACACCTCACCTGCTTTCACCACGTCACTGAATCCTGAAGGCCACATCTGGTGTGCTAAGGCAAGGAGACCTCCGGGATGGCCACACAGACCCTGCTTGACCAACACCTCTGAGTTCAAAGGGAGACCTCCCCACCTTCAACTTTCCATTCACAGCCACAACGGAAATCTAAGAAAAACCCTAACAGTAGGAATGGCTCGCACGTGCACACACGGACCACCATGATCTGCAGAATTCTTTCATCAAGGGAGCAGCTTGTCAGCAGAGAGCCCTAGGCTGCTGTTATCACCTAACTGGGAGGAAATGGGAGGCCAGCAGCAGAATCTCAGGTCAACTTGGCAACATTTCAGAGTGGAGGCCAACCCAGCACAATACCTGCAGTTGCCAATGGCTGCAGACTTGAGGCATCATCCACCTACCTGGCTCTCCCAAGGGCCTCTCCCCTCAGATCAAACATCCTTCCTTTCTCTTCTTGTTTGGTGTTCTTTCTGTTTGTTGGTTAGAATTTTTTTGGTTTTCTTTGCCTTAATTTTGAAGACAAAAATCTCGGATAGTTCAGGCTAGTCCCAAACTTAATACATAGCTAAGGGTGACCTTGAACTTCTGAACCTCCTTCCCTCTGCCTCTCAAGTGCTGAGCTTACAGGCGTGAGCCACTGAGCTGCTATGTGATGCAGAGGACCAAAGACAGGGGTTCCTGCATGCTAGGTCGCACTCTATCAGCTGAGCTACATCTCCGAGCATCTTTCTTCCCGTAGGATGGAGGCAAACAGCAAGCATCCAGGAGCAGGAACAATGTGTGGTGGCTGTGAGCATGTCTGAGACACATTCAACAGCTGGTCAGGACAACCAGACCTGAGTGACAAGATACTGTGGAAATTCCAAAACAAGCGCTGATCAATAAATACCAGGCTCAAATCTTGATTCTATGATGTACCAGCTCAAACAGGCCACATACCCTTCTGCCTCCTCCTTCATCCATAAAACACTTACTGTAAAGGCAGCCTTGGAGTGAAGACACACAACATCATACACATAGTTGATATAGAACACCCTAGACCCCCAACAACAGCAGAAGGAGTAGAGAGGAAATGCCTGCACTATTGCTCCAGCCATGAGGGCACAGCGGTACAATGCAGAACATGGGACAGAGATGCTGGTCTCCATCCAGCTCTGTCATGATTATAAACCACTGTGTTCATTTACCCAGAGACTACACTGGCCTCCCAACCCACTCGTCCAGTTAGATCCCAGCTCCTCTACCACACACACAACTGGATTGTGTTATGTCTCTCTGTTTAAATCACCTCACCAGGTGCCTATGGCCCACCAGGGCTGGGCCTATCTGCTTCTCTTTTCCAGCCTCCTCATCCCCCTTGAACTAGAGGCTTCTGTATTTTACACAGCACTGTGTCCCAAGTGCCTGACACAGGACTGTGTTCTTTCTATAGGGAATGGCTAAAGCTGAGATGAGCTTCCCTGTACCCATCATGGAAAAGGAACCTGGGGCCTTCCCACTGACCACAGTAGCAGAAACACCTCCAAAAGTGACCACGGTACCTTCATGGTAGCCAAGGGAGCCTCCTTGGCCCTGAGTAGCTTGAGAACTGTGGCTGGAGGAACTCTAGGGAAATTTTGTTAATAATGATTAATAAAAGGCAGATAAACACCCAGTGTGGCTGGCCAGCCTGGGAAGCCAGCCCATTAGAGCTGTCACTCATTAGCAGTGGGGGAGGGGCAGTCCAATCAGATCTCCTCAGCTTAAGTAAACCTTCTGTAAATTGTAGGCTGCAGGCACTGACATTTGATAAATTATTCTTCATAATCCACCATTGCCTGTCATAAATCTAATCCTTCAACTTCCCCATCTTAATAACTCCTACAGTCTTGGAGGGTGGCGTGTATACGCCTCTGCCAGTGACAGAGGTCTCTGGGACGAGAGATCCTGGATAAAGAAGATTATGAAATCGTGTGTGTCCTCCCCCCCAGCCAGGGTAGAACCTGACAGCTGTCCCCTGGGTGATCAGAGCATAGGCAATGAGCCGCTCCTGAAGCCGCAGTGCAGCTCAGCAGGCTATGTGCATCCAGCCCACCGCAGAGCAGAGATGTGGTTCCAATATACAGGACTAGAAGTCTGAAACTTCCTGCCTTCCAGAGCCAGCTGGCACACAGAAGGCCTTTCTACTTCCTTGATTGTAAAGCTAGGTATGCCCAAGGGAACATCGGGATAACTTAGCTTCTCAAGAACGGGATGTTCGAGTCAACCACAGGCAACAGGTTGCAACTGAATAGCGCTTGGTGTCCTCAAAGCACTCTTACCTAACCCTCCACTCCCTCCTGAAGTTAGCTGGGGAGCTAGTACCAACCCCATTTTACAAAGCACAACATAGTCACCAAAAGTCATTATTCTTTTACACATACAGCAACAACAACCAAATCCTAAGTGTGGTTGTCACTGGGGACTCAAGGGGGAGTAGGTACAAAATGAATGGAGCCACCATCAACTGAAGTTACTAGCAGGACATAAAGGGACATAGGGTAGTTAGGAATTTATCAACTCAAGCACAAATGAAGAATACAATGGCTGGTCCTTAGGAACACTGTGAAGGGTTTTCAAGGAACTGAACATGGGTAGAGGACTTCTCTAGAAAATAACCAGAATAAGACCTGAAGGCGGAGGAGTCAGCTAAGTTGTTTCAGGAGAGAAGAGTCTTCCAGAGAGAGAACTGTGAACTGAGCAACAGCAAGAATCAAGGATCTGACGGCAAGCAGCTCCCAATACAGAACCCAGACCAACCTGGGCTCCCTCCCCACAGAGACGGGGTCCTCTTCCGCAGCTCCTGATCACTTGACGCAAGTGTTCTGTTTAGCTCGTGAATTCTGAACCCTAACAGACTCAGCTTTACAAACCCCACAGACCTTCTCAACCACCTTCAGATGTCCCTAGACTCAAAACAAGAGAAGTGGGAAGAGTAAGAAGCATGGTATCCTTCATGTACGGACACTCCATTTGCTGTCTGGACAGACTTCCTGGGCTTTGGGAAGTGGTGGCAGGTTGAAGCTACGTTCCCATGCCTCACATCCCAGGACAAGGAATTCAGAGCACGCACACAGTAAGTTTTCTGGGCTCGCTCGCTTTCCATGTGAGGAAGACACAGAGTGCAGGGATTTTAAAGGAAGAAAAAACTCAGCTGCTGCAGAGTTACCGAGACCACAGGGAAAAGAGTGCACTACAGCTATGGAGCTGGCAAGATGGTCCAGTGCATAGAGTGTTTTCTGAACCAACAAAAGGACCTGAGTTTGGATCCCCAGCATCTACAAAAAAAAGCTGGGAACAACAGCATGTGTCTGTAATCCTGGAACTGCAGGTGTAGAGGTAGCTGGATAGCCAGTTACCCTAACCAAAACAGCCAAGTGTTCTAAGAGAGAGACCCTGTCTCAAAAAGAGAAGGTGGGAGCTAGACGTGATGGCATGCACCTTTGATTCCAGCACTGAGGAGGCAGAGGCAGGCAGATCTGAGTTCAAGGCTAGCCTGGGCTATAGAGTGAGTTCCAGGCCAGCCAAGACTACACAGAGAAACCCTGTCTCAAAAAGAAAAAAAAATGATAAAGTGATTTTCGCTCCTCTTTCTGTGCAGCGTTTAGGTCTGTCTGAGGTGGGCTGTTTTCAATCACGGTGAGGCCAGCGCACCGCAGCCATGAGGCTGATGTGAATCCACAGGCCTATCCCCTCGCAGATGCCCACCTCACCAGGAAGCTTCTGGACCTTGTTCAGCAGTTGTGTAACTACCAGCAGCTTCAGAAAGGAACCAATGAAGCCACCAAAACCCTCAACAGAGGCACCTCTAAGTTCATTGTGACGGCAGCAGATGCTGAGCCCTTGAAGATCATCCTGCACCTCCCGCAGCTGTGTGAAGACAAGAATGTTCCCCTGTGTATTTGTGACCTCTAAACAGGCCCTAGGACAGGCCAGTGGGGGGGTCTCCATACCCGTCATCGCCTGTTCTGTTACCATCAGAGAAGGCTCTCAGCTAAAGCAGCAGATCTGGTCCATCCAGCAGCCTACTGAAAGGCTCCTGGGATAGGCCTGTGGCTCTGCCCCTTCTGTCTGCTCCCACCCTACTTGTGTACCATATCATCTGTTAGCATGTAGTGTTTTCAGTCTGTTTCTATTATAAGTATTGTACTACATCTGGGTTTTGTATTTTTTTATATGTCTTACAGGGTTGTTCTGTCCCATCTCCCCATCCTCTCCTACCATTTTTTAATCTATTTCACTAAGTGAAATGATACCTAAGGCAGGTGAGAGGCAGAATGTCACAGCTTAACAGTGGGAAGAACCAGGAAACACCTAAGCCAAGGATAGTGTCTGCTTTCATCTGCGAACTCATCCCTCTGTGCAGGACAAGATGACAGTAGCACTGGTCCCTCATGCCTTTGCGTATGAGATCGCCATACATGTTACCATGACTAAAGATCTTTCTTTGGGGAGCAGTCCCTCCTGCCCACTGTCATTTGAAGAGGAAGTCTGATAATGTTAGGCCTATGTCCAGTGCTTTTGATATGTGTAACCTTATATTCTCACCCACTTCCTACTGAGGGTATCAAGGCAGTAACCATTCAGAGGGATGGTCTGCAGACTCAGAGGCGGCCTGAGTGTGACTGCCTGGATCTTGAAGAATGACACGACAGAATAGTTAATTCATGTTGGAATAAAGGATACCGGGGCCAAAACTTAGAGCAGAGAAGATGCTATCAGGAGCATCCTATCCTCTGGTGAATGGGGATTCTTTGTGGAGCTGTTTGTCACCCACCCTTATCCTTTTCCTCCCACAACATGGGTCAAGTGCATTCTCTATCACATGAAGGGAGTAAAAATAATGTTGTTCATTCTTGAGCATCCTAATACAGAGATATGTTCATATTTCATTTTAAATAAAAAGGAAGAAAAAATATGGAGAGCTATGTTGACCTTTGGCCTCCACACACAAGCACACATTCATACACACACATGCACCACAAACACAGAAAAGCATACATGCATACACACATGAATAGCTTTAGGGTCAGTGACCTCCCTGCCAAGCTGCCAACGACATGCCCATCTGCACAGCTCCCCGCATACCAGGCAGTGTTGAATCACTGTGACAAAGAGAATATAAACTGTGAAAGACAAGACTTAGACTTTCCTGGCCTGGGATATGCAGAAAAATAGCCTGTGTTCCCAACCCAAAAGCTGTAAATGTGCTCTTACATGGCATAAGAGACTCAGTAGGTCTGACGGAGTTAGAGATCCTGAAATGAGGAGAGCAGCCAGGACCCAGTGTCACAATGGCTCAGTAGGTAAAGGTGCTTGCTCCTGGGTCTGATGATGTCATTTCGATCCCCAGGTCCCACATGTTGAGAGAAGAAAACCAACTCCCATAAGTTGTCCTCTGCCCTCCACACGTATATACACACACATACACACACACACAAAATGTGATTTTAAAAGGGGTGAGGGTGAAGAAGAAATGAGGGTGGATCCTGGCGTCTCCCTCTCCTGCAATGCCACCCACTCACCCACTCACACACATTTAATTCAGTCCTCAAGTATGCCAACCCATCCTCTCCAGCTCCCCAACCTTGGTCCAAGCAACAACACTTCTTGCCTGGATGACCATGAAGACACTTAACTGGTCTTCCAGATAGCTCCACAGACCAGCTACCACACACTAGACCATGCTGTGCTTCTCACCGGGCCAACGCATGGCTTCCAGTCTCAGAACTCCTGAGCACACATAGCTCACTTCTCCCAGCCACTGCCTGCAGTCACCCTCAGTCTTGTTCCTGACCAGAGTGCTTATGCCCTGAGGCATATACAATTCCAGGTGTATGTCACATCCTTCCGTCCCTTAACTACCCTTGGCTCACAATGTCCAAACCACTTGCTCTGACAAGCCAGCTTCACCTCCTGAACTTATTATCCAGAACACTATGTACTTCTTGGGACACTTACGCAAGTATCATTGGAGTTTTATTGTTGTGATTACCATAACCAAAAAAATGAGCAAGCTCCCTCATGGAAGCTTGTTCAACTGTAAAACACAGGGCCACACAACAAGCTCATGGCCAGGTGAGGGGCCGGGGAGTGCACAAGCAGACAACATGTTTAGAGACGACAAACCCCAGTGCCCCAGCCTTGGACACTTGAGCTATGCAGACTTAGAGACACTGTCCTCCCTGCTTCCTACTTCCCTGGGGAGACCCCTCCAGTGAAGATTTTTCTTCGGACCACTAACCCGCAAAAACCAACATGGAGACTTATCAATTATGAAAGCTCAGCCTACAGCTTATGTTTGTCCCACTAGCTCTTATAACTTAAATTAACCCATTTATATTAATTACATTTTGCCTTGTGGCTTTTTATCTCTCTTCCATCTTGCACCTCATGTTTCCTCTCCATGTCATCCTCTGGCATCTCTCCAGCACCTAGATGCATCTTATCTTCTTTCTCTGCCCGGAAGTCCCACCTAACCTCTTATTGCCTAGCTACTGGCTATTCAGTTCTTTATTAAACCAATTACAATGACACATCTTCACACATTGTAAAGAAATATTCCACAACACTCCAGCATGACACACCCTGTCCTGCCTAAATTGGCAGCCAGCTCAGGACACTTCACCTGTGTAGGGGTATCCAAAAGCCTTCTTGCTCATTCTCTCTATGCCATGTCCTGTGTGGTGGTATATTATTTTAAGATGTGTTATATTTGTTTATATTGTGGAACATTTGTTTTAATGATGCAA
The DNA here is from genome assembly GCA_028555095.1 of Dicrostonyx torquatus. Taxonomy (NCBI): domain Eukaryota; kingdom Metazoa; phylum Chordata; class Mammalia; order Rodentia; family Cricetidae; genus Dicrostonyx; species Dicrostonyx torquatus. The sequence goes on from JAQHUG010000081.1 coordinate 3,807,244, forward strand.
AGATGTATTGCATTCTTTTATGTTGCATTTGCTTAACTCTGTGAATCTGTGTTACTTTGCCTGTCTAAAACACCTAACTGGTCTAATAAAGAGCTGAACGGCCCATAGTAAGGCAGGAGAAAGGATAGGTGGGGCTGGCAGGCAGAGAAAATAAATAGGAGAAATCTGGGAGGGATGAAGGAGTGAGAAAAGAAGAGGTCAGCCACCCAGGTACCTGGCAAGCCACAGAGTAAGGAGTAAAGTAAAGAAAGATAAAGTCCGGAGGCAAAAGATAGATAGGATAATTTAAAATAAGAAAATCTGGCTAGAATAAGCCAAGCTAACGCTGGGCATTCATAAGTAAGAATAAGACTCTTTGAGTGATTTATTTGGGTGCTGGGTGAGGGCCCCTCAAAAGAGCAAAGAACAAAGAGTAAAAGAGGCAAGAGTTAAAAAAAAAAAACTAGAGTCCTGCTTACTCCCTCCTCCAGAAAACCCCAGCTTAGCCTCTCTATGCTTCTGTGGAACCCAGGAACACTGGAAGCAGAAGCTCAGGGAAGCTCTCATTCTACACAGATCTTATATTGTGGCATGTCACCGCCTTGTCTCGTTCCCCAAAGTACCAGCTCTCAGAGATGTCAGGACGGTTGCAAAGACAAAAGACTAGCCAACCCCAGTCACTCATGAAGTCCCCTTCTCTGACCTTCACCATGACCATGATCATGACCATGGAAGCATACGCAGCCATTGGAGGATACAGGGTATGAAAACCATCAAGCTGGTGCCACCAGGAAGTCGCTTTACCATTTTTGGTCTTTATTCCTGAATTACAAAAGTAGAGTGTTTGAAAGACTCACTAACCTTTCCAATTCCATGACGTTTTAACCTTTTCCTTCTAACTTGCAATTTCCAAACTATGTCCAAGGTCCATAGCAGTCAACATACACACAGCATAGGTGCACACGGTCAACTAACATATATACCCAAGCCTGAATCTCTACCTAGATTCAGTCTACACCCCGGTTGAAGATGAATGCACACTGGCACATAAGTTGACACATGAGTGTATGCACCTGTACAAACACACATGCATACCCAAGTCTGATTCTCCATCTGGAGTCAGGCTACTTCCCTAGTGAGATGTGTATACACATGTGAGTGTATGTGTACACTCATACAAACATCCATGAAATAGGACCTCCACTAGGCATCAGGCTACTTCCCTGGTTAGAAATGTAAACATGCACACACACATATACACACACACACATAAACATGCAGATGCAATACACATATATACAGATATTTGTATGTGTGTACACACAGACATCTATACACATTCACACATGCAGACACATAGACACATATGTGAATGTGCAATATAGGTGCATAGATGCACATTTAGACAGACACACACCTCCACATACATGCATACGGAGCAAACATTCACAAACATACATGCACAAATACATGGACACACATATATGTGAATGCATATGTATGCACATACATGTGCACGCATTCACACGCTCAGGCACACACACACAAGCACACACTTATTCTCTTCCTGTGGGGTACAGGCCCCAAGAGGGGGCTCTCCTTGAAGCAGGACCTCCCCAATACACATTGCTACACAGGTCCAAGTTAGGAAATGGATTTGTTCCTGGAGCTCATAAATGAAGCAGCAGGCCCACCTGGCTGACTCATAATCAGCATAAAAAATTGATTAGCCCTTTCCAGATTAAACATTATTGTTTCCGTAGTGAACATAAATCAGCTAGACATGCAGAGCGCACCTCCCTCTGCTGCCCAAGGGCAACATCAGGTGGGAAGCAGGTGAGGAGAAACAATGATGGGGGGGGGGCTCTTTCTGGAGGAGAGCACCCCTCCCTCCAGCCAGAGCTTGCACACAGAACAGAGGCTTCTCCAGAGGCGCACACCAGTGCCTGACCATCTGTCCTGGCACTTCCTAAGGCCTCCACTTAGCCAACAGCTAATTGGCTCCTCAGGTAACAGGTCAAGGGCAGCCTGGCGTAGAAGGCAAGATGGCAGACCCAGGGGAGACAGAGCAAGGAGAACAGCCTCACTTTCTCCTGAGTGAGTGTCACCAGTTTCACCAGACTAGGTGCTGGCTCCACCCAGTCTCACCAGCCAATCAGTGTGGCCTTGAACCAGGCCCACCTCCTCTTAGGGGCAGCCTAACTAAAGTGGGTGTGTCTCGGAGTCATGCATGGACCAAGCTCATCTGGCCAGTCCCTGGCTCACTCGCTGCTGTGTGACCCTCATTCATCCAATGTTGCTAAGTCTCACTTTCCACGTCTAGGAATACTGGGCTGGGGACCCCAAACTCACCTTACCAAGCTGCTCTGGGACTAAGTGAAAACACCCAGTGTCCATGTCAGACCGAGGAAGCACTTAAATAAACAGCAGCAGCCCCTCATCTGCCTGCCCACCTTCTCTCAGGATCACAGGAAACAGTACCCGCCAGGACAGGGACATCCGTATAAAGCACAAGCCAGAGGATGTTGGAGTTAGGAGCCAAGACTCTCCTCAGGCTCATGACTTTGACCTCTCTGAACTGTTTGGCCCTCAGCAAAAATGGGTTTCCCCTCACATAAGAATGAAGAAATCGGCCCCACCTGTTCCCTGGATCTTGCCTCTTCCCAGTTACCCCTTTCATGTGAGCATCTTGACTACAGTCTTGGGAACTGACAGCCCTAGGGGCAGCCATATGTAAGGAGGTTAAGAGGTTGGAGCATTAAAAACTGTGTTCCCTTTGCCCTGGGTGTGCGACACCACCTCCCAGGTACTCCACAAGACCGAGTCCTCCCTGCCCACAATGGCAGCTGGATTAAGAGCATAGGGGCATCAGTTGCCTCCTCTTCCTGCAGCCACATGACCACTTCCCACGTGGCAACCCCTGACTTCTCCAAAAACTTCTCTGGAAGGCTTATCCTGGAGTCCACTTCCGGGAGAGCCCAAACTGAGAACACCCACCATGTAGTGAGTGGTGGCATGCTATGCTCTATGGCAGACTGGCAGAGCCCAAACCCCACCTCTAGCCATCTCTTCTTGAACCATGACCAACAACGAAACCACTTCTGGTTCAATAGGAGACAAGGAGACAATTCCCTGCTCTGGCCTAGCCCCCAGCAGCCTGCAGAATCATTCCCCTTCTTGCTATAAGGCGAGGGGTTCACAGGCTCTGCTCTGGGAGGTGATGAGGATGCTGCAGGCCCTCTGACAGCTCTGAGGGCGGGGGGGGGAGGCTCAAGGACAGCTGTACGCTCCCTCCAGACAATGGCCAGAACATCTGTCCTCTACCCCTGCCCTGCTAGTAACAATCACACTCTGAGATCTAAGGGCTGGTAGGAGGAAGAACCACCAATTCTGTCCCACTTCACAGACCCGCCCCTATGACACTGCACAGGTACCTTCTAGTAGTTCTTCACTGTTGACTCTGCCTAAAGCATCTTCAGATCAGTGCCAGGCTTTGCATGCACATGTATGTACCTGTTCGAGAACACACACTCACGCATACACACACTATCTATCTCTCATTGATTTTACTTATATATACTTTACTATATAGCCCCCCACTAATGTCTCAGGGTCTCTGATTCTTCAACTAGGAAGTATGAACGTGAGGATGTCACCTTGACAGGATCCCGAATCACTGAGGAGACAAATCTGGGCATATCTGAGGGAGTTTATAGATTGCGTTAACTGAGGTAAGACCATTCATCCTGACTGATGAATCATAATCACAAGGGATGAGGAGGTCTTGAGCAGGATAAAAAGGAGAAAACGAGCTGAGCACAAACACGTATCTCATTCTGCAGCTTAGCTACAAATGCAATGTGAGCAGCTGCCTCACACGCCTGTTGCCATGACTTCCTTCCCATGAACTGTGAACCAAATAAATCTATCCTGAAGTTGCTTTGTCGGATGTTTCATCATAGCAACAGAAATGAACTAATACCGAGAAGACAACTACTGAACCCTGTACAGCACCTGGCTGAGGCTGCGTTAGGAGTCTTGATCTGTAACGTTACAAAACGAAATAGGGCAGGCTCATTCTCTCCTGGGGGCAAAGCTGTAGAGTGGAAATGGCCAGGGCCATCTGGTCCTCGGGAAAACTAACTGTGGTGAGGACGACGTGCAGGGAGAGGTTGAGAGGAGAGACACTAAAACTCAGGAAGACTACACCAAAGTGTTATGGAATAATCTTTTTGTATACTGTGAATATGTGTCACTCTGATTGGCTTAATAAAAGGGTGCATGGCCAATAGCCAGGCAGGATTTTTCAGGCACAGAGGATGCTAGGAAGAAGAAGGGCAGAGACACAAAAGAAGCCGGAAAGCAGGATAGACAGTACATAGATGAGGTAAATGAGGCTCGGAGCAGAATGTAGATTTGCAGAAATGGGTTAATTTAAATTCTAAGAGATAGTTAGAAACAAGCCTGAGCTATCTATCAGTCAGGCTTTCATAAACAATAAGTCTCCAAGCCATTATTGGGGAGCCTATAGTCTGGATGAAAATAAACCAACGACACCAAGTCCACCTCTGCCCCTCCCCGGGTTCATTATCCCCTAGAACTTAGGCATGTACGTTAAGATCCTTGAGCTGCAATTAGCTAAGTCAAATGAGGTCATACTGGAACAAGGCAGACCCTCAATCTAGTGAGGAATGGCCTTATAAAAAGGCCAGGTGACAAAGGAGTCTGAGGTTCAGGCTGTGCAACCTCAAACCAAGTCCAGAGATTGGCAACAGTTGGCAGGAACTGGATGAGAAAGGGCAGACCCTCCGCAGATCCTGCAGGTGTGTGTGGATCAGGCCCAGCTGCCTTCGGAACTGGGGGAGAATGACTTTGTCTTTTGAAGACACCCACCTAGGCAGTCAGTTACTGAAGGCCTGGCAAAAACAACAGAGATGTCTCTTCTCAGACCTGGAACTGCAGTCAGAGGAGGGGGTGGAAACCTGGGATTACCCAGCATAGAGCAGATGCCTACCCCTACACACCAGGGATTCTGTGGCCTTGAAGGATGAATTATGAAAATATATTTTCTTCAAAGTCCACAGGAGACCACAGGGTCTCAAAGGAGGAGTGAAGTCTCTTTAGGTCCTGGGATCCAAGGATTCCTCAGGACCAGCCTCTCTCTGAGGCACTAAATTTCCACTCTGGACCATGACAGACCAGGAGGGAGACACGGGTTCGACTCCCCATTCTGCCACCCAGATGTGCCACACCATGCAAGTTTCCTCACTTAGGATATTCGGGGGTAGAACAAGAAGGCTTCTAAATCCGTATGACCCATCAGTCTGGGTCCTTATGGGTTGCTTCCGCCTAATCTACTTGCTTATGTACAGACAGTGCGAAAGAAAAGAGCTGTTTATCAAAGCCCAGGAAGACCCAGGAACCAGAAGGTTCCACATATGCTATGAGGGCTCGATACATCAGAAGCACAGCTGACAGTTCCTGGCATTTACCCTACAGCTGGCCCTGTGCTGCGGATGGCGGTGCCTGTTGTTTTTTTTGTTGTTGTTGTTTTTGTTTTTTTTAATTGACACGTACTAATTGTGCATACTTAGGAGGGTACAGAGATGACATCTCGATACACACATACAGGTGACGATCAAATCAGAGCACTCAGCATGTCCATCACCTGGACCGGTCCTCATTTCTGTAAACTGAGAACATCTGAAATACACAGTATAATACTGAGAGCTGTAGCCACCCGCCTGGAGAACGCTACTGCTTTTCCTCCTATCAGACTGTGGCTCCATACCCTCGGCCAGCCTCTCCATAGCCCTACCTCCTCATACCCTTGTCCACCCCTGGAGACTATTCTACTGGCTACTTTCAGGTGGTGAGCTTCCTTGGCTTCCATATCAGAAAGGAAAGCTGCCAGTATTTGCCCTTCAGTGCTTGGCTCATTTCACTTAGCACAATGATCTCACAATGATACGTCGCTGCAAATAACAAAATTTCATTCTTTTTTGTTGCTGGATAATCTTCTTTCGTGTATATGCACCACGTTTTCTTTTGGGCACTTAGATGGGTACCAAATCTTGGCTCTCAC
>JAQHUG010000081.1:3813906-3842167 GCA_028555095.1 Dicrostonyx torquatus
TTTTTGAGACAGGGTTTCTCTGTGGCTTTGGAGCCTGCGCTGGAATTAGCTCTTGTAGACCAGGCTGGTCTCGAACTCACAAAGATCTGCCTGCCTCTGCCTCCTGAGTGCTGGGATTAAAGGCGTGCGCCACCACCACCCGGCTGCTAGTGTTATTTTAACTGGTGTGAGGTATCTCGTTTTCAGGAGATGGTTTGTGAAGAGGTTGAAGGCTGAGGCAGGGTTTTTGCTGTGTATCCCAGGCTACACTTGAACTCACGATGTGTCTCAGGCTGGGTTCCAGTTTACAGGAATCCTCAGGTTTCTGCCTTCTGCTGGGCATGCACTACCACTTGATTAGCAACGGTGAGTGTTTTGCTCAAATACTTAGTAGCCACGTGTGTTGTGTCTTCTTTTGCGATCACCTGCATATGTCTTGTTGTTACTTGTTCTTGTTGTTTTCGAAACAGGGTCTCGTTATGTGGCTCTGGTAGGCCTAGAACTCATTATGTAAACCAGGCTGGCCTGGAACCTATAGAAATTCTCCTGCCTCTGCCTCCCACATGCTAGGATTGAGGGAACATATACCACACATATTTCTAAATAAGTCTTTTTCTATTGCGCTTGGGTATGGGGTTTCTACTATGGATTTTATGCCTTCATTGAGTAGATAGCCTGAAGATAACGTCTCCCACTCTGCGGGTTCACTCCAATCTGCTGACTGTTTTCTGTGCAGAAGCTCCTTCATTTGACAAGATCCTGGTGATCTAGCTTTTACTCTCATCTGTGCTTTTGAGGTCTTACCTAAAACATCACTGCCCTGCACCAGGTCCCGAAATGAAGCATTTCCAAACAGCCTATATCTTCCAGTCCTTACCCCAGCCCTCCTAATGCACAGGTTCTTCGAACACCCCATCTACAGACGAGGGAACCACGGCTAGAAAGATCAGACCCAGGATGGCACAGAGCATCTGGAACTCAAGCAAGACTCCAATCCCACGTCGAATAGAATCTCCATTTGCCTAACACGCCACCGCTAAGCACTTCTGCATGCAAGCCCTGGGCAGTGCCCTGAGGAGATCCCAAGATGCCAGTGCAGAGATGACCAGACTGCAAGGCAAGGCACAGGATTTGGGTCTATGTCATGTGCTTCATCTCTAACAAGACGGTCCGTCTAACCGCCTGAAGAGGTTAGCGAAGGTTTCAAGAAAACGAAACAACCCAATTCCAGAATTCCATTGAACAACATTTATTAATACCTACTGTATACCAGGTCCAAGTTGGGCTCCATCAGTGACCAACTACAGGTGTCAAAAAGGGTCACTGATCCTGACCAGGGCACCCGAGGAAACCACAGACGTCTCCCAGGAAGCTGCTCCTCAGGACCCCTCCTGAAATCATGGCTAACCTAGCAGGCAAGGTGGTCATGGTGGTGGGTAGACACAGAGATTCAAAGAATGGGAACAAATCCAGGGAGCACAGGGGTAGACGAGAACAGAATGACACAGGGCAGATGTGGGAGACGGCTCAGCAGTAAGAGGACCCAGGTTCAGTCCCCAGCATCTACACAATGGCTCTCAACCATCCATAACACCATCCCAGGGGATCTGACACCCACCTCTGAACACCTTGGGTCCCAGGCATGCATGTAGGCAAAAGATTCTTCCACGTAAAATAAATACATCTAAAAGTTAAAAGTAAAAATAAAAGGACAGGAGCCCAGGGTAGCCCAGGCAGGACAGGCTGAAAGACTGAGAGGTTTGGCAATGCCTGCTCTTCTCGCTGTGGGGCTCTCTTGACAGCCACGAGAGCCACACGAGCCCAGGTTAGATATGACTCATTAAGAAGTTACAATAGACTGGGTATAGTGGGGCATGCCTTTAATCACAGCACTCAGAGGTGGATCTCTGTGAGTTCGAGGTCAGCCTAGCCTACATAGTGAGACCCTGTCTCAAAAAAAAAAAAAAAGTTGCAGTAATCAGAGAGACAGAAAGGAGCGGACAGAAGAGAACTGGGCAGGAGTTGGGGGATATCAAAAGAGGACCAACCAGGCTGTGTAGCCACCGACTCGCCTCTCCTCCAGTAACTAATGGCAAGCCATCCATTGTGGCTGACATTAATGCTTCCCGCCATCCGTCTCCTACTCATTAAATTACCATTTTATGGCCAAAATCTCTCCCTCTAATAATTGATAAAAATCTCCTTTTGATGTTCGGCATTATTGGGTGAAAATGTTTTTTATTCTTCATTGTGTTTTTAATATAAATGTATTTTTTATCAAGATCTGCTGGAAATGCAGGATGAGGACAAGGCAGGAGGAGGGGTACTCTCCTCCCAGCCCACACTGATCCTTCTGTTCCATTCCCAGAACACTCCCTTGGTGGCCTTCTTAGGGACACTCTGGGGAGACAAGCCAGGTGCTGGGACAAACAAGGGTAGCATTCAGGCCAGGAGAAGCAGGTCAAAGGACGACTGAACCCAACAACGGAATCTACAGATGACTGCAGGCCAGTGAGGCTAGCTGAGACATGAGAACAGGCAAGCTGACATCATCGGGGCCCTGCCAGAGTAACAGCACTCCCAGGGGCTAACACCATACCTGCACAGGAGGGGCTCAGTAAATACATGTGCATAACAGGAGGGAGCAGACAGATGGGCACCTGTGTTCAGTCTACCTGTGCTCACCCACAGCAAGGCCACCCTTAGAGTCTACAAGAAATGAAAAGCTCCGGCCCGTCGATTCAATACAAACATCAAGTGTCGTGTGAGGGCAGGACCAGGGGTCCAAGCACAAGGCTCACCTCTAGGGCCACGTGGAGAACTGGGGAGGCCACTGTGCCCAGACATCAGAGTGAATGCCACTCTAGATGGAATTTTCTCTTTTGTTCTTTTGTCCAGTGCTGAGGTCAAAGCCAGGGCCTTACGAAAGCTAGGCAAGCACTTTCCCACCGAACTATCACTGGAAATCCAAAACCTGGCCCTTGGGCTTTGAGACACTGTCTCACTATGTAAACCAGGCTGGCCTCCAACTCTCAATCCCCCTGTCTCCACCTCCACAGTACTGGGATTGCAGACCTTCCCATCCAGTTTATTAGGAAAACAGGTTGCCCTCCATATGTGAGTGGGCCTCGTGCAATTAGATGATATCCCTGGGGCAAGAGGGAACTCTGCCAGCAGATGGCCTTCACATTTGAACCTGAACTACAGCCATGGCTCTTACAGAGACTCTGGCAGGGCCACTCTGCCAGTTTTGGACTTGCTAACCTCTATAATCACATAATCCAATTTTTAAAAAGCCAATGTATCTTTCTATGTATTTACATACATGCATATTATACATGCATATAAAAATACATATATTCATTTCCGTTCAGTTTCTCTGACTAACCCAGAGTAACACGGGAATGAAAATGTCCCCAGCCCTGGCAGAGAGCTAAGAGGCTGAAGGAAGGGCTGCCTGCAGAGGACATTTTGTCCTACTTCTCACCAAGGTCTCCCCGAGCCAGCTGTGGTCCTGTGTGCTCCCTACCCAACTCTCCCCTCCCCTACCTGCCCTTCCTTCCTGTCTTTGTTCTGCTGGTCTTGCACCCCACCATGTTGTCTCTCTGGCCACTACCCCCGGGTTGAATAATCAACTGACATCTTTGGGACAGGGATTTCTTCTCTCTTCTTCTGAACTTTCGATCCGACCGGAGAAAAAACAAGACAAACAAACTATCCCCCACATGTTCCTGTGGGCGTATCTACCTCGTCCTCATTGGCACCCCACGATCTCTTCTGAATCTCCATAGAAACTCCAGGCATGTGTTCCACCAAGAACACTAACCACCTGCAAACATGCAGCACTCATGAAAACATGATGCACTCAACCCTGGCTGCGATGGGAAGCCACACAATAAAGCCGCTTCTATACTCCCACGCTCCTGACAGCAAAGTTCGAGTGCACAAGACTGACGTAAACGTGTTCCCGAGGACATAAGCCACACAAGTGCTTCCCCGAACAAAGGCATTCCCAGATTAGACTCTAGCCAGTGACCTCATTCTCTGTAGCTTCTCACACAGTTCCAGAGGTAAACATCTATATTTCATGACAACAATAAACCTCCCTTATTTCTCTTTTGATTGCTCTGTTTTGTCTTTCTGTATTTCAACAAAGTTTCGCTTATATAGCCGAGACTGGCCTCAAACTCATCGTCCTCTGATGTGGGATGTCCTTCTGTATATGTGTTGCTTTTATTGGTTAATAAATAAAGCTGCTTGGTCCAATGGCTTAGCAGAGTAAAGTCAGGCAGGAAATCTGAACAGAGATATAGAGAGAGTAGGCAGAGTCAGAGAGACGCCATGTAGTTGCACAAGGAAGAAGACACGCTGGAACCTTACTGGTAGGCAACAGCCTCATGGCGATACACAAATTAATAGAAATGGGGCCGGGCGGTGGTGGCGCACGCCTTTAATCCCAGCACTTGGAAGGCAGAGGCAGGCGGATCTTTGTGAGTTCGAGACCAGCCTGGTCTACAAGAGCTAGTTCCAGCACAGGCTCCAAAGCCACAGAGAAACCCTGTCTCAAAAAACCAAAAAAAAAAAAAAAAAGATTAATAGAAATGGGTTCATTTAAGATGTAAGAGTTAGTTAATAAGAAGCCTGAGCTAATAGGCCAAACAGTGTTGTAATTAATATAGTTTCTGTGTGATTATTCAGGTCTGAGTGTCACCAGGCATTTATTACCTAGATCAGTCTATCTCCCGCCACAGGGTCTGGAATGAGGTAAAACCATAATTGGCCACATCAGGGTCTAAAAATAGTTCCTTTTTCACATATTCCAGCCATTTCTAGAAAGAAGGAAACAGTGTTGATCCATCTAAAAGGCTATTAGAACTGGTGGGAGGCCCCAAAGGGTACCTCCCCAGGTGAAGAAGACATAAGGATGGGTTCATGGTTGTCCAGAAGACTCATACATGAGGCCAAAGACTGGGTGGGGGCAGGAGATGCAGAATTATTGCCTCATGATTAGGAAACAAAGAGAGACGGGATGGGGCTAACAATTCCCTTTAAGGGTCCTGTGATGGTCGATGTGATGGTATTTAGAATTATCACAGAAATGAACCTCCGTGTGTCTGTAAAGAATCCTCCACGTTGGGTTAATTGAGGAAAGAAGACCCACCTTGAAAGGCCTGTGGCAGCTGGGGTCCCAAGCTGAATGAGGAGGCAGAGCTAAGGAGCAGCATTCACTGTCATGGGTTTCCTGACTGCAGGTTCACTGTGACGGCCTCCCACTCCCGCCACCGTGCATGATGGACTTCATGACAGACTGTGCCCTCAGACCGAGAGCCACAATAAGCCCCTCCTTCCTGACATTGCTTCTCATCAGGTATTTACCACAGCAATAAGAACTACAGCAGTTCCTGATTGCCTAAGGTCCTCCCAGGGAGCCTTTCTATTAGAGAGAGGTAGAATGTCAGGGGTCCAAGGCTCAAGCCTTTAAAACACAGACCTTTAGAGAACAGAACAGTCAACAGCCTTGTGACTTAGGCCTGAGCCTGCCCCCTTCATGGTGAAGAGGTGTTAATCTGGCTTTCTTGGGCCATGCCCAAGAATAAAAAGAGCCTGAATCTCATTCCCAGGGCATCCCTTGGCAGGAAAGGGCCAGGGCTCCACCACACACACCTGACTTGTGAACTTGGGTGCCATCTGCTGGCCAAGGAGGGTACTGCATTTGGACCTGTTGCCTTTAAGGGTAGTCAAGCAACAGGGCTGACTCAATCCAAGCTGTGGTCACTTCTGAGACAGCAGAAAATGTCCCTTTCTTGGGACCAGCTCTTGGGCCTCCTCTTTTTTTTTTTTTTTCGAGACAGGGTTTCTCTGTAGCTTTGAAGCCTGTCCTGGAACTAGCTCTTGTAGACCAGCCTGGTCTCGAACACACAGAGATCCTCCTGCCTCTGCCTCCCGAGTACTGGGATTAAAGGCATGCGCCACCACTACCCGGCTCAGGTCTCCTCTTATAACTTTCTTCTGACCTTCACTTAGCCAAATGTCCCTCAGAACTCTTCTAATCCAGTCCCTATGCAAGGATGAAGCCCTTCGATGACCTTTTCTCTACATCAATGGGACCACCTGATGTCAAGGAGCTGGGATTCATCTGGAACCAAATGTAACCATGGAGTTAAGAGTCCAAGGATGCTGTAGACTGCATCTTATGCACCATCCCTAGAGTGGAGATACCCTCTTAGACCAGCCCTAACTACCTGGAACAGGAAGTGGCTTGAGTGCACAACTGATGTTCAGGGACCCTGTGGATGGAAAGGTCCTGAAGAAACACATGAAAGCATCCTCCACTCCTGCCCACCCTTGCTGGAGTCTGAGAAGCAGACGTACTCACAGTCTTTGAACTTGGGATAATCTTAAACTTAACCTGGCTGACGAGCCAAGGACTGGGGAGCTAGGAAAAGAGTGTTATATGATATTCAGCTTCTATATCCTAGAAGTGAGGGGTGGAGCCCGGCTGCCATAGGAGGACCTGCAGCTGGAGGGGGCAGGAATCAGCGCAGCTTGTCAATGCTGTCCTTAAAGAGTTCTTCCAAGCAGCATCATGGGAGGGGTTGGGGGAGGAAAGAGCGCAGAGTGAGTGATTTCCTCCGCCCTCACACCCCCACACTCACCTACCCTGCCTCCCACACAGCCCCTTTCCCCTCCCCTCAACCCACAGATGAAAAAGTGTGTCATCAGGGAACAATGCCACCTTCCCAGGGGGTGGGGGGACTGCCTGAGTACCTATGGTACTGGAGGTTTCTAAGCTCCCTAGCAATGAGGGACAGCCACTCAGAACTGTGACCTGGACAACACTCTCTCAAGAGAACTACAAACTGGGGCAGTAGCCATACAGCCACTAGGTTTAGGACTCCTTGGCTAGAGGAAGCTGAAGAAGACGGCCTGATACTCAGGAGACATCTTCCAAGCCCTCTGACCTGTCACTTCCCTCTGCCCTGGCCTGGTCCAGAAGAAGCCACTGACCTATTCTTGCCCCACTCCTCACCCAGATGCTTCCAAGGGTTAATCTTCTACCACCCCTCTCTCACATGCACCCCTGCTGAGCTGCCACATGCCAGCAGTGCCGCCTCAGCACTGTTATTACAGTGAGTTCTTCCGCTTTAGCTTGGGAGGGAGGTGAATCTCACACTGTTGGAAGCCAAAGGCCAACAGTCTCAGCAAGAAGCAAAGGCAGGCAGGCTAGCACCAGGTCAACCCCGACCCTGCTGTCCCAGGTTCCTCTATCCCAGCCCTGCCCCTCCTAGCCTCCAGCTTTCTCCCTGACTCCAGGCCTAAGTCCAGGTCTGCCATTCATTCCTTCTCTCTCCTTCTAAAAGAATCATTCCTCAGAGTTGGAGGCATCTGAGCCTAACCCAGGCCCCACAGAGTCAGACCATGAGCCTCTGCAGGCCAGGCCATCACTGGAAGGCAGGAACCCCTTGTCTGAGTGCTAGATACTTACCACCAGCTCCAAATATCAGGGGAAAAAAAGAAAAATAAAACAGCACTGATCTTTAATCAACCTCTCTCCCTTTCATAACCTAGGAAAAGTCGTTTGCCAAACACTGGAACCTTCTATACAGCTTACTATTGTGGTGGTACAGGTCCAGGGAAAATGGACTGTCATCGTCTTCATCCCTAAAGGTTTTCTGACTTGCAATAGAATGGCCTAATTCCAACCAAGCCACACTACACTTGGAGGGTACTACGGTATGTGGGCCTGGCACAGGTGGTCTAGGAAGACCAAGGACTTCCCAGGACAGCTGCAGTTTATATGGGACAACAGCACTTAGCACTCTGCCTGGCATTTGCTAGATGGATGGACAGATGGACAACTGGCGGATAGAGAATACAGTACCCTCTGTGTGTTGTGCATTATTCTCTACGATCTTCACGTCAATCCTAGAAGGTGGGTTCTAGGATTTTTCTCATTTTACAGATGAGGTGATAAGAGCACAGAACCTGTGCTGGGTCTAAGACTGTGGCTCCAAACCCAAATTCTAGTCACCAGGCCCCTACCACACCGATGCAGTCACAAAACAGATAGGTGGGGACCCTCTCACTCTGTGTGTGTCTGTGTCTGTGTGTGTGTGCGTGCGTGCGTGCATGCGTGTGTGTGTGTGTGTGTGTGTGTGTGTGTGTGTGTGTGTGCCACACAGATACAGGTACAGTGGAGGCCACCAGATTCCAGGAGCTGAAGTTAGAGATGGTTGTGGTACATGTGTGTGTGTCTATGTGTCTGTGTGTGTGTGTGTGTGTGTGTGTGTGCCACACAGATACAGGTACAGTGGAGGCCATTAGGCCCCAGGAGCTGACGTTAGAGATGGCTGTGAGTTACCCAATGTTACTGCTGATAACAAATGAGTCCTCTAGAAGACTGGCAAGCCCTCTCAAGCACGGAGTCATCTCACCAACTTCCAGGATTTTAACTTAAGGACAACTACGAGGCACCAGCAGTTACAAACCAACCTCAGAATAGGCATCAGGTAAAGGCTGGACTTTATGAACATGCTCAGAAAACTCTAGAAGACACAGTAGTAGGTGAGGGGAACAAACATTTAGGGGTCTCGGAAGGAGGCCTCTGTGCCCAAATTCTAGCACACAGTGTCTCAAGGCTGGGCTTGACCTGCTGCTCAGCCAGCCACCTGCAGTGGGCACTGCAATCCTTCCCTGTGTCCAGAGCAAACCAGTGGGGGCCCAAGCAACCATATCCAGGTTTAGTAAAACAAAGCAAAAAACACCCTGCAGGTCACCATCTTGAGGGCCCTTTCTTTTCTTTCTCTGTCACTCCAGGGTACAGAAAGGACATGACAAGTTGAGTTTTGAGGAGTTCAAGTGCCTCTACTTTAAGGAAGTGCTTTTTTTTTTTTTTGAGATAGGGTCTTATTATGTAGCTCTGGCTGTCCTGGAACTTACTATGTAGACCGGGCAGGCCTTGAACTCACAGAGATCCACCTGCCTCTGCTTCCCAAGAGCTGGGATTAAAGGCAGGCATGCACTACCATGCCCAGCAGAAGCCTTCTGAGTGACAGAGACCACTGGAAATAGAAGGAGGAGGACCTCAGGCAGTAAACATTCCATCCCTGGAGATCAAGCAGGCTGAATAAGTGTCTACCAGAACCATCCCCGAGGAGCCAATGCAGTGAGCTGGACGGTCTGCTGATGACATCTGAGCACAATGTCTTATCCCTCAGCTGCAATGGAGTCTGCACTAGTTCTCACCTCACACCTGCTGTGAGGACTAACTGTGACAGCGTCAAACACGACACTCATCAGCATGCAGTAAACCCCGAGGAGCTGACAGACAGTATTAGGTCAAAGCATCCAAACCACCTTAGGTCACCAGCCAACACTGCTGAACACGGACAGCTCATATTTCAGCTGGTATTTTTTTCCTGATGGTCACTGAGGCTCCTTCTAGCTTCTGGGTTAGCACTGAATGTTGCTGAGACACCTGATTCCACTTCAGTAATGGCTGCTCAGTACCCTAGGCCCAGGCAGCAGGAACTCGTTTGTAAAGGCTCCCTTTGTTCCAGTCCCTCCCTGCTCCAGAACAAGGTACCTCCTTGCCCAGGTCTTCCCGGATGACCTGTCGGACCTCTTGCATGCTGCTCTGTGGGGCCTGACTGTGCAGCACCTTCAGCGTGCTGGTGTACTCTTCCGGCAGCAGGTAGTCCAGAGCCCCCAGGTGCTGGCCCACCTTGATGAAGGTGCCCCGGTTGGCACAGCAGAGCTCACAGAGACGTCTGGCAGAGCGGAGATGCACCTGCAAGAGACAGGCAAGCCAGAGAAGTGAGAGCAGCCTGCTCCCTAGACAGTATTCCCTTCTGCATCTCTGCTCAAACACCTTTGTTTATTCCCCAGTGCCCAGGGCAGATACACACACACGCACGCACACACATGCACACACACACACACACATACACACACAAACATATGCATACACACATGCATGCACACACGCAGGCACACACACATATACACACATGCACACACCCCTCTTTTCATCTTTTACTTTCCTGGTCCCCAGAGAAGTCAATTCTAATCTCACACTAAGGCCAGCCTCTGCACACAGCCTGATGATTCCAGTTTCCTCCCATTCTTTTATTCTTTTTTTTTTTTTTTTTTTTTTTTGGTTTTTCAAGACAGGGTTTCTCTGTGGCTTTAGAGCCTGTGCTGGAACTAGCTCTTGTAGACCAGGTTGATCTTGAACTCACAGAGATCCGCCTGCCTCTGCCTCCTGAGTGCTGGGATTAAAGGTGTGCGTCACCACCGCCCGGCTCCTCCCATTCTATCAAAGATTAACTGGACGGAGCCTCACTCACCACACAGCTATTAACCAAGACAAACATACTGGCTCGTTCAAAGGTATACTGAGCTATATCTAATAATTCCTCAACCATCTAATACTTCAAGTTGTCTGCAGCTCTACCACCGACAGGTTGATAACAGTAATAATAGTAAATAATAGTAACTACTCATATATATAGTTTTAATCCTCGAAGTAGTTCAGGGAGGCAGAGTTGATACCTTTAAAAATAAGAAAATCAGTTGTCTTATTTAGAACATAGAAATAAATATCCAAGGAAAGGCTACAAAACACTCCAAGTCTAGGCCTTTATTCCCACACATGGAGCAGACAGCTGGGCAAATTGTCAATGACAGGACCCTTCATTGACACTCTGAGGTGATCAGTCCTGCTAGGGTTGAGAGGCATCCCTACATGCACCCAAGCTGGTCCTCCTGAGTCATCAGCCCAGCCCAGCCCAGCTAAGGGTCTTGAGATTAGGTGCGTCCTACCTTATTAGGTGTCAGATCCCAGAGTTACAGACAGTTGTGAGCTTCCATGTAGGTGCTGGGAATTGAACCCAGGTCCTCTGGAAGAGCAATCAGTGCTCTTAACTACTAAGCCACCGCTCCAGCCTTGGAGCTACAGCTTCTGAGTAAGGCCTTGCATGTAATTTAGGAGACAAGGAGCCCCAGTGTGCTATGGGGACCTGTTATCTGCTTCTACCAATAAAGTAGCAAAGGAGTTTGAACCCTGAAGACAGACTTATACTCTCAGGTGCCAAGAAGAAGAATGATGTAATTAGCAATAAAGCCATGTGAAGAGTTAACATGGAAGGAAGAAATGTCTTCCTGTAAATTTAGGTGCCAGGTGAGTCACACAGCACACTGCTCCTTTAGATAGTAGTTCTCAACCTTTGGGGATCAAACAACCCTTTCACAGGGGTCACCTAAGACCATCAGAAAACACAGACATTTAAATATGGTTCATAACAGTAGCAAAATTACAGTTACGAAGTAACAACAAAAATAATTTTTTTAAATGAGGCTCACCACATGAGAGACTGTACTAAAGGGTCACAGCATGAGGAAGGTTGAGAACCACTCTTCTGATAGTAAGAAGAGAAGGTTGGGGGCTGGTGGGATGGCTCAGCAGTTGAGAATGCTTGCTGCTCTGGCAAAGGACTTGGTTTGGTCCCTAGCACCCACATGGGAGCTCACAAATGGTCTATGACTCCAGTTCCAAGGAATCCCGTGCTTTCTGACCTCCGTGGGAACTTGGCACGTGCATGGGGCACACCCACACATGCAGGCAAACACTCAGACACACAGAATAAATAAAAATTTAAGAAAAGAAAAAAGAATGCTGCAGCCCTGAACACCCCCGTCCCAGCTCCAGGCTGTCTTTGAACCCACAGGGACCCATCCATTTCCAACCCTAACGTATGGCTCTGATGCTCATGGCAACCCATTCTAGAGGAAACCTATGGTTCCACAACCCCACCCCCTCAGTGGAGTCCTCCAGTCTTGATGCAGATGGAGTTCAAGGGGGCACAAATGATAGTCTGTTCCCTCTAGCAGGAAACTGTAAGAAATTAATCCTAACTTGGAGAGTGACCCCAGAGGAGTTATAGTTGAGAGATCCTCTTGAGAAGTGGAAAAATGGGAGCTGAGGACGCAGCTCATCTGGTAGAATGTCTGTCTAGCATCCACAAGGCTTGTTCAATCCCAGAACCACAAAGAACTGAAACCAGGACGAAGCTATCTGGTGTCAAACAGCGGAAGGACGTATGGAACTGGGTTAAGCAGTGGCCATAGCTGTTGGGGCTAAGCTATGGAGCTCTGGGTCTGTTGTGGGCAAACGACTCAGAGTGAGTGAGTTCGTGAGAGGTCAGAGGCCAACATCCAATGTCCTCTTCAGTCACTTCGATCTTTGAGACAGGGTCTGCCACTGAAGCTGGAGCTCGTCCATTCCTCTATGCTGGCTGGCCAGTGAGCTCCAGGGCCCCACCTGTCTTCTGACTCCCCCAAGGCTGTCGTTATGGATGCACACCACCAGGACACCCAATTTTTATGTAGGTGATAGGAATCCAAACTCAGGTCCCCACGTTTACACAACAGGCACCTTACCAATTAGGCTACATCCCCAGCCCCTAAAGGTAAAAAACCTTAGTAAATCAAACCCCTGTAAATGGAACCATCTACACTGCCTCCCAGCTATGGCTCCGCCTCTTCTTTGATCCCAAAGCTAGGCATCACGTTTGGGCAGCAGGGGATTCTTTAAGGCCTAAACAGAGGCCAGCGTTGCCCTTCATGGCTCCAGGATCCAGAAGAGATGAGCAGCCAGCTGGAGCAGGCACTGCTCAACCCAGAACCTCACAGGTTAGTGGTGGCCCGTACCCTCCACATCTTGCGGTCTCCTTCTATGAGCCAACCAACGCGCTCCATAACGTGCTGAGCACCCAACAGTCTGTTCCTTTGGTTTAGCTTGCTGTCATACCCACTAACAAGTTACTCTGCCAACCAGCAGGCTGCCGGAGAGGTGGAAAGAACTCAGCTACCTCATCAGACCCAGCCTTGTCCTTTGCCCCAGCATCTCCACGAGTAGCTGCTATGTGTGTTTATTGTTATAGCCATTAGAATCTCATTGGACCTCTTTTAAGAGTTAGCCATCTTTCGCTACTTAATAATTCTTTACATCCAATTTCCTCCGTTCAAATTACTTATGTAATTAGAAGCTGGGTGATACACAGTGCTAAACCCTGGAATTAAATATGCAATGATTAAGATGAAAATTGAGAGATTTTTTTCAGATCAAGAGAACTATTAAAGCTAGTGTGTGTGTGTGTGTGTGTGTGTGTGTGTGTGTGTGTGTGTGCCACTGTGTGTATGTGTGCCACTATGTGTGCAGCATATGTTGCTATGTGTGCTTGCATGTTGTGGGGTGCAGGTGTGTGTATGCACATGTGTGTATCATTGGCAGACTTGCCCATTGTGCTCTTTAAGCTAGACTCTCATCTACATGTCCCTTTGGCTGCGAGTCCTTAGAAAACATTGGCCTCATCCTGTCCAGCTCCTCCAAAAGGAAACAGGGTTCACTGTCGCTCATCTGTGGCTTGAAACAGTGACAAATGTATATCTTGACACAAAGGGATGGTCACCTTCAAACACTGTCTAAGCAACACAGGGATCCATGGTTCACCCAAGCCCAGAGAGACCATCCAACCCTGGTTCGACTATTACCTGGCACATCAGCTCCTGGGTACAGAGGCTATGTGTGTCTACAATATAGTCTGTGTAGCTCAGGGTAAGTCACCCAGCCACCAAAAATGGTGACAAAGATAGGTCATATATTCACAAAACCGGGATCCATGAAATTGTGTCAGCACCTACTGCAATATGGCACCCTCACTTCCACTAAAGAAGCCCTGAGGTCACCTTCACCCAGCTTCTAACATACACAGAGAGAGAGAGAGTCCTGATATCACCTTCATCTAGCTTCTAACACACACACAAACACACACAACACTCAGAGACAAGGAGCATTGCCACTTACAAAAAACTTAAAATATTCTGTTATGGTGAAAAACCCAAATGCTGAATAACAGAGTAACACCTAGACCTCCAGGGTCCCTGCACTGCTCCAGCTCCCACAGGTCCACTGTCCTTTTGGATCAGAAGCCAGGTTGATTCTAACATTCAGGAAAAGTTCCTGACTTAATACGAAGTTTCTGACTTTCACTCACTCCATGGTGCTGAGCCTGGTGGTGGCATGAAATCCACAGAGGAATGGAATCCATGGAGAAATGAAATGATTCCTTCTTTCTGGGATCATCTTCCAGCCATACACATATGTTTGATGAGCGAAGCATCTCCTGACCTCTTCACCCTCTTGAAGCACACATCTTTGAGCTCAAACACACAAAGAAGTATAAGAGAGATGAGCTGATAGACAAGACTGCCCAGTCAACTTCCTGTGATATAAAAATGCTCTGGCCTACTGCCCACAGAGTGGCTAGAGAATTCTAGGTCCTCTCACAAAAAGTAAGAGATGGAGCGAGGGAAGAAAGGAGGGAGAGAGGGAGAAGATAGAAATACACATAGAAGCGGAGTGTTATTCTAAACATAGAGACTTCGGGGTCTCCTCAGAGATCTCCCAATTCCTGCCTCTACCTCTGAAGTCTGGTACCCATCTGCTCTCTGGACCACAGTTACGCCCTTACCTAGGACCTGGTTTCACTCATCAGTTGGATGTAAGGGCGCTGCACCTACTCACCAAGATCCCCAACACCTGCCTCCCATCCCCACTGAACTATCACAGAACAGCTGGCATGGTGTCCCTGCCCGGGCTCCTTCTCCCTTCTCACTCCCAGTTCAATAACATGCCTTATGATTACCTCATTATCACCTTGCTGTAATGAGTTTTAATCTGTCTCTTATTAATTAAAAGCATTGTTATTCGACAGCTTGGTTTGTGGTTTGAGAGGGGGACAATGAATGACTAATAAGATAAACTCAGTGCCGATTAATTACTGATTTGAGCCAATGGATCAAAGGCCCAAGCAGGACCTCCCTCTCTCTGTCTCTGTCTCTGTCTCTGTCTCTCTCTCTCTCTCTCTCTCTCTCTCTCTCTCTCTCTCTCTAAATCCCTGGGAGAAGGAGCCCTACCTCCCCAAACTTGCCAGAAAGGTACCAACATCAGACGGAATCCACAGGGACCCCATCAGAACTGATCAAATTTGGGGATATCATGAGACAAGCACCCCACAAAAGATGGGAAGGAGTGGGGAACAGTGAAAGATAAAGTCATAGATTCCAAACGGAGCCAATTGATCTTGGAGGTGATTAAGTCTACTGTACACATGTCTGACAACGTCATAATGAGCTCACTGCACTGCACATTAACAAATGCCAAAGAAGATAAAGATGCGTACAAAGACGAGGACAATCAGCAGCATCACCATGGGCAAGTGTTACAGAACTTCTCGCAACTCGGTTTTCACACCCATAAACAATAGCTACCTCACAGGGTCGCTGGGAAGTGGGTCATACATGCGCCGCTCTTTGCCAAAGCAGGTATTTCTATACTTGTTGTAGGGGAATCTGAGAAGTGTTTTATTCAAGTATGGTAAGATACATAAACACTGACAAAATTATCATGAAGGAAATTTTAGACTTTTTAGTCACAATTCCCAGAAGTCATGGCATGCCACATGGGGCGACATGGAAAACTACCAGGATAGGTAGAAAACACAGACAGAAGTCTTTGTTGTGGGTTCTATAGGAAAGATAGGTGAGACAGCAGCTTAGGACTGGCTGGCTTGAGTCATTACTACAGGCTCTAGAGCTCAGAAGCTATGCCTAGTTGCCTGGGACCTGGTCCGGGACATTTAGAGCTAAGGGATTGAGGCCTTGAGGGTAAGAGCTAAATGGAAGTGGCTGGAGAATAAGGATTCTGCATCAGTAGGTTTGCCTATGAAAGTCACAGCCCCAGGAGAGACACTAGCTCTCTCAGGATCAGTTACTAAGAGGAAAAGCCCTTCTAATGCCTACAAGGAACTAGGACTTCAAAGCATGCAAAGATGACAGAAAATTCCACAATAGTTAAAATGATCCTCTAGCTTTACTCCCTCAGCAACTCCCCCTGTTCCATGCACTGCGGGCACGAAGGCCAGCATCACGTGATGGACCGATCCAATGGCCTCTCTGACATCACACTAGTGTCCAATCAGTGCCTCAAGCATAGCATGTCCTTCCCACCACACCATGACCATAAAACATGATCCCCCCAGACCCAGGCTTCCCCACCTAAGGATATGGCAACTCTAAACTTGGGAATCTCCCAGGCCATAGCCTTTGATGTCCCAAAAAAGGGCTTCTCTTACCTTCACATTCAGAACATAAAACAGTGCTTCTCCAGACCCGGTGCACTGTGCAATGAAGGAAGAAAGACCCCACAGTGTCCAGGAAGGAAGATGGACCCAACGGTGGCCCCACTTAACTGCAGAGTCTCTATGAAAAGGACTCTCGAGTTAAGGAGATGGAGTTGAGTCTAGAACGAGTTCACAGGACAGGAGAGAGAAGTAAAGAACAATAATAAGGGAAAATTGGCCCTCCGCACAGAGCCAGTCCCCTGGTAGTCAGCTTAAGACTGACCAGCACACATACATGCAAAAATTTCCTGAGTTCAGAGAAAGAACAACCCCAGGACTTACATGTGGCCTAGTCTTACCATCCAGACTAGAAAAGTCCCATAATTCGTGGGACACTGTTCATACTCAAGAAGTTCCAGCCTCAGTAGCCAGAGATAGCCTAAATACTGCCTCATTCATGACTAACAAATATTAAAGCAAGACCTGAAAAAAAAACTAACTATCCCCCAGAAACTCAACAAGGCCCTAGATCAAATTTCAATAACATCCATTACAGAAATATATAACACCCATAAAGAGAAAGTACAGTATCTAACATCTAAAGGAAAATCAACAGATTTGCAGAGGATCAAGAAAGCATGACATATTGTGTGTCATGAGAAGAAGGACAATACCAAAAAAAATCAACTCAGGCCCAAATCCAATGTGACAGTTAATAACGAATGCCACTGAAGACAAGCCTGGTGATGCAGGCCTGGATTTCCAGCACTCAGAAACTGAGGCAAAAGGATCCCAAGTTCAAAGCCTACCTAGACTATAAAGTGCATCTAAGCCAAGGTAGGAGGATTGCGAGTTGGACAATCTGGGTGCATCATGCCACCGTACTTCTAAAGAAGAAACAGAAGTTAAAATAGATATTTCCCAGATCAAAGATGTCCCTAGCTCCTTCTATAGACGATGGGGCTTTATCGTAGCAGTGTAAAGTAACTAGAAGGAACTCATGTAACTCCAGCAGGCATGGAACATGTATGTAGACCAGGCTGGCCTCAAACACACAGAGATCCTCTCTCTCCCAGGTTCTGGGATTAAAGGCGTGTGCCACTGCATCTATCTGGCTTTCTCCGAACATGGATTCTGGGATTTGAACTCAGATCCTCATGCTTGCATAGCATGTGCCATCTCCCCAGCCCAATACCTGTACTTAACTGGGAACAGGGTTTTAGATTGAAGGATTAGTCTCTAGTGATGGCATTCAAACTGCTGACAAAGACTGAGGGAGTCAGGAAGCAAAGAAAGTTGTCCCAGCATCCCCAGAATCCTCACAAATGAGCTGTCATGACAGCAAGCACTCAGCAAACGAGCTGCAAATTTAAGAGAATAACAACGTTATTACTGACAACTTGCAGCTCCTCCTGCCAAAGAGCAAGCCTGCCTCCACAGACACCCACAGGAGCTGGGGACCTGCACTCTTCAATCTGGAAAGTAACCACTGGCCACTTGACAGGGAACCTCATGGCCAGAAAAGCTACAGAGAACCCTTCCTTCCCTCCACCTGCCCCTTAATCACACATAGTGAGAAGATGCGTAATTAATTTGTTCTCACAGTCGCTCTGTGACTGGGAAAGAGAGGGCATTTCTGGAATGGCGATCACGGACAAGAATAACAAATGCTAAGACCATGGGCAGAATAACAGAGCAGCCAACCTGCCTCCCCTCTTTTCTCTCCGTGCTTGCTCAGGATACCGGCCTGGATGTGGGACGGCAGTCTCTTCTCATATCTATACAGCCCTGTGCTTTCGTGACTGATGGCAGGAAACAAAACCAAACCTGCTGCACACTGTGAATATGTATTATTCTCGCTGGTTAATAAAGAACTAACTGACCAGCAGCCAGGCGGGAGTATAGGCGGGACAGCCAAACTGGGAATGCTGAGGAAGAACGGCAGAGGGAGTGGAGTCGCCAGGAGACACGGAGGGAGCAAGACATGCTGAGGACAGGTAAAGCCCATGAGTCACATGCAATACATACATTTATAGAAATGGGTTAGTTTAAGTTGTAAAAGCTAGTTAGCAATGATTAGCCTGAGCTATAGTTTGAGCATTTGTAATTAATATAAGCCTCTGTGTGGTTATTTGGGAGCTGCTGGTGGGACAGAAACTTCCAAAAGTTATAGGCAAGAAGGCCTCACTCTTGGAAAGGGCATAAGGCTGGGCAGCAGGCTCAGGGGCATTTGAAGGGTATTAGGTAATCTAGAGACCTGACCACAGGTAGCAATTAGATGACATGATCATCAACGTGACAGGGTGTGGAATCAACTAAGGGGCATGCTTTCGCAGAAGAACTATCTGAGGAGGAAGACACGCCCCAGGAGCGGACAGTACCTTCCCACAGCGGCCCAGAGAGAAGATCTGAGGAGAGAGCAGTGTTGCCTGTGCCTGCCTCTGCTTCTTGAGGTTAAGTCCCTCTACTCTGTTGCTGTTGCTGCCACCGCTGCTGCCATCCTTTGCCAACATTAGAACCCAGTTTCTTAGGCCTTCCTATGAGGACTGAAGATCAGTGGGTGTGTCCTAGGAATCTTCCATCTCTGTGGTGTCAGACTGGAGCTGCGGAGGCATCCGTCCTCCTGCACTCTTGGTCTTTCCAGTGAATAAATAGCCACGGTTGGACAACCCAACCTGTCCACATCAGCCAATCTAATTATTCCACTTCAGACACCTTCATGCTCGATGTTCTCTTCCTCTAGAGGGGAGGTTGTCAACCTGTGGGCCGCAGCCCCCTATCTCCAAAATATTTACATTGTAGCAATGTAACAGTAGCAAAATTACAGTTATGAAGTAGCAGTGAAAATAATTTTATGGTTGGGGTCACCACAGCATGAGGAACTGTACTAAGGGTCGCAGCATTAGGGAGGTGGAGAACCACTGCCCTGGAGAATCTCGACTAATACAGATGACATTAACACTGTGAATCCTTAGCAAAATGTCCTGGTTTAAAGACAGAGACTGGAATTACCACCTAAAGTTCCCCAGCAGTAAGCAAGCAAAAGAATTATGGCAGCATATTTTAGGTGGAGACGCCAGGTACAACATTCATGGAAAGAATAGAATGTAATATAATGTAATGTAATGACATTTGGAATTTTTCATAGGGAGATTTGTTTTCTTAACAGATCCAACAGCAGTTCACAGTCCTGCAGAAGAAAGGAAGCTTGCTAATAACCCCATGATCTTGATAGAGAGATCAGCGGCATTGCTCAGGTGTGCCCAGGTAATCTCCACAGCGCTTGGAAGTGAAAGACAAGGGCAGAAGAGAACCAGGGAGACAGCAGCATGAGAACTGGACCAGATGCTGCTGGCTCTGAAGGTAGGGAGAGAGACCATGAGCCAAGAAACCTGCGGCATATTTAAAAACCAGAAAAATAGTCAGATGTGGTGGCACACACCTTTAATCACAAGAGAAGCAGGGGCAGAACAATCTCTATGAGTTCAAGACCAGCTTGATCTACATGATGAGCTCTAGGCCAACCAAAGCTACACAGTGGGATCCTGTCTCAAAAAGAAAAAAAAAGGAAAAAGAAAAGAAACAAAATAGAAATCAAAAAGCCAAGAGATGGATCCTCCTCCAGAGCTGCCATAGGGAACACCACCTTCATTTTGTCCCAGAGGATCATTCTGGGCTTCTGACTTCCAGCATCCCAAGTCTGTATTGTTTTAAGCCACCATTCAATAGTAATTTGTTTCAGTAACCACAGGCAACTAACACAGCAGCTGTCTTGAAATGCTTTATTTCTGAATTGATGTTTCTAAGTGAAATCTAGCTCATACAGAGTCTCCATCCTTAGGATGGGTTCTTGGAGGCTATTCCCATGCTCTGGCACATTGGCTCTTCCCAACCCCAGCCTCCCTGCCTCTGCCCTGCAATCCCTGAAGCTCCCCGCAGGGTGGCTTGTATTCTGCCATTGCCCTGCAGCCTGCAGGGAGCCTGGTACAGGCATGAGGAAAATTAGAGTCACACAAGAGCCTTATGGCATCTATCCCCGACCATCGCTAGAATGAGCACAGCAATGTCAAAAGGTCACATGGCAGGGATCGTCCACCAATTTCTGGAGCAGACCTTGACCATGTACCAGCACGGGGGCTGGAACCTCTTGAGAGAACCCATCATCAGTGTGGCAAGGTAACACAGACACAAGAAAGAAAGAGGCACACCTAGCCCCAGCCAAGGCCACTTTTGCACAGAGCCCCAGGAGCTGCAAAGCCAGCTCCGACAGCCCCCCCCTTCTCCCCTTTCTGACTGTTGGACAGCTCTTCAGACACAGCCCAGGTCCGAGAGCTCTCCTTAACTCCACTCTCAGTGGCTCTTTATCCTGTGACTACATTTTTTCTCCTTTAGGACACTCAACAAGAGCTCAAAATATCTTGCACGTTCCCTCGACAACTCATCTAAGAATATACGCTGAGCCTACTGTGCCAAGTGTACCAACACAGCAGCAAGCAAGACAGACCAAGGCCTTGTCCTCTTGGAACAAGGTGCTCTTGTGAGATCCCCAGCTGTTGCTCACCTTTTGTCCCCTCAAGAACGGACCACTGTATACCCAGCATCCCACAGAGTGTCAGGCATACCATAGATGCTCACTAAGCAGTGGCTGCTCCATTGAATGTTCATGCTTGGATACTCTGCCCAATGATGAAGCACAGCATGGAAATGCCCCCCCCTCATCATACAGATGGTCAGGATGGAGATCCGTTCCCTAAAGAAAGGCCTAGGTTGAGATGAGGGAAGAGGCAATACCCCAGTTCCCAAACTTCTTGGTCTTAAATTAGCCGCCAACATGTGCCACTGTTGTCAGTCAACAGTTTATTTGTATATTTAAGCAAAATTATTCTGCTAATTGGACATATGTCTCATGGTTCTAAAAGGCAGAATCTATTATAAGGTCTTGCTGTCGCAGGCAGGAGCTGGGAGAGGAGTTTTTATTCGGGGACAGGAAGAGCGCTGAGTGGATTTTAATTTGGTAGAAAATCACTCCTTGGGGCCACAATAGTGAGAAGAAGCAGGAATGAGGAGCAGCCTGCTCGATTGCTGCTGCACAGAGCGAGCAGCCAGACCACCTACGCAGCTGCAGCGACCACCTACGCAGCTG
Organism: Dicrostonyx torquatus; assembly: GCA_028555095.1. Lineage (NCBI taxonomy): Eukaryota > Metazoa > Chordata > Mammalia > Rodentia > Cricetidae > Dicrostonyx > Dicrostonyx torquatus. Next base: position 3,835,213 of record JAQHUG010000081.1, read on the forward strand.
CAGCGCCTTCCTCCACACTTCACTGGTGAGATCATGCCATCTGCAGTCCTATGTTAGAGGTGCGGTCACTGAGGCAAGGGTACCACATCCATCATGCCTGCTCAGGTATGAAGCTGTCCTCACAGCCCCTGACCTCCTGAACTCCTTAATGGTAAGGTGGGAGATTCTCAAATCCAAGGTGAACAGACCAAAAAGCTTCAGAAGAAATGGCCAAGAGCTGAAGCGATGGTGGGTAGGCCAACACCAGAATAACAAGATTTAACAGCCCATACTCTCTGATACAACTAGCAAATCCATGCCTGTGTGGCTGCAGGCTTGAGGAGAGCTGGGCACTCCCAATGAGGAAGTAGTGGGCACAGGTTTAGGAAGGACTACACCACGCAGCTCATCTGAACTCCTGGGGTGTGCTGAACAGCAGCCTACCTCCCCAACACACACACACACACACACACACACACACATACACACACACACAAAGATACAGACACATCCTAGCCCCTGGAACCTAAAATTGTAACCTTATTTAGAAAGAGAACTTTTGCCAATATTACTGAGAATTTTCAGATGTGGAGAGGCAGGAGACAATGACAACTGTCCCTACAGGAAAGAGAAGAGACGACGGAGGCTGAAATTGGAGAAATGCAGCCACAGGGCTGCTTGGAGCTTCCAGAGGAGGCCAAAGATTCTTCCCTAGGACCCCCATAACAGCACAACCCTCTTAGTCCTTTGATTTTGGACTTGAGGCCTCTGAAAGTACAGGAGGATACGTTGTTGTTTTGTTGTGTTAAGTCACTCAATAAGTCATCTGTATGACAGTCACAGGGAGGTAATTAGTGGTGACCCAGTGATTAGCTGTGGACCCCTAGACAAGTCACTTAAGGAACCTGTGACAGTTTCTTCATCTGAAAGGGGACTGACTGGGAAAGAAGGGACCACCTAGAAAAAGGGCACAGGAGAGATCAGTGTGAGCAGGAACAACAAGAACAAAGTCTAATAACATATGTATGAGGATGCATTGGGGAACCCAGTGCTTCATATTCAAACCTAGGAAATTTACTTCTTAAGCTTCTTTACAATGGGAACTACACGGCTGGATGGTCCGGGAGTTAGGACAGATGACAGAGTCCTTAGCATCACACCTGTCTCGTAACTGCTGTTTGGATACATGTGAACACCTGCTCTCAGCATCAGAGAGACCAGTCTTTGTCAGGCTGGGATGCATCTAAAATGGGCAACAGCAGATAGAAGCTGGGTTTCTGCAGTTCCCGCCCTGCTGAAGGCCTTGAATTAGGTGCAGTCTAGTAGAAGAGTAGAGAGAGGGAGTGGCCAGATTCAGCAGGGGAAAGAAGATGGCCATGGTGGGTGGGTGCCAGCTAGAGTCTGGTCCAGCATCCCTGACAGATGGTTTAGGCTTGCATCTCAAAAGGTGACCCTATGCCAGTGAGAGTGTGAAAAGGGGGTTCAATAGGCAGTTGTAGGTAGTACGGGAAATGCTATTTGCTGTACATTAAAGAGGAGAGAGGGCCAGCAAGACGCTCATCAGGTAAAGGCACTTGCTGCCAAGATCAGTCCCCAGGACTCATATGAAGAAAGAAGAGAACTGACTCCTGCAAGACACACGCATATACACACACACACACAGATGCCTGCACACACACATGCACACATGCATGAACGCATACACACACATGCACATATGAACACAAACATAAATAAGTGAAGTAATTCACTTATTTACTTTAAATTTACTTTAGGATTTTTAAAGTGATGACTTGCTATGGAATAATCCTCTTGTACACTGTAAAGATTTGTCACTCAAATTGATTTAATAAAACACTGACTGGGTAGTAGCCAGGCAGGACATATAAGCAGAGCAACCAAACTAAAGATGATGGGAAGGAGAAGGGCAGTGTCAGGAGACTCTGGCCAGATGTGGAGAGAGCAAGATGGGCATGTTGTACTGAGAAAAGGTACCACCATGTGGCAGAGCATAAATAAGGAATATGGATTAACTTAAAATGTAAGACCTAGTTAATAATAAGCCTGAGCTATTGGTTGGGCATTTATAAGTAATATTTAGCCTCTGTGTGGTAATTTGGGAAGTGACGGCTGAGTATTTGGGACCGAATGGCTCCAAGACAGGAAACTTCCACCTACAAAGGCTCACTGGTTAAGAACACTGTTGCTCTTGAAAAGCACCCAGGTTCAACTCACAGCACCCACATGGTGGTTCACAACCACACATAAATCCAGTTCCAGGCGATCCTATGCCTTCTTCTGACTTCAATGGACACCAGGCATACACATGACCACACATACATACATGCAGGCAAAATATGCACACATAAAATAAAATGAATGAGTCTACTTTTATTTTAAAGAAAGAGAGTTCAAAACTGTAATTTTACCAATATTAGTTGTTAAATGTTTCACATGGTTTTAAAATATAAGGTCTATATGCAGATATGACAAAACGGGGTGTTATTATGGCCAAAGTCCATAGGCCACTTCTTTATCAGTCACGATGACGAGAACACTCCTGCAGCATCTATCCGTGCTTTTCTGTTTCTGCTGGATCCCCTTACCAGGAAGAACTCCCAGGCACCAGCCTACACTCCGTTATCTGGTACATCCAGCCACCACGTGCTGCCCTCTCATCAAAGGCCTGGCTGTACTCTCCTCACCAGATCCCCAGAGCCATCAGCTTCTGGGGGAGCGGCAGTATCACTGCCTTGCATATGACTGGCTTACTGGAGAGCAAGTCTCTTCAGAGCCTGCCTGCTCCTCGGCTTCCCCAAGACAAACCTTACCCTAGTCCTGGACTAGAAATCTCTGAAGTATGTCACTCTGGAGGATTCCAAGGACCACAGCACAGAATAGATGGAGAAAGGACATGGGGGAAAGCAGAGGGGAACTACACCTCAAAGACAATAGCCTTGAGATATTACAGTGAACCCTTATGCCATTCATTCATTTGTTCAAGCCTTTATTCAGAACCAGCTGTGTTCCAGACCTGGGAACTCACATCATACACCAGGTCTCTCCTCATGAAGCCCTCCGCCGAGACCTCTGACCAGTGCATCTGCCTTATCTTTCGCTGACTCCAATGGTGACATTATACTCGAAGTACAATAACCATCTCTAGTTTACAGGAAAACAGCCGCTCCGTGAGTCTAGATGACAGTCCCAAAGCCAAGGCACAAACACAGGACTTCTGAATGAAAGCCTTAGTCTCTTTCTGTGGCCTCTCCAAAGGCAAGAGCATAGCCTGACACTGAAACAGACATTAAACACACTCCATCCTAGGCATTATTTTTTTAATAATTTATTTAATTGTGTATGCATTGATGATTTGCCTGCATGTATGTCTGTGTGAGGGTATCAGATCTTGGAGTTACAGACAGTTGTGAGCTGCCATGTGGGTGCTGGGAATTGAACCTGGGTCCTCTGGAAAAGCAGCCAGTGCTCTTAACCACTGAGCTATCTCTCCAGACCCCATCCTAGGCATTATTGCTGAAGATTAAATATACAAATCGGGAGCCTCACTCTCCAGTGTAAGAGAAGCAACAGCTTGTGAGAAGATGTGTAACTAGCCATCCTATATGGCAGGAATCAAGAAAGAGTGACTAAATTATAGGACGATAGCTCTGGAAAGGTACACAAGAAATGATGATTGCCTCCAGGCAGGGAAATTGGATACCTGAGGAGCAAGGGTCATTTTGTCTATTTCAAATATTGTATACTTTGAATTGTGAGTCATTTGAATGCATTTCCCATTAAATAGCACTTTGAGAATGCAATCAGCCAAATCCTGAGTGTGGAAATTCTACAGGATAAATGATCTGGCTCTCCAACAAGTGAATACCTAAATAAAAAATAAAATAAAGAAAGGGAGAAGAAATGATAGATTCTAAAAGACTCAAGAAATGTCAACAAAATGCAATATATATATGTATACACATATATATGCATTACACACACACACACACACACACACACACACACACACACACACACACCATGTTTGGATCCAGGTTGGAACAAACTAACTATAAACAGACATCTCAGGGCTGGGAGATGGCTCAGTGGGTAAAAGTGGCAGCATGAGAACCTGGTTCAAATTCCCAAATTCTGGGTAAGAAGGCAGATGTGGTGTCATACACCTATAACCCCAGCACTGTGAACATACTGGAGACAGAAGGCTCACTGGGACTTGCTGACCGCCAGCCCCATTCCAGGCTCAACTTAAGGAAATCATGCAGAAAGTGGTGGAATACAACATCCAATGTATACACACGCACAGCTCACACATGCCCATGAATAAATAAATAAATACTTTAAAAAGCCATTTCCGGGAGAAAGGAAATCTGGACACAAACCAGAAGTTACTGTGGAATTGCTCATCTCATTACCTGTGACCACAATATTACGGTTGTGGTTTTTCAAAGGTCCTTCTCTATTAGAGACACATGCTGAAGAATTTATACATGAAACAATACGGCACCTGAGGCTTCATTTAAACACTTCCGAGTGAGTAAACAAAAGAGAGAAATGACAAATCACACACTCCTCAGGCGGGACAGTTCCACGGGAGGGGTGGGGTGATTATTCTCTGCTCGGTACTCTGTTACTTTTGTGGACAGTTAAAATGCGCATAATGAAAACTTCCACAAAGGATGCCTGGCAGGAAAGCAGCACAGAGGAGAGGTGTCCGCACTGAGCCCAGAACTACATATAACTTAGCATTCTCTAGGGACAGTCCAGCTGCAGGAACCACCTGAGCAAAGACACACCGGTGTATTGTCAACCTCTCTGTTTGACCTCATGTTTGCTTCCTCATCTCCCTGGTACCGCTAATACATCTACATCAGTTGCTACATTCTGACTGAGGAGGTGTATAAGGTCCACAGCTCTACTCCCACAAAAGGCCCCAGTGACCTTCAGAGGACAAAAAATAATAACCTCTTTCTGCCTAGTAACACAGCTTAGAAGTTATTATTCCTCCATAGGCAGCCTACATCCCTGCTGTCACCAGAAACACACAGTGGCCTCCCCAACAGCACTTTATAGATGACGGCCTTAGTATATGCCTTGAAGAGACACCATGACCACTGTAACTCTTATAAAGGAAAACATTTAACTGAGATGGAGGCTTACAGTTTCAGAGGTTTAGTCCATTATCATCATGGCGTAGAGCAAGGCGGTGTGCAGGCAGACATGGTGCTGGAGAGATAGCTGAGAGTTCTTATGTCTCAACTCACAGGCAACAGAAAGTGGTCTGAGACACTGGATGTGGCTTGAGCCCTCAAAGCCCACCTCCACAATGACACACTTCCTCCAACAAGACTATACCTACTTCAACAAGGCCACACCTCCAATGGTGCCACTCCCTTTCTTTCAAACCACCACAATATGGAAGACCCAGTTGGATGTGGGATGGCAGTCTAAGTACTAAGGCACCTGCATAGGAAGGAGCAGGTGGTCTTCCGTTCCCTTTGCCCCAAACCCATGGCCAGTGGCCACTACCTTAACACCCACTCTGTCCTCAGCCCAGCTTTCAATAGGAAGTAAACTGGCTGTGCTCATTCTTTAGACATCCTGGCCTAGTTCTGACGGGTCTCCCAAGTCCCTTACCTGGGATCGACGCTGCAAATACTCCTCTGAGCCATAGGGGACACTCCTCAGGGAGGTGAGATAGTCATAACTGATGACGGCTGTCTGTGAAACAAGGGAAGAGAAAACTGAACACTGAGGACAGCAAACATCACACCTCTGCCAAAGCTCAAAGTCCCACACAGGAGTTACTGGGTCTATAAGAGTAGCTGGTCCCACCCCTTGGATGCTCAGCCCCAGATCTTAGCCTCGATGTTCCTTCCTGGCCTTCAGGGGTGAGCACAAATAATATTCCTCCAGAGATGTCTGATCTCAAGTTCCCTTTACACACCAGGAACTGTCCACAATTGATCATAACCAACCACCTCTAAACTCATTGCCCATTTACTTCCTTGTTTGTGAACCGTCTGAATTTAAGGGCTGGGCTTTCCGACTTCTTACTGCTCTCCAGCCTCTTTTACACCACACAGGTAGACAGTCAATAAATACTAAGCAAGTAAATGCCGTTAAGTTTCAGTTTCCAGTCTAAATCCTCTGGCTAAAACTCTCTGAGGGGGCTGGGGGGGGGTTATCCACAGTCAATCAGAAAACCACAGGCTTCCAATGTATCTCCAGCATAGAGGAGCCTTGAGCCCAAACTTTAATTTTCAGAGGAAGTCAAAAGTGTTTGTCTGCAGCCAGGCAGTGGTGACACACACCTTTAATCCCAGCACTTGGAGGCAAAGGCAGGAGGATCTCTGTGAGTTCGAGGCCACCCTGACCTACAGAGTGAGTTCCAGGACAGCTAGGACTACACAAAGACAGCCTGTCTCCAAAAAAAAAAAAAAAAAATTCATTTGTACCCCCCAAAGCTGGATTTCCTTCTACCCATAATATACTGAGCACCGGCTGTCAGCAAGGTTTGCTCACTGAATAAAGCAGGATGATCTGAACCAGAGGCCTGCCTTTCTGAGCAGAAACTAAAGACTTTCTTCTTTTTTCTGGTATTTCAAGACAGAGTTTCTCTGTACAACAGCTATAGCTGGCCTGGAACTCGCTCTGTAGACCAGGCTGGCCTCAAACTCACAGAGTCCTGACTATCTCCGCATTCCGAATGCTGGGATTAATTTTTCTTTTCTACTGTCTTTTTCTTTTAGATGGTAGCCAGAACCTAAGTATGCTTTCTCTATTAGTTGGGGGGTTTTCACTCTTTTTCTAATGCTCCATTCCATACCATGTAGCTGCTGGTCACATGGCTGACTCTACAGCATCTGAACTCAGACAGCATGGACTTTTGTTTCCCTTCCCTGACTCCCTCTTCTGGGCAGCTACTGACAACTTGCCTGGCCTGAACTTTTTCCCT